>CM076571.1:467372296-467972296 GCA_034641835.2 Pinus albicaulis
CCTCTCTCTCTCACACACACACACACTCTCTCTGTCTCTCCCCCCTAGTTTGTCCCTAGCCATCTCTCTTTCTCTCCCTCATTGTTATTATTATCATTATCATTATTGTATCATTTCACATGTACAATCCACATCATGTAGCAAACAAAAACATCTTATGAATTAATAATAAAAAATCATCATATTATCTAAAAAAACACAATCATTATATCATCAAAGAAACAATAAACATATTATCAAATAAAAAATATGAAAGAAAGAAATACATACACATTGCATATGCAAAATATTTTAACATTATATTATGTTACAACACATTTATTTCATCTTAATTATCATAAGCATACCATGATATCTACTTGCATTTAAAAATATACATAAAATACACCATACAAAAACACATACACATTATAAGTAAAAATACATCTATACATAAATGTCAACGTCATATCATGTAAGAAATATATCATGAAAGACAATTATTCATACATTTATGAAAATTTAAAGAAACACAATTTAAGTGTTTTTTTTTCATATATATATTTAAGTAAGCAAATACATTTATTTCAGATATTTTAAATAAACAAAAATGTATTTCAAATAAATAAAACAATAATATTCTTGAATAAATTTGATTTACATTATATAATTTTAATGTAGAAAAATTGATTCACTTAAAAGAAAAGAAAGATAAGCCTGGAAAATTAAGTGTACGCCAAGAAAGATAAACCTGAAAGACTGGGATTAGATTTTCATTTTTCAAAATAAGACTTAGATTGCCATCCATTTTCAATGTTGAAGTAAATGATAAGTGAAATGTGCGCCCAGACTTGGAAACTAAAAAATATGAAGTGAAACGTACGCTCAGACTTGAAAAATAAAAATATAATTGAAACTAAAAAAATACTAAGTGAAACGTAAGCTCAAAATATAATTGAAACTGTAGCAATAATAATAATAATAATGGAGCCACTATTTTTATAAAATACAAAAGGGAAAGCTAGATGAACAACAAACACAAAATACAGAGCGGGTATAATGATGGCTTAGCTGCAGGAAAATAAATAGTGTACAATAACAAAACGAGATCAACAATAAATAGAAATAGATAATCATGGCCGCTTAACTGCACATTCCTGCACAAACGTGTAAATAGATAATCATGGCCGCTTAACTGCACAAACGTGTAAATAGATCATAATCATGGCTTAACTGCACAAACGATAACAAAGAGTGACTTCGGCATATGGTTTCCTAACATGTGACTTGGTTATTTTGAGATCAGGGCAAGGGCAAGATGATCGAAAGGCAAGAAAAGTAAAAGTAAAAATTAAGAGGAATTAATGGTAATGGGATTCCGTAGCCAGAACAGAAAAGAGCAGAGCAATTAAAGGACATAGTATATATATAAGAGATTAATGCGGCGATTAGGGACTAATAATAGATTTAAAAACATTAATAGACGTAGTTGAGAGATGAACTCTAGAAGACTGATCCAATCAGAGGGGGAATCACGTCAAAACAGGGGAAGAAATCACTCCAATGACAGATTGATATGGTGAGTCATGGGCTTTTGACGAGGAGGAAGGACAAGAACATTGAACATTCAATTCTACTCTAAACTGAAGAACAAAAAATAAACATACCTGTGACGGCTGGCTGTTGCAACAAATACTCTCTGGTATATAAGAGATTAATGGGATTAGGGACTAATAACAGATTTAAATAAAAACATTAGGCCAGGCAGATGCTCTGGCCTCCTAATGAATACAAGCAACACATACTCTCTGGTTCCCTCCTCCTCTCCATTGATGACATCGTCCATGCATCCCTTCTTTCTCGCTCGCTGATCTTCTTGATGACACAACGCGTCTTAATTTCATTCGTCCATACAGCATCCCTTAAAACAAAAAGACCCACCAGATAAAACACTTCCAGTCACAGTTACACCACCAGATAAAACACTTCCCGTAGAAACATTGACATTATACAGTTACAGAGAAAAGAAAACACTTCCAATAGACATTCAACAAAATTCTCTGCAAATACAAGAAGAGGATGAACTATTTGTTGAGAGGCACCCAAACCATATATATATACACCGCACCACAACACCGCAAACCATATATATATACACCGCACCACAACACCCAAACCATATATATATACACCGCACCACAACACCCAAACCATATGAACTATTTGTTGAGAGGCACCCAAACCATATGAACTATTCGTTGAGAGGCACCCATATATATACATACACCGCACCACAACACCTAAAGCATGAAGAATCCCTTAAGAAAAGAAAAAGCTTGATATTCTTGACCGTTAAAAGGAGCGGCCACAACGTCTATAACAAAAACAAAACAAAAAAAGTGGAACGCACAGCTGTCACCACCGACCTTGGTCGTGTGTCCAGAACCACCTATGGCATGGCGAAGCGAAAGGTCACGTAAGTGTAAGGTTTCCAAGAACAACAAGAAAGGGAAGTGGTGGTGGTGGGGAACCACTCACGGCATTGCAAAACAAACGCGGTCGTCCGATTTAGTTAAAAATATTAAAAGAAATGGCAGGATTTGGTTAAAAATATTAAAAGGGGCAGGCATGGGACATTGGATAAATTTAAATTATGTCCCAGCATGCATTCATTCATTTCCAGCAGGCTTCAGGTATCTACTCCTCACTGCATTCTACAAGCTTGAAGTTCCATTTCTGGATGCCCTCCATAACAGACAAGTACAAGTGATATTGGATCCATTGTTTCCAATTAGAGCGTTGTTTCTGCCATCAATTTCGATGATGCAGTAACTCTGAGACGACGAAGAGTTCGATTCATGCATGGCAGACCCCGAAGTGCCGGTGTCAGACGATGAAGAGTTCGATTCAGACTTCCTGGGTTTCGCAATTAGGTAATTTAAGTGTAATTAATATCTATGAAAGATTGGGTCAATTTAAATAAAAAGAATAATTAAATTACAAAGTTAATAATATCATTCATTTACTGTAATTACAATCGAACAGAAAATTCTGTAGTTACAATCCCACGTGACGTGGGAGAGTGGACTAGAATGGACTCGGGTGGTGACTTTTCTTTTATTCCTAAATTATATTTATTTTTTAATAATATATATCTTATCTTATTTTAGTTTAGTTTAAGTGGAATCACGATGAGAATGCATTGTTTCTTTTTTAAACAAATAGTCTCTTTTTTTGAAAAATTGTCAAGAATTGCAGATGATATAATAATTATGATAAATGTTTGTTAAAATAAAATTTGATTGAAAATTCAAATAGTTGTTTTGGAAATTTTTATTTTTAATATAAAGTAATACGTTAAGAAAATTAAAATTATTTTCATCAATTTGAAATTAGATTTGAATAAGAGTGTATAGAAATAATTTGAAATTAGATTTTAATAAGAGTGTATAGAAATAATTTGAAATTAGATTTTAATACGAGTGTATAGAAATAATTTGAAATTACATTTTAATGGAGTTGTCTACTCACACAATATAATAGCTTTTAAAAAATTAGGTAGTTGGAGGGTTTGAATTGCATTTTTTATGGTGGAAATGAATTCAGCGCCATAAAAAACCCTTATAGCACCCAAAATACTAAAGTTTAACCACTGTAATCCATATTTTCAAAAATCTTTACCGCAATTTTCAAAAATCTTTGCCGTAATACAACCATTTTAATAAGAATGTATAGAAAACATTTGAAGTGAAACTGATTTTTTCTATTTTCAACTTATTTAAAATCACATAAATCATTTCATCTCACTTTCTAAAATAAATAAACTCCATAATACATAACATAACATTTTAAACTTATTTATATATAAAAAATCATATTAGCTATTTACCTATAATAGGATCAAAATAGGATGATACTTTTCTACAAAATTTTAAACTCAATTTATAATTTTTCCTATAACATTTTCTATAGAAAATTTTAAACTCAAGTTATAATTTTGGGTATAAGATTTTCTATCCCCATAAATGTAGATATTAATTTATTTATTTTTTAATTACGCCGATAGGCGTATCCCCCTATCGGAAGGAGCATCTTTTGTGATTAGGCTAATTAATCTTTTTGATCTGATGGTCTAGATTGAAAGATGCCAGTATATTCTGGTTGTCGCCACTAAATCAATGGATGAAATTCAAAAAAGTAAATTCCTTGCATATTTAAATCACGTGTTTAAACCATACTTAAATTATTTTTTTACAAAACATGATTAAAAATTTACTATGCCATTTGTTGACCGCCACCTATCAAAATTAACAAGTGATGGTTCAAACTAAAATGCCACTTATTTGATGGTTCAAATTCTCAAATAAACATGAATTCTCAAAAGAAATGTGAGCACGCCACCTATCAAATTAGGATGAACTGGGAAGATGAACGTGGGTGGAATGGAAGATTACGGTTTAGTATTATGGGCCACGCGTAGGTTTTATCGAACATGGGCGAGAGCAAGTAGGTGAGCGGCTTGTTGATGAAGGCGAATGGAATTGAGCTGGCATAACGTTTCAGGTTCAACTTTCATTCGTTTAGTATTATGGGCCACGCGTAGGTTTTATCGAACTGGGCGAGAGCGGGCAGGTGCAGATGGAATTGAGCTGGCATAACGTTTCAGGTTCAACTTTCATTTCCCTGTAAATTTCATGCATTTGAGTAATCCTTTCATTCGCCTGTAAATTTCATGCATTTGAGTAATCCGCCCGGCAAGCGAGTACATTTTGTTTATCCGAGTAGTAAAATCTTTGTCGAGTTCGATTTTATTGGAAAGAAATTTTTCATGGCGAATTCTGGGGTCACAAGACGGGGAGGCTACAGGCTTTGTCCATTGTTAAGATTGTGGCATGCTTTCTCACGATGATGATTACGACTTTCTTCTGGGCGTTAGGAATGCTAATACTGCTTCCCTAGCCTTACGAGAGAATCAAGCAAGGAAATGCCTATGGCCACGTTACGGGTAGAATGCTGGTACGATTCTTTTCCCTTGTTATGTTAAGGTTCTTCTCCAAACTTACTATTTGCTTTCATTCTTAAATTACTATTTTCCTATCCTTCCATCACCGTGTCCTGATACTCTTGAAAGTTTTATTAATGAACATATATAACTTTTTGTTACGCTAGGGCGGGCCTAAGCTGGTTCGAGACCACTCTCCATTTATCACTTTGGGATTATTGATTTGAGAAGGGAATCTTGAAATGAAACAAATATTTGTTCATGATTTGTACAAAAGGATGCAATTACAGGAAGATTTTTTAATAATGTATGAACAAATTTTTGTCAAGCTACAAGAACGGACGATTTCTATAGGTTATTTTTGGTTGGAAACTGTGAAGAAACGGCTCATTGTGAAAATGAATATGTATTTTGAATCGCAAGCTATGTGGTACCTCAAGTCATAGAGCTTGGAAAAGACTCTGAAAATGACTATGTATTGTGTATCGCAAGCTATTTGGTACCTCAGGTCATAGAGCTTGGATCAGACTGTCAAGAATTGGGGTAGACAAGTATAAAATAGAGGTTGTTATGACAAGTGATAATTATCATCAAATCTGGATTTATGATAAAAACTTACAAACTTGAACAGATCGAAGATAAGGGGGCAATTAAAAGAGCTCAAAGAATGTACTTGCAGTATAATGGTCGTATATTTGGGTGAACACAGGAGTTACGAACCCTGACTATCTATGCAGATTCATACAAGCATACTTGAGGCGGAATATTATGGATATATTGAAGACACAGAGACATTATTGCATAAATTCTTCCTGCCCTGCACTAAAATAAGGTTATTCGTTGGATGTCTATATGGTTATCATATGCCATGTATTACTACATCTTAGAAAGTTACATATAAATTAAGTTTTTTGATGTGTTGGCGTTAATAAATCAAAGCTCTGCATCATAGCAACGTTCACATATATTGTGCAGTGGTTATATTAATACATTGCAGCGTTATCAGGTATGGGCAGGTTCTATTCATTCGCTGGCACGAAATTGCTATTATATCATTATTTGGCACAATATCCGGGAGCATTATTTTATAGACAGTTCTCTTGTGTGATGGCATCCTGCAACATTCATTGATACATTGGAGAGCATTAAAAATGTAGGTCTCATTATGAAGCTTTGGAGAGCATTAAAATAATTATCATTTGGAGCTAGCGAAATAGAAGTGACGTTAATATGAGAGGGAATGATACACAGAGAGGCCGACTCATAGTTCATACTCGAAAGGGAATAAGCCATGGGGCAGAGGCAGCATATATTGCACGGTTGGATTAGCGTCTAATTGGAGTGGTGTTGATATATATTTGCAGCATCTTTTATTGATTATAGCGGCATTTAATAATACACCTTGATATTATATGAACCGGTATTATATTGACGTTAGTTGAATTAGTATTATATTGCGATATGTATTAATGGTGCTCCTTAATAGAGTTAAATAACACTTTAGGCTTCAATATTTATATATTGTACGTGAGATCACTTCCAGTTTAGCACTTGTTTAACAAAAAGTAAGATGTCTCTTGAATTCAAATATGATCTATGAACCATGATGTTTTTATTGTGTTTTCCCAACAAATAAAAAACAAAACGACATCCTCCTCTTACCTTAGGATCTGAGTCTATCATGGAAATGTCGCACACTCTATTGATGATAGAACATGATCCTAGTGAGACGCACGCAAGCAACGTATTTTCAACAAAGTTGGTGGTTGTTTTTAATACAACTAGGCTTCTTATTGTTGCATCAGGTAACCAGGCACTCATTGCCACATTCGATTTAAGAAACCAAACAGTTTTTCCACAGTGTGCTTGTTAATACAATGTAGAGAGCAGCGTATGCAGTGTGATGGAGAGTAGTATCTAATATGGAAGTGTTTTACGTGATGGAGAGTAGTATCCTAATATGGAAGTGTTTTCCAATATATGGTAGAACGTTTCAAATAAATTTCCTAGCATTAATTATCTTATTTTGACAATCCATTGCATTCATTGTGGTTGAACTTCCAAACATTCATGGTAAATGCAGCATATGGATACATAACATATTATAACCATATTATACGTAGCATATGGATAAACGCATCATATGGATAAACAAAACATATGGTGAACGCAGCATATTATATGGATATGGTAAACGCGGCATATGGATATGGATACGTAACATATGGAGCAACACAAATAAGCATTGGAATATTGGAGCAAAATGTTGGAACAAAAAAATTAGAACAAAGCGTTGATGGTAGTGTTGATAAATATTATTAATATATATTATTAATAAATATTATAATATTATTAATATATCAATCGATATTATTAATATATATAAAATATTTTTGTGATTTTAATCATAATTAATATATTGATAAATATTCTTATTAATATATAATATATATATTTCAAGTTAATATAATAAAATTATTATATATAATATCATGAATTAAGTATTTTAATACTTATCATGAATTGAATACAAAAACCAAGGTTGATTGTGTTTTTTTAGTTTTGTTTTCTTAAAATAATACTTTATTATTATAAAAATTAACTCATTTTAAATAACTATGTATTTAAAAAAATATAGATTGGAACAAATCACACTAACATGAACGTACTATATGATTTGAAAACCATAAAATATAGTTTTACATTTGAAAGTCATTCAAATAAATTATAAATATAAATTCAATAAATAATTTTTTATATTAGATTTTATTTAGGAAATATTAATTTTATTATTGATTTTTTTATATAATAATTTGGAGTGTTTTTTATTTTTAACATACAAAATTTAAACGAATTCTGTTTCTTTTAATTTTAGGATAAATTTTAATAAACACTAATCATTATTATTAATTATCATTATTAATTTTTTTATAATCAAAATTAAAAAAATCAAATTAATAATATAAATAAAACTTAAAGTTTACTTTAAAAAATTAAGTTTTTTATATTGTATGTTTTAAATATTAATTTAGGAAAATAAAATATTAAAAAGGTTTAAAAATATAAATTTGGTAGTATAAGTAATACAATCTTTATTATTTTTTTATTAAAAGTGTATGAGATGTGTAATTTCTTTTATGCTTACTCTAGCTTTGACACATCTTTCCTAAAATAAAAATAAAATGTTCATTAAATTAAGAAATAATGTCAACTATAATGAGAACAAAAAAAATTACATATGTTTGGTTCATTTTAATTAAAAACGTTATTGTACCAATAGATGCATTAGAAAACCCTATATGATAGAGATATCTAATTCCTTTTGTGCTCAATCAATAACATATTTTGATGGAAGAAGAGAAAAAAAACTTATATTTCTCATTTAATATATATATATATATAATTCTTAAATGTTTCATTCCCTAAACAAAACAAATAATTTAAATAAATTCCCTTGGGTTCACCAATTCCTTTGGTTTACAATATTAAACCCTTGGGTTTATTAGTTCTTTTGGTTTATAATATGAATAATAGATCAATGTCATCCATGATCAAATGTCACATTTTGACAAATATTGTCTCAATATGAAAATCACCCATGGCCAACCATGGTCATAGTTGGTCCAACGTCGCATTGTCACAACAATTGTCTCAATGTTTAAATCAATTCCCTTGGGTTCACCAATTCCTTTGGTTTATAATTTGTTGGGTAATGGATTTCCCTTGGGTTCACCAATTCCTTTGGTTTATAATATTAAACCCTTCGGTTTATTAGTTCTTTTGGTTTATAATATGGATAATCGATCGATGTCATCCATAATCAAATGTCACATTCTGAAAAATATTGTCTCAATATGAAAATCACCCACGGCCAACCATGGTCATAGTTGGTCCAACGTCGCATTGTGACAACAATTGTCTCAATGTTTAAATCAATTCCTTTGGGTTCACCAATTCCTTTGGTTTATAATATTAAACCATTGGGTTTATTAGTTCTTTTGGTTTATAATATGAATAATCGGTCAACTTCATCCATAATCAAATGTCACATTTTGACAAATATTGTCTCAATATGAAAATCACCCATGGCCAACCATGGACATAGTTGGTCCAACGTCGCATTATGACAAAAATTGTCTTAATGTTTAAATCAATTCCCTTGGGTTCACCAATTCCTTTTCTTTTGGTTTATAATATGAATAATTGATCAATGTCATCCATGATCAAATGTCACATTGTGACAAATATTGTCTCAACATGAAAATCACCCATGGCCAACCATGGTCATAGTTGGTCCAACGTCCCATTGTGACAACAATTGTCTCAATGTTTAAATCAATTCCCTTGGGTTCACTAATTCTTTTGGTTTATAATTTTTTGGGTAATGGATTTCCCTTGGGTTCACAAATTCCTTTGGTTTATAATATTAAACCCTTCGGTTTATTAGTTCTTTTGGTTTATAATATGAATAATCGATCGATGTCATCCATAATAAAATGTCACATTCTGACAAATATTGTCTCAATATGAAAATCACCCACAACCAACCATGGTCATAGTTGGTCCAACGTCGCATTGTGACAACAATTGTCTCAATGTTTAAGTCAATTCCCTTGGGTTCATTATGCAGGAGCATCAAGGGGCATTTTTTTATTTGTAAATATGTTAGAAAGGGGGTGTGACAATTTTTAATATTTTATTAATTAAATTGTTATTTTAAATAAAATAGGAGAAAGTGATGATTATGTAAATATTCTTTTATTAAAAGGATATGTGAGAATTTAGTTAGTTAAAGATATAAAGGGATAAGAATCTAGATAAGAGGATTTGTTGAGATATTTTAGTGATATTGAGATATTAAGGGGATTGAGCATTAAATTAGATCATTTTTAAAATTGTATAAATAGGAGGGGGTTTTGGGAGAAAAATACATTGAGATAGTAGAGATTGTGAGTGAGTGTGAGTAGAGAGTGAGAGGTTTTCTGCTTGGACGCCTTCGGGCAGTTTATAGAGGGCCATCAATTCCGAATATCTGGCCAACAAAAGTTTGTAAGTAATTTGTTTTGTTTCAGATTATATACATATATACATTGGTTGATTGTGAAAACTGTATGTGTTTCTCGCTAAACGTATATATATATGACTTGAGGTATCGATCATTGAAAGATCGACTGAAGGAAGTGTGAAATACTCAATAGCTGGAAGGATTGATATTAATATGACAATTTTTAAATCCATGTGAGCGCTTATTTTTGTTGAATGAATGGTGGTTTATATCAATCTGTAATGAAAGGAAGAGAGCGCCAGTGAAGCTGTGAGCTTCATAATAAACCAAGAAAGGCTCGGTTTAACTTTGAAGAAGCCGTAATAGATCATTGAAAAACGTTGGAAAATCGATTTAATTTCAATAAGTCGATGTTGTGGTAACGCCTTAACAAAGAGTGGTTTTTGTTTTCCAACATAGAACTCGGCATTTTAAACCTTCTGGAATGTACGCAGAGGGTTATAATTGAATCAAATCTTATGTCCTGAATCCATGAAACAGTGATTAGTCCCGAATCCATGAAACAGTGATTATTAAATACAGATGCGCAGAGGGGAGTTTTGAAAAAAATTCGATTTGTATTTCAGCTGAAATGAAGAAAACGTAATGCGTTGTTTCAAATACTGGTTATTCTAAAACGAATTTAAGTGTTGGGTTCAGATTCATGTGAAGGAATTGATTGAATGTTTAATGAAGGACGCAGGTGATTGCCAGAGGTAATTTGAATATGTTCAAAGTTTGCTGAAGCTCAGCTCTAATATTCCCAGAAATTGTGAATTGAAGTAATAGGCACCATTCTTGTTTTAATTCTGGAAATATATATCGACTATTGAAATCCGATTTGGAGAAGTCAATATTAAATCTGGAATTACTGGTGTCTGAGGGACGCAGTAAGCAATTTATGAGTTTTGTGGATGTACTGAATTATATTGCTAGAATCGATTCCTCTAGTGGCATCGATTGGAGGAATTCTATTCGATTAAATATGCTGTAGACGAGTGAATAAAATTGATGTCGATTTCAGGTCCGTGTAATTCGGATTCAGAGGAATTGAATGTCAGTTTGAAGCGGCAGTTCGAATATTTAAGATCTAGTTTGGAAGCAGCAGCAAAGATCCAAGTCCGCGCTGGAAATGATCTGAGTCAGCGCTGGAATCTAAATGCAGGTATGGGCAGTATCATTTTCTAAATTAAATGAACAGGTTGAATGTATGAGTCTGCGATGTTTAGAAAGAGCGTTGCTGAATTCTTGAAAGGTATGTTGTGGCTTAAATCTGAGTTTATAATTGCCATAGCAGAAAACTGTTTGAAGAAATGTGTGAACAAAGTTAAACGCAATAAAATGGATTTTTGTAATTGCCAGATTAAGGTTTAATACATGGGCGCATTTGTTTTATGGAAATTTTATTTTAAATCCGGTATTAAAACCCATATGAGAAGTGATGGGTAGAATGCGCTGGTTGTTGAATATGAAAGGAGAGTTTCAATGAAATGATGATAGCAGTAGGAGATTTCATATCAGAATGCATGAAATCGATCTGCATCAGTAATTTGTAAGTTGAATTTTTAAGAGGGCAAATGTGCATACATTGAATATGATGTGATTTTTGAAAAGGGCAAGGGAGCATAATATTGGAATTTATGAGTTAAGCATTTTCTTAACTAGTTCATATGTTAAGGGCATAAACAATGTAACTACATTGGAAGTTTAATGTGTGGCTATTTGATTGAAAATTTGATGCTTATGAAATGGTTGTAATTGGGAAATGTATGAAATGGGTTCAGACGTGAAACTACAAGATTCCGCACATTAGATGAAATTTGCCAGACATTAAGGTTGTAATTTGGGGTAAATGCTGAGATGCATTCTTATATACATGGTTGTTTGAATATCCTGGGTATTGCAGGTTATGCCTACATCATTTTTGGTATCAGAGCTTGGCTCTGTTGAAATTAGAATGTTTGTTTTCTAAATGAAGACAGAAGGTTTTGTTGAAGAACTGAAATGTATTTTTGAATATGTGATGAATGAAGAATCGTGCAGGTATTGTGTTTGTTTAATTTTGATTTGAGTTTCACTGACAAGGAATGTATTGAGGATTTATGGTTGCAGCAATGAAGTATCTCAGCAAAGGAGATCAAGGGATAGTAATGAAATAATTTGTTAATGATTTCTGAGTGGAAGAAACTCAACAAAGAAGGAATTGTTGCTGACAGCTAAAGTATGCCAGATAAAGCCAGAAGATTGGAAGAGAGGATCAAATTTTAAAATCTGATTAACAGTAGTTGAATATCTAGAAATTGTGCAGAGGAAGCATAAATATTTGCTGAAACAGATTTGTAGGAGTGGTGAGACTCTGAAGGTAATTGAAGTGCAGGAGAATGGAAGGACAAGATCAGACGATATCTTGGAGGTAATATGATATGGTTTTATTTGGATTTGAAGAATAGAATATTGTAGTCTTTGCATTGAAGTATTATTTCAACTCCCAAAAGGAAATGTGATTAGAATTGCTAACAGATAAAGGAAGCTGGTGAAAGTTTCTAAGTGAAAACATAGATGTGGCAGAACCTTGAGGAATTCCAATAGAGATTGGAAAAGGAGGACAGTTGTGTTCTTAGAACATGCAGATGAGTTGAAGCCCAGGAAGAGCAAAGAGAAGTGCTCAAAGGAGGTTCCAGAGATAGAGAACCAATTGCTTGCCAAAAGACTAAGTGAGGAGAGCTTGGTGAGGTAAGTGGCGGCAGGACAGGACTTGCTGCTGAAGAGGCTTTAGTGCAACTCATAGTAAAGTGAGTGAGAAACTCATAGAGATGGAAAGGATGATGACTAGTGACAGTCGTAACAGAGGTTCTGAAATAAACCACAGCAGAGGACAAAAGAAGAAGGATGCCAAGGCAATTGGCATACAGAGACAGTTAAGCAAAGAGGAATATGAGAGGGAGAAGGCTGAGATATCAGTTCAGCTTGAGGTGTTAATGGAGATGTTGCAAAGAAATGAGGAAGACCAGAAGCATGGTTATGTCATGAGAAAGAAGCTGAAGTGGCAGAGGCTACAAGAGAAGAGGAATCATCAGGTGAATATGCAGTTGATAAAGGAACTAAGGGAACTTGAACAGGTTATAGAGGCCAAACAGAGGATAGAGAAGCTCGAAAGAATTGAGCTACAGCAAAAGGAAGATGCTAAAGAAGATGTTGAAGTTTCGATTGTTACCCAGAAAGGGGACCATTACTTTTTGAAAGTGATGAAGAGCTAGAGGAGTTGAATCATATGAATGATTTGAAGCAGCCCGAAGACTTGATGACTAAAGCATCAAATAAGACTGTAAGGTCTTGTGATTTTAAAACTAATGATTTGTGTATGATTGCAGGTTTGGAAGAAGAGGAAGAACATCTACTGAAGGATGTTAAGGAAGATTTAGCAGAAGAAAGACCATGTGATAATGAGACAATAACAAATGAGGAAATGGAAGATCGTGTAAAATTTCCAAATTCCACTCCAAGTAAAATCATTGAGTTATATAGAGAATTAGATTTTCAAAGGAGGAAATTGGAAGAGCAGAGGATGAATGTCTAGGATAGATTGCTGAAGAAGGATGACAAAGCAGTTGTAATAAATAATAATCAGGAAGAAATTGACAGATGCAAAAAACAGAGGCAAGAAATTGTTCTAAAAGACAATGTAGCAGCAGCAGAAAAAGTGAAAAATAGCAGTAAGGGTGAAAAGGAAGCGATCAAAACAAGTGAAGAACAAGCAAGAATGAGAGTTCAGCAATCAAGAGATGGAAACAATCAGCAGACAGAGGATATACTGGACAGAGAAATTGAGTTGATAAGGAGGTTAATGAGAAAATGTAACACCTCCAGTTCAATTATTTTTTTTTTTTTTTCCATGTTTATTGATAGGCTGGCGGAGTAAGCTGTTCAGAAATGAAGTATTTATTTTCATCTATTGTTATAATTGCCTCTACTCTATCAAATTCTTCGTGAAATACATTAAATTCTATGCCTTTCTTAAGGCCCATGTATACAATCACATATGTCACTTATGTATCAATATATATATATATATATATATATATATCATCTATATAAAATTATAAAACATACATATAGATGTATCCACTCCCATCTTCATAACCCAATGAACCCTTCACTTATATTCCTTTCGACCATCTCCATATAGATAGGTCTCTTCATAATATCAAGAGATGTGTTTCTCTCTTTTTCTTTTCGCAATGTAAACATAGGTTATATGAATATACATCCTTTCAATAACTTCACCTACTATCTATGTACATTCCACACCTACACCTTTATATCCCACAGATATATATATGTATATTGCCCATATAATGATAATATACCTCTTATTCATATCATTGATTCCATATATATATATATCGTTATATTTTATATACCCCACATAGACCGATACACCACATATACGTATCTATCATTTTTATTAATATTGAAATGAAAGTATACCTATATATATATGCATCCTATATATATACATATATGACACCTATTTCGAATACGGTAGTCTAACCCTTTTAACATCAAATACACCGCATACAACACTAACAATATCTCATCGTAATAGATTATCATGTCTTTTCATTTCAGATTTCGGATTTTAAAATAATTATATTCTTATGTACATCCCGATAGGATGTGGGGGACGATACGTGAAATGGATTTTAGTGGTTTCCATACGGTATCACGGTGGCATATATCTATGCGTGCCCTCTCCTTGATTTAAAATTTTGTTACGTGTTACGCCGAGGGTTTTCCGCCTCATCATACCCATTTTCTGAACCTTACACCGTCAGACGTACCTACACGCTATCTCTGTTGAATATATGATAATTTATGAGGTTAAAATTGTATGGAATGGTCGTAGGGTTTACAGGTCACTACGGCTTCGGCGGCCGGTTCCGTGTTATATTTTTTTTTTCTCTACACGGCAGTACCTCCCGCAGTCAGGCGCAGGAGAAATTTCACGTGTCATCTGCTAATATGGTCCATCTTTCGAAATCTCAGGTTACCTGCTCAACCAAGTTACTAAGATCCATCTCGAGATCTTATGCCGTGCTTTTCATTGTAGAGCTAGGGTTTTAGACATCTGCAGGTTGCACTAACCTGACTCGAAAGTCTCACTCGTCCTTTGGTCGCTCACGGGTGTTAGGGTTTAGTTTTCTTGTTTTTAATAGCGACTCGGATCCTGATCATTTCATTTTCCCTGCTAACAATTTTCTCCAGCCTGCAGGAAGTTGAATCGTTTGCTGTGCATGCTCCAAAGACGTGCGGCTCACCCCCCCCAGCACCCTGGCGCTCCTATTTTGCTGAACCGCTCATTGTATTCATTATTCATGCATCAGTTCTCTTATACTACAGGTTTAGTTCTTTTCTGGCTAGTTCGATATAGGACTAAAATTCTTTCTTCGATGTTTATCTTCCCTCCGCAACGCTGACTGATACCATGTTTGTTTGGCCCATTCAGACATTTGTTGTAGATACTCTGAATCAACCTGGTCGCTGGTTTCTTTTCGTGTCGGTTTGTTCCAGCTCTGCGCTGGTTCGAATGGAATGAACTCCATTAAGTTCCAGCGAACCCACCCGTGTTACTTTATTGAGACGCTGTTAATATTGTTTAGATTTCAACTGGGGTTTTTATGAATAATTTCCAATTCTCTGCTCCAGACATATTATATTACCGTGTATAGGTACTTAAATCCCAGCTACATGAAACAACCTCCGTTACTAATTAGAATATTTATCCCTTGTTTTTATATTGTAGTTACGTCTCTGGCGAGATCGACGCCACTATTCATCCACTGGTTTGTTTTAAATGCCGATTTGCTAACATTTACAGGCGTGCCCTATTTTGTATGGCTTTCATGTGTTTGGAGGGTTAATTACTGTTAACTCTTTTTGCCCGCTTAAGTAATGCCTCAAAGGTTTTCTCACACCCCGAAAGTGAATGATATCGTATGGTGGATGGCTAGCTGATCCGACGGCGTCACATGGGAAGAATCGTGTTAATCTATCCCTGTAAGGAATCATACTATCGTTTTATATTGGCATCGATCCGACCCTGCGGGGATCACACACTGAAATCATTGTTTTATTTTATTATCTCGGCCCGGCATCACCAATCGTAGGACGCAGTCCTTTACATGATGTCGCGCATGCACTTTAATAGTTTTCATCATTCCGAATATGCCTGTTTTCGTTTTTATATCCACTTTTTATTTTACATATGTTCATATGTCTATGTTTTATATGTAGGTTCCCTTTTTAATACCCATCGTTACAATGTATGGTTTGTATTTGCATCGCACGGATGGCATATGAAATTCCGATATATATATGGCTCATTTGGGGTCGAGCTTTGACAAGTACCGCACTGTGTAGTGCTCGATACGTGTTGATATATTAGTTATTCTTTTTAATGCAATATATATATATATCTATATAGGTATTCGGTAGTTCGAATGATGATATATATATTCAACATATTTTAACTCTGTTGCTCTAATGTGTATTTTCTAGGGTTAGAGATGAAGTGAAAATACAAAATACTCTAACATTTTCTAGGAGTGCTATAGCCCTTCTTTCGTATAAAGTTATTTTGTGGTTTTATAAGGATTTAACATACCTATTCTAGAGCCCTTACTCTTAACTTCTATTTTTTTTCTTTTGAAGTATACCTATATGTATTTAATAGCACTTGACGAAAGAACCTTAACTATACATTATTTTGCTATGATAATTGTTTTCAGGAAGTAAGGCTAGATTTAAAATAACTTATATACACTTATAGAGGTTATCAAAATCATATAGAGTAGAATTATAAATTTTATAGCACCATTTCGAAGATCATATGCTAGCATCTTACTTTCTTCTTTTAAATTGGTACCATGTAACTTTAATTCTGCTATAATGTTTCTCTAGCATACACATACTACTTTTGTGTCCACAGGGAATACAATAAAAATTAATCATCTGTAGAGGCTAAGTAACTTCAGATTTAAACCATGCTTGGTTTAGAGCTTCTGGAGTTTCTACTCTATAGCTTTCTGGTCTACAACTAAACCGAATCCGGAAGGTGAATACCTTAGGATGGGTTCTGTTAAATGTAGTACTAACATAATTCCTGCAATTTCTTTTAAGTTTTATATGTAGCTAATTCATACCGTAATACATCAAAATAAACAATAATTTCAGAACATACCCCAATCTGCAAATGACCAACCTCCCAACCTTAGAGTCCTCTTTTTCTCCCAGGACTCACCCCCGAGCAGAGATCACCTCCTAGAGCAGATCAATCTCTGATCTGCCTAGGAGCAGCTTATTTAAGCTCATTTTTCCCCAAAGCATGTTTCTAATTCTGCGTCCAGAATAGCAGGATGCTTTCTTTCCTGTTTAGCCTAGGCTTCCCATTTTGGGACTCTTTAAAGCTGCTTTAAGCTTTTCCTCAGCTTTTCCAGATTTTTCTCACCTCTTCCCAACTACTCCTCTTCATTGGGGAAATTTAGATTCCTCCTCAAATCTAAATAAATTTCTTTCAAGGATTTTTGAAAGATTTTTGGGGATTTGTTGCCTTATCCATCCTCATGGATTTGGCAAGTGATCTCTAATTCTCATCTTGGTCAAAATGCACAATCATTTTATTTATTTCCTCAAATGAAATATGCAATTACATTCACACCATACTCATCCCTTGGGGTCCACCCCCTTAGGATTAAAGTTCAAATGTCTAACTTTAAAAATTCAACACACAAATTGGGGGTGTTACATATTCCCCCTCTGAAAATAAACACCGTCCTCGGTGTTATTATTCAACTACTAGAGTTCATTTAAACAAAAATGGATATTTCTCCATCATTTCAGCTTCCCTTTCCCAGGTGGCTTCTTCAACAGTAAAGTGCTTCCACTGCACTTTTACTCTGACCACTGTTCTATTTCTCAATTCAATTTCTTCCCGCTCCAATATTTGAAGCGGTTCTGGCAGAAACTCCCCTTCTGGTTCCACCTGTACAACATTCCAATCAACTATGTGAGAAGCATCATGCACTTATCTTTTTAATAATGAAACATGAAACACATTATGCACTTTAACATGGGGTGGTAAGGCCAGCT
The DNA here is from genome assembly GCA_034641835.2 of Pinus albicaulis. Taxonomy (NCBI): domain Eukaryota; kingdom Viridiplantae; phylum Streptophyta; class Pinopsida; order Pinales; family Pinaceae; genus Pinus; species Pinus albicaulis. Next base: position 467,390,470 of record CM076571.1, read on the forward strand.
TGTAAGCCACTGGTCCCACCCTTTCTAAAACTTCAAAAGGCCCACAATATCTAGGAGCCAGTTTTGCACAACTTCCTGCATAAAGTGTGCTCTTTTTGGGTTTGATGCGCAAATACACATGATCCCCTACTTTGAATTCTCGGTGCACTCTTTTCTTATCAGCATAGCTCTTCTGTTGATCTTGTGCTGTCTTTATATTTCTCTGTATTTGTTTAACAATTCTTTCCATCTCTTGTAGTGCATCTGGTCCCAACACCAGTTTATCCTCTGGTTGACTCCAGCTCAAGGGAGTACGGCACTTCCTCCCATAGAGTGCCTCAAACGGACTCATTTTAATAGAGGATTGGTAGCTATTATTATAGGCGAACTCAGCTAAATGCAGATACTCTTCCCACTTTGACGGTCTATCCATCACATACATTCGCAACATGTCCTCCAAGATTTGATTCGTCCTTTCTATCTGCCCATCTGTTTGAGGGTGATAGGCAGTACTAAAATTCAACTTAGTACCCATTCCTGCAAACAGCCCTCTCCAAAACGCTGCTGTGAACTTAGCATCCCGATCTGAGACAATCACCTTCGGAACTCCATGAAGCCTTACTATCTCCTTTAGGAACACATTTGCTACTTGAGCTGTTCCAAAGGTAGATTTCACTGGTATAAAGTGAGCAGCTTTTGTGAGAGTGTCTACTACTACCATCACAGAATCATGTTGATATTTAGTCTTGGGTAATCCTGTTATAAAATCCATGGAAACTGTGTCCCATTTCCATTCTACAATTGGCAGGGGATTTAAAAGCCCTGCTGGGTGTTGATGCTCAACTTTAACTAGTTGACATTCCATACACCTACTTAGATACTCTGCCACATCTTTCTTCATTCCTGGCCATAACAACTTTTTTTTCAAGGCTGTTAACATCTTTCGGGATGTCCTGCATAGGGCTGTTTATGATATTCATCTAGAATTTCTCTTTTCAATGACTCTATATTTGGAATATACAACCTGTTTTTGTAATAGAGCAGCCCTTGTGGGTTTTTAGTGTAATCTGTTTTATCCCTTGTCTGTAATTTCACCAAGAGTGCTTCATAGTTGGGATCTTGAGTTGCTGCTTTTCCCACCAATTCCTCTATCTCCATCTGGGCACTACTCCCAATGCTGTTTAAATGTTGACAAGCATTTCTACTTAAGGCATCAGCAAATTTATTTTCTTTTCCCTTGATATGTTTTATGTCCATATCAAATTCACTTAGAAAAGACAGCCATCTAGCTTTTCTTGCATTCAGGTCAGTTTGGGAAAAGAAATATTTAAGGCTAATATGATCAGTCATCAATGTGAACTTCTTCCCCAGCAGATAGTGCCTCCACATTTTTAAAGCATGAATAACAGCTGCAAATTCTAAATCATAGGCACTGTAATTCTGTTCATGAATTTTCAATTTTCTAGACTCATAGGCAATAACTGAATTTTCCTGCAATAGGACTCCTCCTAGTCCCTCTCTGCAAGCATCTGTACATACCACAAACTCTTTATCAGGATCAGCAATTTTTAATATAGGAGCTGAAATAAGTTTCTGTTTCAATTGTTCGAAACTGTTTTGACATTTCTCAGTCCACACGAACTTAACACCCTTCCTTTGTAATGAGGTTATGGGATTTGCTATCGCAGAAAATCTCTCCACAAATCTGCGATAATAGCCTGCAATTCCCATAAATGATCTTACTGCTGAGACATCAGTAGGGACTAGCCATTCTTTAATGGCTTTTATCTTTTCAGGGTCAACTGCCAACCCTTTTTCAGAAATAATATGACCCAGATATTGAATTTTATCCTTATAAAATTCACATTTGCTGAACTTGGCATATAGCTGGTTTTATTTTAAAGTCTGCAAAACTATTCTCAGATGTTCCTTATGTTCATCTTCATTTTTAGAATAGACTAATATGTCATCTATGAACACAAGAACAAATTTGTCCAAAAACTTGTTTAATACACTATTCATCAAGCACATAAATGTGGCAGGGGCATTCGTCAAACCAAAAGGTAGGACTACAAATTCGTAATGTCCATACCTGGTTCGAAATGTTGTTTTACTGATGTCTTATTCTTTAATTCTAAGCTGGTGATAACCAGTCCCTAGGTCAATCTTGGAAAAGACTGAAGCTCCTCTCACCTGATCAAAAAGATCATCAATTCTCGGCGAAGGGTATCTATTCTTAATGGTTAACTTGTTCAATTGCCGATAGTCAATGCACATTCTAAAAGTTCCATCCTTCTTTTTCACAAATAGAACCGGTGCTCCCCAAGGAGACACACTGGGTCTGATATACCCTTTATCTAACAACTCCTGCAATTGCATTTTTAGTTCCATGAGTTCTGGAGGACTCATCCGATAGGGGGCTCGGGAAACAGGTGTGGCTCCCGGCACCAGATCTATGGAGAAATCAATTTCTCTTTTGGGGGGAAGGTGAGGGATTTCCTTAGGAAAAACTTCCTTAAATTCTCTAATGACTGGTATAGCATCCAATAACTCTTCCTCAGTTTGCTGTTCTATTTCTTCTACATGCACTGCATAGACTTGGTATCCTTTTCTAGCTATTCTTTTTAATTGTAAAGCTGATATTTATCTTATTGAAATGGATTTTTGTTTCCCTTTTAGTGTAAAAGGTTTCCCTTCCTCATCTACAAAATGCAGGGTTTTATCCCAGCAGTTCATCAGGGCTTTCTTCTTTTCCAGCCAATCCATTCCTATCAGCAGATCATAGGATCCTAATGGCAATATGTTCAAATTTACTTCTGTTGCAAAGCCATTTAATTGTATTGCTGTTTTAGGCAATTTATGTGTGACTTTTCTCTTAGTTCCAGTGGCCAGCTGTACCAACCATGACTGCTGAAACTTTTTAGGTTGAATTTTACATTTTTCTACAATTCCAGGACTAATGTAACTCAAAGAAGCACCCGGATCAATCAAAACAGTAACAGGTAGGTCAGAAATCTTACCCTCCATTTCCACCATGGTGGCTTGATATTCTGCTTGCCGATTTTCCAAGTCTGCACTGATAGTTGGTATATTTCTGGCGATGTCATTTATTGTTGTTGCCTCTCGCTCTTTGCTGATCAGGTGTATATTTCGATGGGGACAGTCCCTCATCATATGGGGTTCTCCACAACCCCAACATTTCAAAGGTTCCTTCATTCTGACTGTCCCTTCTTTTTTATTGTTCCCTTCTGTTGGTTTTGAAACCACTTGGGAATGAGAAGTTTGACTTTCCTTTGGTTTGCTGAACTTTTTCCTTTGATGATCTCTACCAAAGTTCCTTAAATATGCTGGTGTTGTTCTTTTGCCTTTGAACTCACCCTTGTTCAGCCAGCTCTTCCCTTGTTCCGCTTTACCTTTAAACTGCTGATAGCATAATCTTGCTTTTCTCACAGCTTCATCCATGGTCTTTGGGTTGTCAAATTCAATTTTCTCCTTGTAGACAGTAGGCAAACAATTTAAAAACCTTTGCACTTTTTCCTTTTCTTCCCTAATGTAAGGGACATACCTCAGTAAATTAGTAAAGTTAGTGACAAAATCATCAATAGTGAGATGTCCTAGTCTAAGTTCATGAAATTCTTTGGCTTTATCATCATAATAACGTTCATTTAAATAACGACTTTTGAACTTAGTCTGAAAATCTTCCCAAGTAACTGTCTTTTCGTCAATGGCATGCACCATTTTTGTCTCTTCCCACCACAATGTAGCCTTTCCTTGTAGCTGATATACAGCTAATCTGGCCTTCAGGTTGCTCTCATATTCATATACCTGAAAATACTTTATCATGTTCAACAACCAAGCTTCTGCATCTTCTTCCTTCTCCCCATCATAGGAGGGAGGTTTGATCTTTCTAAATTCTCCTTGCAATTCTTTTTTCTGTTTATGCTGTTGCCTGGCAGCATCCTCATCATCAGACTCATCCATCTTTCTCTTTCCAGAACCTTCGCCTTCCTGGATGTTCCGGGAAGTTAGTTCTCTGATGAGCTTTTCCTGCTCCTTGCTGGCTGATGACAACATGTCATTCTGGCTTCTCAGCTCAGCCAATTCTCGTTGCAGCCTGTGCAACATAGCCATTACCGGGGCATTGGGATCTGGAGTAGCAAACTCATCACGCAGATCCACATAAATCCCTTCACCCTCATCCATTTCAACTGTACACACTTACAACACAGATTAGCAAAGTTTATAAACTTCAGAAAAACAAAATATGTAATAAGCAGTGAGCACAAAACAACAGCCCAATTTGTTGTAACTAGTGCTCCGATACCATTTGTAACACCTCCAGTTCAATTTTTTTTTTTTTTTTCCATGTTCATTCACAGGTTGGCGGAGTAAGCTGTTCAGAAATGAAGTATTTATTTTCATCTATTGTTATAATTGCCTCTACTCTATCAAATTCTTCGTGAAATACATTAAATTCTATGCCTTTCTTAAGGCCCATGTATACAATCACATATGTCACTTATGTATCAATATATATATATATATATCATCTATATAAAATTATAAAACATACATATGAATGTATCACTCCCAAATTCATAACTTAATGAACCCACAACCCTTCACTTATATTCATTTCGACCATCTCCATATAGATAGGTCTCTTCATAATATCAAGAGATGTGTTTCTCTCTTTTTCTTTTCGCAATGTAAACATAGGTTATATGAATATACATCCTTTCAATAACTTCACCTACTATATATGTACATTCCACACCTACACCTTTATATCCCACAGATATATATATGTATATTGCCCATATAATGATAATATACCTCTTATTCATATCATTGATTCCATATATATATATATATCGTTATATTTTATATACCCCACATAGACCGATACACCACATATACGTATCTATCATTTTTATTAATATTGAAATGAAAGTATACCTATATATATATGCATCCTATATATATACATATATGACACCTATTTCGAATACGGTAGTCTAACCCTTTTAACATCAAATACACCGCATACAACACTAACAATATCTCATCGTAATAGATTATCATGTCTTTTCATTTCAGATTTCGGATTTTAAAATAATTATATTCTTATGTACATCCCGATAGGATGTGGGGGACGATACGTGAAATGGATTTTAGTGGTTTCCATACGGTATCACGGTGGCATATATCTATGCGTGCCCTCTCCTTGATTTAAAATTTTGTTACGTGTTACGCCGAGGGTTTTCCGCCTCATCATACCCATTTTCTGAACCTTACACCGTCAGACGTACCTACACGCTATCTCTGTTGAATATATGATAATTTATGAGGTTAAAATTGTATGGAATGGTCGTAGGGTTTACAGGTCACTACGGCTTCGGCGGCCGGTTCCGTGTTATATTTTTTTTTTCTCTACACGGCAGTACCTCCCGCAGTCAGGCGCAGGAGAAATTTCACGTGTCATCTGCTAATATGGTCCATCTTTCGAAATCTCAGGTTACCTGCTCAACCAAGTTACTAAGATCCATCTCGAGATCTTATGCCGTGCTTTTCATTGTAGAGCTAGGGTTTTAGACATCTGCAGGTTGCACTAACCTGACTCGAAAGTCTCACTCGTCCTTTGGTCGCTCACGGGTGTTAGGGTTTAGTTTTCTTGTTTTTAATAGCGACTCGGATCCTGATCATTTCATTTTCCCTGCTAACAATTTTCTCCAGCCTGCAGGAAGTTGAATCGTTTGCTGTGCATGCTCCAAAGACGTGCGGCTCACCCCCCCAGCACCCTGGCGCTGCTATTTTGCTGAACCACTCATTGTATTCATTATTCATGCATCGGTTCTCTTATACTACAGGTTTAGTTCTTTTCTGGCTAGTTCGATATAGGACTAAAATTCTTTCTTCGATGTTTATCTTCCCTCCGCAACGCTGACTGATACCATGTTTGTTTGGCCCATTCGGACATTTGTTGCAGATACTCTGAATCAGCCTGGTCGCTGGTTTCTTTTTGTGTCGGTTTGTTCCAGCTCTGCGCTGGTTCGAATGGAATGAACTCCATTAAGTTCCAGCGAACCCACCCGTGTTACTTTATTAAGACGCTGTTAATATCGTTTAGATTTCAACTGGGGTTTTTAGGAATAGTTTCCAATTCTTTGCTCCAGACATATTATTTATTACCGTGTATAGGTACTTAACTCCCGGCTACATGAAACAACCTCCGGTTACTAGTTGAAATATTATCCCTTGTTTTTCTATTGTCGTTACGTTTCTGGCGAGATCGACGCCACTATTCATCCCCTGGTTTGTTTTAAATGCCGATTTGCTAACATTTACAGGCGTGCCCCATTTTATATGGTTTTCATATGTTCGCAGGGTTAATTACTGTTAACTCCCTTTTGCCCGCTTAAGAAAAGCCGCAAAGGGTTTCTCACACCCCGAAAGTGAATGATATCATATTATGGGTGGCTAGCCGATCCGACGACGGCACATGGAAAGAATCGTGTTACTCTATCCCTGTAAGAAATCATTCTATCATTTTATATTGGTATCGATCCGACCCTGCGGGGATCGCACAGTGAATTCATTTTTTTATTTTATTATCTCGGCCCGGCATCATCAGTTGTAGGACGCAGTCATTTATATGATGTCGTGCCTGCGCTTTAATAGTTTTCATCATTCCTAATATGTTCGTTTTCATTTTTATATCCACTTTTTATTTTATATATGTTCATATGTCTATGTTTTATATGTAGGGTTCCTTTTTAATTACCCATCGTTACAATATATGATTTGTATTTGCATAGCGCGGATAACATATGAAATTCCGATATATAAATATATATATATCAGGGTCGAGCCTTGCCGAGTACCGCACTGTGTAGTGCTCGGTACATGTTGATATATTGATTTTTCTTTTAAATGCACTATGTAGTGCTCGGTGCATGTTTATATATTGGTTATTCTTTTTAATACAATATATATATATATATTTGTAGAGGTATTTGGTAGTTCGAATGATAATATATATATTCAACATATTTTAACTCTATTGCTCTAATGTGTATTTTCCAGGGTTAGAGATGAAGTGGAAATACAAAATACTCTAAAATTTGCTAGTAGTGCTATAGCCCTTCTTTCGTATAAAGTTATTTTGTGGTTTTATAAAATTTAACATATCTATTCTAGAGCCCTTACTCTTAACTTCTTCTTTTTTTCCTTTTGAAGTAAACCTATATGTGTTTAATAACACTTGACAAAGGAACATTAATTATACACTAATTTGATATAATAATTGTTTCAGGAAGTAAGGCTATGTTTAAAATAACTTATACACACTTATAGAGGTTATCAAAATCATATAGAGTAGAATTATAAATTTTATAGCACCATTTCGAAGGTCATATACTAGCATCTTACTTTCTTCTTTTAAATTGGTACCATGTAACTTTAAATTCTGCTATAATGTTTCTCTAGCACACACATCCCATTTTTGTATCCACAGGGAACACAATAAAATTTAATCATCTGTAGAGACTAAGTAACTTCAGGTTTAAACCATGTTTGGTTTAGATTTTCTGGAGTTTCTACTCTATAGCTTTCTGGTCTACAACTAAACCGAATCCTGAAGGTGAATACCTTAGGATGGGTTCTGTTAAATGTAGTACTAACATAATTCCTGCAATTTCTTTTAAGTTTTATATGTAGCTAATTCATACCGTAATACATCAAAATAAACAATAAATTCAGAACATACCACAATCTGCAAATGACCAACCTCCCAACCTTAGAGTCCTCTTTGTCTCCCAGGACTCACCCCCGAGCTGAGATCACCTCCTAGAGCAGATCAACCCCTGATCTGCTTAGGAGCAGCTTATTTAAGCTCATAATTCCCCAAAGCATGTTTCTAATTCTGCGTCCAGAATAGCAGGATGCTTTCTTTCCTGTTTAGCCTAGGCTTCCCATCTTGGGATTCTTTAAAGCTGCTTTAAGATTTTCCTCAGCTTTTCCAGCTTTTCTTTACCTCTTCCCAACTACTCCTCTTCATTGGGGAAATTTAGATTCCTCCTCAAATCTAAATAAATTTCTTTCAAGGATTTTTGAAAGATTTTGGGGATTTGTTGCCTTATCCATCCTCATGGATTTTGGCAAGTGATCTCTAATTCTCATCTTGGTCAAAATGCACAATCATTTTATTTATTTCCTCAAATGAAATATGCAATTACATTCACACCATACTCATCCCTTGGGGTCCACCCCCTTAGGATTAAAGTTCAAATGTCTAACTTTAAAAATTCAACACACAAATTGGGGGTGTTACAGAAAAACATCCCAGAGAAAGATAGTAGCAACAAAGAAAAGGAGTGACAACAAGAGGAAGATAGTAGCAGACTTGGAAGGGAGAGCAAGTGGAGCACTACAACATAAAATATGGAAACCTGGAAGACAACAGCAGATAACAACAGCAGTAAAGCAATTGAGAAGCATGGAAAGATTACAAAATAAAATTTGGGATCCAGGAAGAAATAATTATCCAGACTTATGATGAGGTGGTCATAAATTTTCTTACATGGGGAGTCCGATGCAGGAGCATCAAGGGGCATTTTTTTATTTGTAAATATGTTAGAAAGGGGGTGTGACAATTTTTAATATTTTATTAATTAAATTTTTATTTTAAATAAAATAGGAGAAAGTGATGATTATGTAAATATTATTTTATTAAAAGGATATGTGAGAATTTAGTTAGTTAAAGATATAAAGGGATAAGAATCTAGATAAGAGGATTTGTTGAGATATTTTAGTGATATTGAGATATTAAGGGGATTGAGCATTAAATTAGATCATTTTTAAAATTGTATAAATAGGAGGGGGTTTTGAGAGAAAAATACATTGAGATAGTAGATATTGTGAGTGAGTGTGAGTAGAGAGTGAGAGGTTTTCTGCTTGGATGCCTTCGGGCAGTTTATAGAGGGCCATCAATTCTGAATATCTGGCCAACAAAAGTTTGTAAGTAATTTGTTTTGTTTCAAATTATATATATATATATACATTGGTTGATTGTGAAAACTGTATGTGTTTCTGGCTAAACGTATATATATATGACTTGAGGTATCGATCATTGAAAGATCGACTGAAGGAAGTGTGAAATACTCAATAGCTGGAAGGATTGATATTAATATGACAATTTTTAAATCCATGTGAGCGCTTATTTTTGTTGAATGAATGGTGGTTTATATCAATCTGTAATGAAAGGAAGAGAGCGCCAGTGAAGCTGTGAGCTTCATAATAAACCAAGAAAGGCTCGGTTTAACTTTGAAGAAGCCGTAATAGATCATTGAAAAACGTTGGAAAATCGATTTAATTTCAATAAGTCGATGTTGTGGTAACGCCTTAACAAAGAGTGGTTTTTGTTTTCCAACATAGAACTCGGCATTTTAAACCTTCTGGAATGTACGCAGAGGGTTATAATTGAATCAAATCTTATGTCCTGAATCCATGAAACAGTGATTAGTCCCAAATCCATGAAACAGTGATTATTAAATACAGATGCACAGAGGGGAGTTTTGAAAAAAATTCGATTTGTATTTCAACTGAAATGAAGAAAACGTAATGCGTTGTTTCAAATACTGGTTATTCTAAAATGAATTTAAGTGTTGGGTTCAGATTCATGTGAAGGAATTGATTGAATGTTTAATGAAGAACGCAGGTGATTGCCAGAGGTAATTTGAATCTGTTCAAAGTTTTCTGAAGCTCAGCTCTAATATGCCCAGAAATTGTGAATTGAAGTAATAGGCGCCATTCTTGTTTTAATTCTGGAAATATATATCGGCTATTGAAATACAATTTGGAGAAGTCAATATTAAATCTAGAATTACTGGTGTCTGGGGGACGCAGTAAGCAATTTATGAGTTTTGTGGATGTACTGAATTATATTGCTGGAATCGATTCCTCTAGTGGCATCGATTGGAGGAATTATGTTCGATTAAATATGATGTAGACGAGTGAATACAATTGAATTCGATTTCAGGTCCATGTAATTCAGATTCAGAGGAATCGAATGCCATTTTGAAGCGGCAGTTCGAATATTTAAGATCTAGTTTGGAAGCAGCAACAAAGATCCAAGTCCGCGCTGGAAATGATCTGAGTCAGCGCTGGAATCTAAATGCAGGTATGGGCAGTATCATTTTATAAATTAAATGAACAGGTTGAATGTATGAGTCTGCGATGTTTAGAAAGAGCGATGCTGAATTCTGGAAAGGTATGTTGCGGCTTAAATCTGAGTTTATAATTGCCATAGCAGAAAACTGTTTGAAGAAATGTGTGAACAAAGTTAAACGCAATAAAATGGAGTTTTGTAATTGCCAGATTAAGGTTTAATACATGGGCGCATTTTTTTTATGGAAATTTTATTTGAAATCCGGTATTAAAAACCATATGAGAAGTGATGGGTAGAATGCGCTGGTTGTTGAATATGAAAGGAGAGTTTCAATGAAATGATGATAGCAGTAGGAGATTTCATATCAGAATGCATGAAATCGATCTGCATCAGTAATTTGTAAGTTGAATTTTTAATAGGGAAAACGTGCATACATTGAATATGATGTGATTTTTGAAAAGGGCAAGGGCGCATAATACTGGAATTTATGAGTTAAGCATTTTCTTAACTAGTTCATATGTTAAGGGCATAAACAATGCAACTACATTGGAAGTTTAATGTGTGGCTATTTGATTGACAATTTGATGCTTATGAAATGGTTGTAATTGGGAAATGTATGAAATGGGTTCAGATGTGAAACTACAAGCTTCCGCACATTAGATGAAATTTTCCAGACATTAAGGTTGTAATTTGGGGCAAATATTGAGATGCATTCTTATATACATGGTTGTTTGAAGATCCTGGGTATTGCAGGTTATGCCTGCATCAGTTCACCAATTCCTTTGGTTTATAATTTGTTGGGTAATGGATTTCCCTTGGGTTCACAAATTCCTTTGGTTTATAATATTAAACCCTTGGGTTTATTAGTTCTTTTGGTTTATAATATGAATAATCGATCAACGTCATCCATAATCAAATGTCACATTCTGACAAATATTGTCTCAATATGAAAATCACCCATGGCCAACCATGGTCATAGTTGGTCCAACGTCGCATTATGACAACAATTGTCTTAATTTTTAAATCAATTCCCTTGGGTTCACCAATTCCTTTGGTTTATAATATTAAACCCTTCGGTTTATTAGTTCCTTTGGTTTATAATATGAATAATCGATCAATGTCATCCACGATCAAATGTCACATTCTGACAAATATTGTCCCAATATGAAAATCACCCATGGCCAACCATGGTCATAGTTGGTCTAACGTCACATTGTGACAACAATTTTCTCAATGTTTAAATCAATTCCCTTGGGTTCACCAATTCCTTTGGTTTATAATATTAAACCCTTGGGTTTATTTGGGTTCACCGCTTGCTTTTGTTTATAATATTAAACCCCATCCATGATCAAATGTCACATTCTGACAAACATTGTATCAATATGAAAATCACCCATGGCTAGCCATGGTCATACTTGGTCCAACGTCGCATTGTGACAACAATTGTCTCAATCTTTAAATCAATTCCCTTGGGTTCACCAATTCCATTGATTTATAATTTTTTGGGTAATGATTTTGCCTTGGGTTCACCAATTCCTTTGGTTTATAATATTAAACCCTTGGTTTTATTAGTTTTTTTGGTTTATAATATGAATAATCAATCAATTTTGTCCATGATCAAATGACACATTCTGACAAACATTGTCTCAATATGAAAATCGCCCATGGCCAACCATGGTCATAGTTGGTCCAATGTCACATTGTGACAACAATTGTCTCAATGTTTAAATCAATTCCCTTGGGTTCACCAATTCCTTTTGGTTTATAATTTGTTTGGTAATGGTTGTCCCTTGGGTTCACCAATTCCTTTAGTTTATAATATGAATACTCGATCAATGTCATCCATGATCAAATGTCACATTCTGACAAATATTGTCTCAATATGAAAATCACCCATGGCCAACCCTGGTCATAGTTGGTCCAATGTCGCATTGTGACAACAATTGTCTCAATGTTTAAATCAATTCTCTTGGGTTCTTCAATTACTTTGGTTTATAATTTTTTGGGTAATGGTTGTCCCTTGGGTTCACCAATTCCTTTGGTTTATAATATTAAACCCTTGGGTTTATTAGTTTTTTTTGTTTATAATATGAATAATCGATCAATGTCATCCATGATCAAATGTCACATTCTGACAAACATTGTATCAATATGAAAATCACCCATGGCCAACCATGGTCATATTTGGTCCAACGTCGCATTGTGACAACAATTGTCTCAATGTTTAAATCAATTCCCTTGGGTTCACCAATTCCTTTGGTTTATAATTTTTTGGGTAATGATTTTCCCTTGGGTTCACCACTTGCTTTGGTTTATAATATTAAACCGTTGGGTTTATTAGTTTTTTTGGTTTATAATATGAATAATCGATCAATGTCATCCATGATCAAATGACACATTATGAGAAACATTGTCTCAATATGAAAATCACCCATGGCCAACCATGGTCATAGTTGGTCCAATGTCGCATTGTGACAACAATTTTCTCAATGTTTAAATCAATTCCCTTGGGTTCACAAATTCCTTTTGGTTTATAATTTGTTGGGTAATGGTTGTCGCTTGGGTTCACCAATTCCTTTGGTTTATAATATTAAACCCTTGGGTTTATTAGTTTTTTTGTTTTATAATATGAATAATCGATCAATGTCATCCATGATCAAATGTCACATTCTGACAAACATTGTATCAATATGAAAATCACCCTTGGCCAACCATGGTCATACTTGGCCCAACGTCGCATTGCAACAACAATTGTCTCAATGTTTAAATCAATTCCATTGGGTTCACCAATTCCTTTGGTTTATATTTTTTTGGGTAATGATTTTCCCTTGGGTTCACCACTTGATTTGGTTTATAATATTAAACCCTTGGGTTTATTAGTTTTTTTAGTGTATAATATGAATAATCGATCAATGTCATCCATGATCAAATGACACATTATGAGAAACATTGTCTCAATATGAAAATCACTCATGGCCAACCATGGTCATAGTTGGTCCAACGTCACATTGGGACAACCATTGTCTCAATGTTTAAATCAATTCCCTTGGGTTCACCAATTCCTTTTGGTTTATAATTTTTTGGGTAATGGTTGTCCCTTGGGTTCACCAATTCGTTTGGTTTATAATATTAAACACTTGGGTTTATTAGTTTTTTTGGTTTATAATATGAATAATCGATCAATGTCATCCATGATCAAATGTCACATTCTGACAAACATTGTATCAATATGAAAATCACCCTTGGCCAACCATGGTCATACTTGGGCCAATGTCGCATTGCGACAACAATTGTCTCAATGTTTAAATCAATTCCATTGGGTTCACCAATTCCTTTGGTTTATAATTTTTTGGGTAATGATTTTCCCTTGGGTTCACCACTTGCTTTGGTTTATAATATTAAACTCTTGGGTTTATTAGTTTTTTTGGTTTTTAATATGAATAATCGATCAATGCCATCCATGATCAAATGACACATTATGAGAAACTTTGTCTCATTATGAAAATCACCCATGGCCAACCATGGTCATAGTTGGTCCAACATCGCATTGTGACAACCATTGTCTCAATGTTTAAATCAATTCCCTTGGGTTCACCAATTCCTTTTGGTTTATAATTTGTTGGGTAATGGTTGTCCCTTGGGTTCACCAATTCCTTTGGTTTATAATATGAATAATTGATTAATGTCATCGATGATCAAATGTCACATTATGACAAACATTGTATCAATATGAAAATTGCCCATTGTTCTGACAAACATTGTATCAATATGAAAATCGCCCATTGTATCCCCCTATCAGAAGGAGCATCTTTTGTGATTAGGCTAATTAATCTTTTTGATCTGATGGTCTAGATTGAAAGATTCCGGTATATTCTGGTTGTCGCCACTAAATCAATGGATGAAATTCAAAAAAGTAACTTCCTTGCATATCTAAATCACGTGTTTAAACCATACTTAAATTAATTTTTTACAAAACATGATTAAAAATTTACTGTGCCATTTGTTGAACGCCACCTATCAAAATTAACAAGTGATGGTTGAAACTAAAATGCCACCTATTTGATTGTTCAAATTCTCAAATAAACATGAATTCTCAAAAAAAATGTGAGCACGCCACCTATCAAATTAGGATCAACTGGGAAGATGACCGTGGGTGGAATGGAAGATTACGATTTAGTATTATGGGCCACGCGTAGGTTTTATTGAACGTGGGCGAGAGCGGGCAGGTGAGCGGCTTGTTGATGAAGGCGAATGGAATTGAGCTGGCATAACATTTCAGGTTCAACTTTCATTCATTTAGTATTATGGGCCACGCGTAGGTTTTATCGAACTGGGCGAGAGCGGGCAGGTGTGGATGGAATTGAGCTGACATAACGTTTCAGGTTCAACTTTCATTCGCCTATAAATTTCATGCATTTGAGTAATCCGCCCAGCAAGTGAGTACATTTTGTTTATCCGAGTAGTAAAATCTTTGTCGAGTTCGATTCTATTGGAAAGAAATTTTTCATGGCGAATTCTGGGGTCACAAGACGGGGAGGCTACAGGCTTTGTCCATTGTTAAGATTGTGGCACGCTTTCTCACGATGATGATTACGACTTTCTTCTGGGCGATAGTAATGCTAATACTGCTTCCATAGCCTTATGAGAGAATCAAGCAAGGAAATGCCTATGGCCACGTTACAGGTAGAATGCTGGTACGATTCTTTTCCCTTGTTATGTTAAGGTTCTTCTCCAAACTTACTATTTTCTTTCATTCTTAAATTACTATTTTCCTATCCTTCCATCACCGTGTCCTGATACTCTTGAAAGTTTTATTAATGAACAGATATAACTTTTTGTTACACTGGGGCGGGCCTAGGCTGGTTCGAGACCACTCTCCATTTATCACTTTGGGATTATTGATTTGAGAAGGGAATCTTGAAATGAAACAAATATCTGTTCATGATTTGTACAAAAAGATGCAATTACAGGAAGATTTTTTAATAATGTATGAACAAATTTTTGTCAAGCTACAAGAACGGACGATTTCTATAGGTTATTTTTGGTTGGAAACTGTGAAGAGATGGCTCATTGTGAAAATGACTATGTATTGTGAATCGCAAGCTATGTGGTACCTCAGGTCATAGAGCTTGGAAAAGACTATGAAAATGACTATGTATTGTGTATCGCAAGCTATTTGGTACCTCAGGTAATAGAGCTTGGATCAGACTATCAAGAATTGAGGTAGACAAGTATAAAATAGAGGTTGTTATGACAAGGGATAACTATCATCAAATCTGGATTTATGATAAAAACTTACAAACTTGAACAGATCGAAGATAAAGGGGCAATTAAAAGAGCTCAAAGAATGTACTTGCAGTATAATGGTCGTATAGTTGGGTGAACAAAGGAGTTACGAACCCTGACTATCTATGCATATTCATACAAGCATACTTGAGGCGGAATATTATGGATATATTGAAGACACAGAGACATTATTGCATAAATTCTTCCTGCCCTGCGCTAAAATAAGGTTATTCGTTGGATGTCTATATGGTTATCATATGCCATGTATTACTACATCTTAGAAAGTTACAGATAAATTAAGTTTTTTGTTGTGTTGGCGTTAATAAATCAAAGCTCTGCATCATAGCAACGTTCACATATATTGTGCAGTGGTTATATTAATACATTGCAGCGTTATCAAGTATGGGCAGGTTCTATTCCTTTGCTGGCACGACATTACTATTATATCATTATTTGGCACAATATCTGGCAGCATTATTTTATAAACAGTTCTCTTGTGTCATGGCATCCTGCAACATTCATTGATACATTGGAGAGCATTAAAAATGTAGGTCTCATTATCAAGCTTTGGAGAGCATTAAAATAATTATCATTTGGAGCCAGCGAAATAGAAGTGACGTTAATATGAGAGGGAATGATACACAGAGAGGCCGACTCATAGCGCATACTCGAAAGGGAATAAGCCATGGGGCAGAGGCAACATATATTGCACGGTTGGATTAGCGTCTAATTGGAGTGGTGTTGATATATATTTGCAGCATCTTTTATTGATTATAGCGGCATTTAATAATACACCTTGATATTATATGAACCGGTATTATATTGACGTTAGTTGAATTAGTATTATATTTGGATATGTATTAATGGTCCTCCTTAACAGAGTTAAATAACACTTTAGGCTTCAATATTTATATATTGTACGTGAGATCACTTCCAGGTTAGCACTTGTTTAACAAAAAAGAAATAAGTAAGATGTCTCTTGAATTCAAATATGATCTATGAACCATGATGTTTTTATTGTGTTTTCCCAACAAATAAAAAACAAAACGACATCCTCCTCTTACCTTAGGATCTGAGTCTATCATGGAAATGTCGCACACTTTATTGATGATAGAACAGGATCCTAGTGAGACGCACGCAAGCAATGTATTTTCAACAAAGTTGGTGGTTGTTTGTAATACAACTACGCTTCTTATTGTTGCATCAGGTAACCAGGCACTCATTTCCACATTCGATTTAAGAAACCAAACAGTTTTTCCACAGTGTGCTTGTTAATACAATGTAGAGAGCAGCGTATGCAGTGTGATGGAGAGTAGTATCTAATATGGAAGTGTTTTACATGATGGAGAGTAGTATCCTAATATGGAAGTGTTTTCCAATATATGGTAGAACGTTTCAAATAAATTTCCCAGCATTAATTATCTTATTTTGACAATCCATTGCATTCATTGTGGTTGAACTTCCAAACATTCATGGTAAATGCAGCATATGGATACATAACATATTATAACCATATTATACGCAGCATATGGATAAACGCATCATATGGATAAACAAAACATATGGTGAACGCAGCATATTATATGGATATGGTAAACGCGGCATATGGATATGGATACCTAACATATGGAGCAGCACAAATAAGCATTGGAATATTGGAACAAAACGTTGGAACAAAAAAATTAGAACAAAGCTTTGATGGTAGTGTTGATAAATATTATTATATATATTATTAATAAATATTATAATATTATTAATATATCAATCGATATTATTAATATATATAAAATATTTTTGTGATTTTAATCATAATTAATATATTGATAAATATTCTTATTAATATATAATATGTATATTTCAAGTTAATATAATAAAATTATTATTTATAATATCATGAATTAGGTATTTTAATACTTTTCATGAATTGAATACAAAAACCAAGGTTGATTGTGTTTTTTTAGTTTTGTTTTCTTAAAATAATACTTTATTATTATAAAAATTAACTCATTTTAAATAACTATGTATTTAAAAAAATATAGATTGGAACAAATCACACTAACCTGAACGTACTATATGATTTGAAAACCATAAAATATAGTTTTACATTTGCAAGTCATTCAAATAAATTATAAATATAAATTCAATAAATAATTTTTTATATTAGATTTTATTTAGGAAATATTAATTTTATTATTGATTTTTTTATATAATAATTTGGAGT
Source organism: Pinus albicaulis (assembly GCA_034641835.2). Classification (NCBI taxonomy): domain Eukaryota; kingdom Viridiplantae; phylum Streptophyta; class Pinopsida; order Pinales; family Pinaceae; genus Pinus; species Pinus albicaulis. The sequence goes on from CM076571.1 coordinate 467,408,124, forward strand.
GTTTTTTATTTTTAACATACAAAATTTAAACGAATTCTATTTCTTTTAATTTTAGGATAAATTTTAATAAACACTAATCATTATTATTAATTATCATTTTTAATTTTTTTATAATAAAAAAAAAAAAAATGAAATTAATAATATAAATAAAACTTAAAGTTTACTTTAAAAAATTAAGTTTTTTATATCATATGTTTTAAATATTAATTGAGGAAAATAAAATATTAAAAAGGTTTAAAAATATAAATTTGGTAGTATAAGTAATACAATCTTTATTATTTTTTTATTAAAAGTGTATGAGATGTGTAATTTCTTTTATGCTTACTCTAGCTTTGACACATCTTTCTTAAAATAAAAATAAAATGTTCATTAAATTAAGAAATAGTGTCAACTATAATGAGAACAAAAAAAATTACATATGTTTGGTTCATTTTAATTAAAAACGTTATTGGACCAATAGATGCATTAGAAAACCCTATATGATAGAGATATCTAATTCCTTTTGTGCTCAATCAATAACATATTTCGATGGAGGAAAAGAAAAAAAACTTATATTTCCCATTTAATATATATATATATATTATTCTTAAATGTTTCATTCCCCAAACAAAACAAATAATTTAAATCAATTCCCTTGGGTTCACCAATTCCTTTGGTTTAGAATATTAAACCCTTGGGTTTATTAGTTCTTTTGGTTTATAATATGAATAATCGATCAATGTCATCCATGATCAAATGTCACATTCTGACAAATATTGTCTCAATATGAAAATCACCTATGGCCAACGATGGTCATAGTTGGTCCAACGTCGCAATGTGACAACAATTTTCTCAATGTTTAAATCAATTCCCTTGGGTTCACCAATTCCTTTGGTTTATAATTTGTTGGGTAATGGATTTCCCTTGGGTTCACCAATTCCTTTCGTTTATAATATTAAACCCTTCGGTTTATTAGTTCTTTTGGTTTATAATATGAATAATCGATCGATGTCATCCATAATCAAATGTCACATTCTGACAAATATTGTCTCAATATGTAAATCACCCATGGCCAACCATGGTCATAGTTGGTCCAACGTTGCATTGTGACAACAATTGTCTCAATGTTTAAATCAATTCCCTTGGGTTCACCAATTCCTTTGGTTTATAATTTGTTGGGTAATGGATTTCCCTTGGGTTCACCAATTCCTTTGGTTTATAATATTAAACCCTTGGTTTTATTAGTTCTTTTGGCTTATAATATGAATAATCGGTCAACGTCATCCATAATCAAATGTCACATTTTGACAAATATTGTCTCAATATGAAAATCACCCATGGCCAACCATGGTCATAGTTGGTCCAACGTCGCATTATGACAACAATTGTCTTAATTTTTAAATCAATTCCCTTGGGTTCACCAATTCCTTTTCTTTTGGTTTATAATATGAATAATTGATCAATGTCATCCATGATCAAATGTCACATTGTGACAAATATTGTCTCAATATGAAAATCACCCATGGCCAACCATGTTCATAGTTGGTCCAACGTCCCATTGTGACAACAATTGTCTCAATGTTTAAATCAATTCCCTTCGGTTCACTAATTCCTTTGGTTTATAATTTTTTGGGTAATGGATTTCCCTTGGGTTCACCAATTCCTTTGGTTTATAATATTAAACCCTTCTGTTTATTAGTTCTTTTGGTTTATAATATGAATAATCGATCGATGTCATCCATAATAAAATGTCACATTCTGACAAATATTGTCTCAATATGAAAATCACCCACAGCTAACCATGGTCATAGTTGGTCCAACGTCGCATTGTGACAATAATTGTCTCAATGTTTAAGTCAATTCCCTTGGGTTCACCAATTCCTTTGGTTTATAATATTAAACCCTTGGGTTTATTAGTTCTTTTGGTTTATAATATGAAGAATCGATCAATGTCATCCACGATCAAATGTCACATTCTGACAAATATTGTCTCAATATGAAAATCACCCATGGCCAACCATGGTCATAGTTGGTCTAACATCACATTGTGACAACAATTTTCTCAATGTTTAAATCAATTCCCTTGGGTTTATTTGGGTTCACCACTTGCTTTTGTTTATAATATTAAACCCCATCCATGATCAAATGTCACATTCTGACAAACATTGTATCAATATGAAAATCACCCATGGCTAGCCATGGTCATACTTGGTCCAACGTCGCATTGTGACAAGAATTGTCTCAATGTTTAAATCAATTCCCTTGGGTTCACCAATTTCATTGATTTATAATTTTTTGGGTAATGATTTTTCCTTGGGTTCACCAATTCCTTTGGTTTATAATATGAATAATCAATCAATGTTATCCATGATCAAATGACAGATTCTGACAAACATTATCTCAATATGAAAATCACCCATGGCCAACCATGGTCATAGTTGGTCCAATGTCGCATTGTGACAACAATTGTCTCAATGTTTAAATCAATTCCCTTTTGTTCACCAATTCCTTTTGGTTTATAATTTGTTGGGTAATGGTTGTCCCTTGGGTTCACCAATTCCTTTAGTTTATAATATTAAACCCTTTGGTTTATTAGTTCTTTTGGTTTATAATATGAATACTCGATCAATGTCATCCATGATCAAATGTCACATTCTGACAAATATTGTCTCAATATGAAAATCACCCATGGCCAACCCTGGTCATAGTTGGTCCAATGTCGCATTGTGACAACAAGTGTCTCAATGTTTAAATCAATTCCCTTGGGTTCGCCAATTACTTTGGTTTATAATTTTTTGGGTAATGGTTGTCCCTTGGGTTCACCAATTCCTTTGGTCTATAATATTAAACCCTTGGGTTTATTAGTTTTTTTGGTTTATAATATGAATAATCGATCAATGTCATCCATGATCAAATGTCACATTTTGACAAACATTGTATCAATATGAAAATCACCGATGGCCAACCATGGTCATATTTGGCCCAACGTCGCATTGTGACATTATGATACAAAATATACAAAAGAAAAAAATATATACACATTATACATGCAAAATATTTCAACATTATATTATGTTACAAAACAATTATTTCATCTAATTAACATAAGCACACCATGATATCACATGAAGAAAAAAAAATTACTTTCATTTAAAAATATATAAAAAATACCCCATACAAAAACACATACATCTATACATAAATGTCAACATCATATCATCTAAAAAATATATCATGAAAAACAATTATTCATACATTTATGAAATTTTAAAGAAACATAATTGGAGTATTTTTTATATTTAAGTAAGAAAATACATTTATTTAAGATATATTAAATAAATAAAACAATTCAATTCAATGTATTTTATATATTTTAAATAAATAAAACAACTATATTTTTGAATAAATTTAATTTGACTGCAATTCTCATTAAATTTAATTTCCATTCAACACATGACCAAATGAATTTACATATATAAATAATCATTGCATTAATTTCACATAAAGAAATATCATTTTCTATTCGGAAATGTTTCAGATATTTTAAATAAATATAAATAAAACAATTATATTCTTGAGTAAATTTAATTTGATTATATAGTAAATTTTAATGTAAAAAAACTGTTTCACTTAAAAGAAAAATAACGGTTTCACTTATACAGACAGAGAGAGAAAGGCTTTTTTTTTTTTTTCTTAATGTTATAAAATAGAATAAAGGGTTATGGGATTCATGACCAAGAATCGGAGAAAAGGATAAAGAAAAAAAAACTGCAGAGAAGAAAGATAAAAAATGAAAAACTGCAGAGAAGAATACAGATTTGGATTATGGACTATGACTTAGATCTGGAAGGTGCTAGAGGAAGAGAGATAAAAGCACTATGACTTAGATCTCGCAAGTGCTCAAGGAAGAGAGATAGTAAAAATAAAGATGACCTCGGATAGATAAAAAAGAGAGTGATGGATTCGTGATAAAGAGTAAAACATAAAGATCTAAAAACATTATATCTTAAGGTATACCGAAGGATGAATAAGATACGTTGGAGAATTTTACTCAACAAAACCAAATAATAAAACATGAATATAAAATAAAAATAACAAATATCACGATATATTAGAGAATTTGATACATTCGAGAATTTTACACTAATCTCTAAAAACAAAACCAAATAATAAAACATGAATATAAAATAAAAATAACAAATATCACTGTTACATATAGGTTAAGTGTTTCAACAAAGTCTTTCAACAAATATTTTTAACTTTTAAAAATATAAAATAAAATCATGGAAAAGTAGGTGTACGCCAAGAAAGATAAACTTGAAACATTGGGATCAGATTTTCATTTTTCAAGATAAGACTTAGATTGCCATTTTCAAGGTTCAAGTAAATGATAAGTGAAATGTGCTCTCAGACTTGGAAATTTAATTTAAAAATATTAAGTGAAATGGAAACTTAATATAAAAATATTAAATAAAATGTATGTACAAACTTGGAAAATAAATTTTTTGAAATTGTAGCAATAAAAATATTGGAACTGTAACAATAATAATAATAATAATACAAAAGCGGAAGCTAGATCAAAAAATACAAAATAGAGAAGAATAAATCAAATAAATACAAGAAACACATACCTAAGAATAAATCAAATAAATACAAGATACACATACATGTCACGGCTGGCTGCAACAAATACTCTCTAGTTCTGTCTTCCTCTCCATTGATGACATCGTGCATGCATCCCTTCCTTCTCGTTGATCTTCTTGATGACACATTCGTCCATGCATCATCTCTTAAAACAAAAATACCCACTAGATAAAACACTTCCAGTCAGATAAAATATCACACTGCAAATTCTAATTAAATTCGGTATTTGAATCAACGAAATTACACAGATTTATACAAGCAATAGTCTCAAGATAGAAATTCTATCTTGGACGTATAGTAATGTGGTTGAGAGATTCTCTCAACCACACACTAAACTAGGAGAAGCTATATTCTAACTACTTCCTATTATGTAGGAACAAACTCCTCAAATGGATAATTACAACCATAAACAAGTAGGAATTAATTATTTCTAATTAATCACAGTTACACAACTAGATAAAACACTTCCATCAAACATAACATTGTTATACAGTTAAAACACTTCCAATGAGAATACAACAAAACAAATACAGATGATAGAAGAAAAGAATGAACGAGGATGAACTTGAAACTATTCGTTCAGAGGCACCGCACCACACCCTAAACCATAAAGATTCCCTCAACAAAAAGCTTGATATTCTTGACCGTTAAAAGGAGCGGATCACAACCCAAAAAAAAGCCTGACATGTTTTTCATCAAATTCTTTTGATTAACCGTTCAAAGGAGCGGATCACAACCTTGACAGCTGTGCGTTTCCCATCCCCACCGACCTTCATCGTCTGTCGAGAGACTATGGGTAAGCGAAAGGGCACTTACCTTGGTAGTCTGTCCAGAACAGAACCTATGGCGAAGCGAAAGGGCACGTAAGTGTAAGTGCGACTCTCAGTTTGAAAATTTGTAGAGAATTTCAGATCTCAAAAAAAAAAATTTGTAGAGAATTCCAGATGATATAATAATTATGATGGAAGTTTGTTAAAATAAAATTTGATTGAAAATTCAAATACCTGTTTTGAATTTTTTTATTTTTAATATAAAGTAACAGGTTAAGAAAATCAAAATTATTATCAGTAATTTGAAATTACATTTACATTTTAATAAGAGTGTATAGAAAACATTTCAAGTGAAAGGGATTTTTTTATTTTCAACTTATTCAAAATCACATAAATTATTTTATCTGGTTTTTTAAAATAAATTAACTCCATAATACATAAAAAAAATAATAATACATAAAGCATATTAGCTATCAATTTAATGTTCCATATAATAGGATCAAAATAAGATGATACTATAAGATTATAAATTTTAAATTCAATTTATAATTTTGTCTATAAAATTTTTATTCTTATAAATTGTTTTTCCAATATGTTAATCAAAGTTTGATTTATACTAACTATTTTTCAATATTAATTTAAATTTATTTGAAAATAAATATAGATATTAATTTAAATTTTAATTTTTTTTTTTTAATATATTATTATTTAAATAATATATAAATTTTAATTTTATATTTTTATTATTTGGTTTTTTTAATTTTAAAATAAATTAAAAAAATGCTTTGATGATGATGATGATGATGTTTAATGTTGGTCTATCGGACCTAAAGAAAAGAGTTATTTAGTTTGATTTTAAGAATTTATTCGAGCTCTAAAGTGGTTGTACAGGGGGCACTTTAAGAGGAAGTGATTTTCATCATTCTCACAAAGATGGTAGATCCTTTTCATCCATAGTGTTTTAGGAACTCTCCAACTACATGTTTCACTATGGAGCTCATGAGAGTTTGTTCTAATCTTGGCTATATTATTTTTGAGCTAGTTGAAATAAAGAGATACTTTTGATCTTCTAAGGTGGGGTTGATGACCTCCTTATAATATCTTAATTTTATTTTAGCTTCCAAAAATGTTACTATTTTATATAAAGACTTATTTTGTAGTATAGCATGCTAAATAATTTTAGAGAATAAAAAATATGTTACTATTTTATATAAACAATTGTTTTGTAGTATGGCATGATAAATAATTTTAGAGAATATCAACTATTATACTTTTTCTTACCTAGTGACTCACAACAATTGTAATAGCTCTCATAGATTCTTATGGTCCACATTATAGAAGGAAACAAGCAAATCCATTAGAAATCTATTTACCGAGTTATTGATTTGTGAGTTTTTGGGTGTTTGTCCATGTATTTGTAGAAACTTATATGACAAGGCCTACCCTAAAGTTTGTGAGTTTTTGGGTGTTTGTCCATCTATTTTCATAAACTTATATGACAAGGCCTACCCTAAAGTTTATATTGCAACAAAAAAATGTATTTGGACACTTTTCTATCCCTGATTGTTCAACTAACCTACAATAAATTCCATTTCCAGACCAAAAAAAAAAATGGCCTTACAATCTTTTGTGACAACAAGTAGATTGGTAAATCAGCCAACCATTGGAATTTTGTGGTCACATAACTTAACCCATCAATTAATTCCCAGCATAATTCAAGCAATCCTTTGCATAAAAAATATACGTGAATAAAATAAATAAATATACTTACTAGGAGTTACTTCTCACCATTATTTACGTGTAGGTAAAATTGTAAATGTGTAGACACCTCAATTTATTAGTTTATTGCATATCAAGACTATACAATTTGATTTTCATATTAAACATTATTAACTTAGCATTGACTAGTGCAAGTTATAATGCTTTATGCTATTTTTTCTAAACCATAATTTCTCACTTGCACTAAGGTGCATTGCAGCAAATGTTTTAAATGAATTGTTAATTTTACATTCAATACATTTACATATAAACAAAAGTTTAACCATAATCAAAATTTAACCTCTTCCTCTTTGGTGTTCCCTTTCCCTGTTTCACAGGTATGCTAGTATTACAAGTTAACCTAAGAAGCAGTTATTGTTATATTTCTCTATTTCTATCTTAAGGCATTCAATATAATTGATCATCTTCATTACTAGTAGAATTACTCTTTTAATTTTAATTTTGTTTTTATTGAAAATCACAAGTTTTTCAATATGATGTTATATTTTACCCATTTTTAAATTAGTTATGTTACCTATTTTCAGTACTAATTTAATGTGTAGTCTAATAAATAGATCAAAATGATTTTTTCACATTGTTGTTGGTTAACTTTAACTAAAATCTGGTAAAGATTTTTAAAAGCGTGTGTTTAAGCTATTTAATACGTATAATTCTAGTGTCCGGGTTTGAATGAATTTATATATTAAAAATATATATTTTAAACAAAAAAGAAAAAAAAATCATAATCTTGTTTGAAAATGAATCCCCAAACTCTAGTGAAATTTTTCATTTCACCTGTAAGTTAAACTCTACTCCAATTTAATATGATTTGCCACTCAAGTTAAAGATAAGCAAAAAAATTAATTTATAAATTTACATTGGAAATATATTCATTTTACTTCTTATATTGCTAATTTATATGTTTATAAATTTTTTTGTTTAAATAGTTTGTGTGGTTTTAAATAAGTTTCTACTTTTTTCTTCTAATTTTAGATATATTTTGTCTATGCCTATTTGGTTTTTTGGTAAAATATCTAATGACTAACATTTTATCAAAAAAATGATCCTAGAGGTTGAGAAAATTCATAGTTAAAAGAATGTATTCCTTAGAAGAAACTAATTTCCAAACTTTCGTCTTTGTATTTTCCAAAAAACTATATTTTTTCTAGAGCATTATCCCATTTCGAATATGACTCCTACAGATCATGTGTTTGGAATATACAAATATATTTGCATGTACACATGTCCATAACTTCTCTCCTTTATGACCTCACTCTACATTTTATTCCTCCTTCTATGGAAAATATGTAAAAACTATGCTTTTCCACAACTCTAATCTATAGAATACTTTCAATGTAATTGGAAACCCCAACTTATTGAAATTTTAGTAGGGTATTAGCTTATAAATTTTGACATAACATCTATAACTCATTTCATTTTTTATTTGTCATATTTCATATAATGAAATAATTGGCTTAAGGAAACATAATTGTAGTATATGACCAAAGTCATATGTAGACATGGTTTAAACAATAAAAACAAATTCTCAATTCTATTTTTAGCATCTCTAGTTAAAAAATATATAGAAATATCTTAGACTGCATTGTTAGGCATTAGACACTAAATACAAAAGCACAAAATTTAATAAGAAGAGTTTAGTTTATGCGAAAATACACTTCTATATGGCTCCTTCTTAATGTTTAGCCCAAGAAAACAAAATGTTGAAATCTCAAATTTTGGGATTTCGTAAACATACTTAATAACTATCCATTCTTGATCACCGTGTTAGGCATTTTCTATTATTTCTAGCTCTCCTATGAGGGTTTCGTTGTCATGTGCATTAAGGAAAACTTGACGGTGAATCACCTAGTTGTTGCTTATGGTGACAAATTGAGTTTTCATGTATTTCATTAAGGACTCTAAATCATCTACTTGTTTCTTATGATGATAAAATCACGTCATCTATGTTTGAGGCTATTATCATGGAACTTCCACCACTTGTCAAGTGTGTGCCCATTTAAAATTCAAATTTTAAGGCTTTTTTTAGGCTGGACATAATGCATTTTCTATTATTTGTAGCTCTCCTATTTGGGTTCCGTTGTCATGTGCATTAAGGAAAACTTGACAGTCAATCACCTAGTTGTTGTTTATGGTGACAAAATTGAGTTTTCATGTATTTCATTAAGGACTCTAAATCATCTAGTTGTTTCTTATGATGACAAAATCACTTCATCTATGTTTGAGGCTATTATCATGGAACTTCCACCACTTGTCAAGTGTGTGCCCATTTAAAATTCAAATTCCAATGCTTTTTTTAGGCCAGACATAATGTCGTTGCAACACTAATATGTTACCTACTTCGGTTCTAGTGATTTGTTAATGGGGTTGATATAAATATTAGCATAGATAAATTTTAGTCCAATATTTATTAAGCATTGAAAGGGATTAAAATAAAATAGAACATAATTGATGTGTGGAGAACATATATAGGTTAGAATAGATCTATATTGGTTTATTCTTTTATTAGATATTTCTAGTATTAGTATGGTGAGTTATTGTTTCAATTTGATTTTACATTTGTATGAATTCTTTATTTTTTCAATTTAATTAATTAGCATGAAGACTGCTCCCATAGCATGCCCACATGCATATGTCTCCACTTCGAAGGGATACCTTAATTTTAGTAATTCGAGAACCAATGCTTGACTGATCTTCTTGTTTAACACTACAAAGAATCTACGCTGACCTTGTCCCCACTAGAAACTCTTACCACTTGACATTATGGTATGGAGTGGTATTGTTACTACTGAAAACAATTCTATGAATTTCTTGAAGTACTATTTCGTGTCAAAAAAACTCCTAACCTCAAAAAGATTTAGTAAGCCTTACTGGCCACTTTTTAATGACCTCTATCTTGGAAGGATCTATCTTCAACTCTCCTCCACCTATCACATATCCCAAATATACCAAAGTATAGTGTGAAAAATCACACTTTTTGAGGTGTGCCAACAATTAGTGCTTCTTTAAAGTCTTTAGCACCTACATCATATGTGAGATGTGCTACTATTAAGTAGAAATGTATACTAGTAAATCCTTTGAATAAACAATACAAAATTGAACTTATAAAATTGCACAATATATCATTCATTAACTTCATGAATGTAGTTGGTTCATCGCATATGCCAAATATCATAACTAACCACTCATACAGACCTTGTCTAGTTTTGAAGGCAGTCTTCTGGGTATCTTCTTCTTTGACTCAAACCTGGTGATGCCGTGATTTTATGTCTAGCTTGATTAAGTATTTATCTTGTTGCACAATAGATAATCTATCTTGGGTAAGGGATAACCATTAGTGAGCATAATTTTATTTAAAACCCTGTAACCAATGCATGTCCACCAAATCAAATTGATCTGAATCCTTCTCTCTCTCTCTCTCTCTCTCTCTCTCTCTCTCGCGGTCTCTCTCTCTCTCTCTCTCCCACTCTCTCTCCCCCATGTCCCCTCTCTATCTACCACTCTCTGTCCCCCCTCCCATATGTCTCTCTCTCCCCTTAAGTGTCCCATTCTCTCTCTCTCTCTCTTTGTCCCACTCTCTCTCCCTCGTGCCCTCTCTCTCTCTCCTACTATCTCTCTCCACTCTCTTCTCTCTCTCTCTCTTCCCCCCCCCTCTCTCTATCTCTCTCCCCCTCCCTCTATGTATATATCTCTCTCTTTGATCCTCTGTCTCACTCTCTGTCTCTCTCAGTATCTCTCCCCCTCTCTCTCTCTCTCTCTCTCTATCCCCCCTCGATCTCTCTCTCTCTCTCTCTCTCTCTCCCCTCCCCTCTACCCAACCCCCACCCCCTTGTTTTCTCTATCTTCCCCCCTCTATCTCTCTCTCTCTCTCTCTCTCTCTCTCTCTCTCTCTCTCCCCTCTCTCTCTCCCCTCTCTCTCTTCCCCTCTCTCTCCCACCCCACCCATTTCTCTCTCCCCCCCATCTCTCCCTTTTCTCTCTCTCTCTCTCTCGCCCCACTCTCTCTCTCTCTCTCTCTCTCTCTCTCTCTCTCTCTCTCTCTCTCTCTCTCTCCCCCACCCCCCTCTCTCTCTCTCCCCCCTCTCTCTCTCTCTCTCTCTCCTACCCTCTCTCTCCCCCGCCTCCCTCTCTATCCTACCCTCTCTCTCCCCCCCCCTCTCTCTCCCTCTACCCACCCTCGCTCTCTCTCCCTCGCTCTATATATCTCTCTCCCCTCCTCTCTCTCCTCCCCCACTCTCCCCCACTCCACCTCTCTCTCTCTCTCCCTCAACCCTCTCTCCCTTCTCTCTCTCTCTCGCCCCACTCTCTCTTCTCTCTCTCTCTCGCCCCACTCTCTCTTAGTCTCTCTCTCTCTACCAACCTCTCTCTCTCTCCCCCCATCTCTCCCTTTTCTCTCTCTCTAACCTCTCTCTCCCCCCCTCTCTATCCACATCATTCTATCCCCCCCCTCTCTCCCTCGGTCTCTCTTCCCATTCCCACTCTCTCTTTCTCTCTCTCCCTCCCCCACCCTTGCTCTTTTTCTCTCTCCCTCTCGCCCCTCTCTCTCTCCTTCAGTATCTCTTCCCCCCCTCCCTCTCTCTCTCCTTCAGTCTCTCTTCCCCCCCACTCTCTCTCTCTCCCACGCCCCTCTCTATCTTCCCCACCTCCCTCCCTCTCTCTCCCTCCCCCCTCCCTCCCTCTCTCTCTCTCCCCCCTCCCTCCCTCCCTCTCTCTCTCTCTCTCTCTCTCTCTCTCTCTCTCGCTCACTTTCCACCCTCTCTCTCTCTCTATCTCCCCCCTCTCTCTCTCCCACCCTCTCTCTCTCTCTCTCTCTCTCTCTCCCCCCCATCTCCCTCTCTCTCCTCTCTTTCTCTCTCGTTCTCTCTCTCACACACATACTCTCTCTCTCTCTCTCTCTCCCCCCCCCCATCTCCCTCTCTCTCCTCTCTTTCTCCCTCGTTCTCTCTCTCTCTCTCTCTCTCTCTGTGAGTGCCCCACTCTCTCTCTTGACCTCTCTCTATATACCCCTCTCTTTCTCTCTCCCCCAAGCTCTCTCTCTCCCGACCTCTCCCTCCCTCTCCCTCCCCCCCTCTCTCTCTAACCCACCCCCTCTCTCTCCCCTCTCTCCCCCACACCCCCCCTTCCCACCCCCCCACTCTTTCTCTCTCTCTCTCTCTCTCTCTCTCTCTCTCTCTCCCTCTCCCCAACCTCTCTCGCACTCTCACTCTCTCTCTCTCTCTCTCTCTCCCCACCATCTCTCTCTCTCTATACCTCTCTCTCTCTCTCCCCCGCTCTCTCTCTCTCAACCTCTCTCTCTATACCCCTCTCTCCCCACACACTCTCTCTCTTCCCCCTCTCTCTCCCCCTCTCTCTCTCCGACTCCCTCTCTCTCTCTCTCCCCCCACCCCCGCTCTCTCTCTCTCTCTCTCTCTCTCTCTCTCCCTCCCCCCCTCTCTCTCTCCCCCTACTCTTGCTCTCCTCCCCCTCTCCTTCTCTCTCTCTCTTGCTCTCTCTCTCTCTCTCTCTCTCTCTCTCTCTCACACACACACTCCCTCTCTCCCTCGTCCTCCCTATTTCCCCCCTGTCTCTCCCTCTCATACACACACACACACTCCCTCTCCCTCTCTCGCACACATACACTCCCCCCCTCCCCCCCTCTCTCTCTCTCCCCTCGCTCTGTCTCTCAACCTCTCTCTCTATACCCCTCTCTCCCTCTCTCCCTCGTGCTCTCTCTCTCTATCTCTCGCCCCCCCCCCCCACCTCTCTCTCTCTCTCCCGACCCCCCCCCCTCTTTGTCTCTCCTCCTCTCTCTCCCTCCCCGTTCTCTCTCTCTGCCATCCCTCCCCCTTCTCTCTCTCTCTCTCACACACACACACACACACACACACACTCTCTCTCTCTCTCTCTCTCACACACACACTCCCTCTCCCCATCTCTCTCTCTCTTTCTACCTCTCTCTCTCTCCCCTCCTGCTTTCTCTCATACACACACACACACACACTCACTCTCCCCCCCCACGCTCTCTCTCCCCCACCCCCCTCTCTCTCTCTCTCACTCTCCCTTCCTCCCCGCTCTCTCTCTCTCTACCAACCTCTCTCTCTCTCTCCCCCCATCTCTCCCTTTTCTCTCTCTCTACCCTCTCTCTCCCCCCTCTCTCCCCCAGTCTCTCTTCCCATTCCCACTCTCTCTCTCTCTCTCTCTCTCTCTCTCTCTCTCCTCCACCCTTGCTCTTTTTCTCTCTCCCTATCCCCCCTCTCTCTCTCCTTCTGTCTCTCTCCCCCCCCCTCTCTCTCTCCTTCAGTCTCTCTTCCCCCCCCCCCCTCTCTCTCCTTCAGTCTCTCTTCCCCCCCACTCTCTCTCTCCCACCCCCCTCTCTATCTCCCCCACCTCTCTCTCTCTCTCTCTATCCCCATCCCCCCCTCTCTCTCTCCCCCCTCCCTCTCTCTCTCTCTCTCTCTCTCGCTCACTTTCCACCCTCTCTCTCTCTCTCTCCCACCCTCTCTCTCTCTCTCTCTCTCTCCCTCTCTCCCCCCATCTCCCCCTCTATCCTCTCTTTCTCTCTCGTTCTCTCTCTCACACACATACTCTCTCTCTCTCTCTCTCTCTCTCTTTGCCCATGCTCTCTCTCTCGACCTCTCTCTCTATACCACTCTCTTTCTCTCTCCCCCACGCTCTCTCTCTCTCCCCCCCCTCTCTCCCTCTCCCTCCCTCCCTCTCTCTTCCCCCCTCTCTCTTTAACCCACCCCCTCTCTCTCCCCCCCTGTCTCTCTCCCCTGTCTCTCTCCCTCTCTCCCCCACCCCCCCCTCTCTCTCTCTCCCATCCCTCCCACTTCTCTCTCCCCAACCTCTTCTCCCTCTCCCCAACCTCTCTCTCGCTCTCTCTCTCTCTCTCTCCCCACCATCTCTCTCTCTCTCTCTCTCTCTCCCCCGCTCTCTCTCTGTCGACCTCTCTCTCTATAGCCCTCCCTCCCTCTCTCCCCACGCTCTCTCTCTCTCTCCCCTCTCTCTCTTCCCCCACTCTCTCTCTCTCTCTCCTCCACCTCGTCTCTCTCTCTCTCTCTCTCTCTCCCTCCCCCTCTCTCTCTCTCCCCCCACTCTCGCTCTCCTCCCCCTCCCCTTCTCTCTCTCTCTCTCGCTCCCTCTCTCTCTCTCTCTCACTCACACACACACACACACACCCTCTCTCCCCCGTCCTCCCTCTTTCCCCCCTGTCTCTCCCTCACATACTCCCTCCCCCCCCCCCCCCTTCTCTCTCTCTCGCACACATACTCCCTCCCTCCCCCCTTCTCTCTCTCTCATTCCCCTCGCTCTCTCTCTCTACCTCTCTCTCTATACCCCTCTCTCCCTCGTGCTCTCTCTCTCTCCCCCCTCTCTCTCCCCCCCCTCTCTGTCCCTCTCTCTTCCATCCCTCTCTCTTCCCTCCTTCTCTCTCCCCCCTCTTTGTCTCTCCTCCTCTCTCTCCCTCCCCCTTCTCTCTCACTGCCATCCCCCCCCCTCTCTTTCTCTCACACACACACTCCCTCTCTCTCTCACCACACACACTCCCTCTCCCCCCCCTCTCTCTCTCTCCCCCACGGGGGTGTCACTCACAAACTCACTCTCCCTCACCCCCCTCTCTCTCTCTCTCTCTCCCCGCCCGCCGCCCCCAAATGCTCTCTCTCTCCCCCACCCCCTCTCTCTTTCTTCCTCTCCCTCTCCCCGCCTCTTCTCTCCCACCCCTCCTCCTTCTCTCTCTCTCTCTCCCCCATCTCCTCTCTCTCTCCCTTTTCTCTCGTTTTCCACACACATACTCTCTCTCTCTCTCTCTCTCTCTTTGTGTGCCCCACTCTCTCTCCCTTGACCTCTCTCTATACCCCTCTCTTCTCTCTCCCCACACTCTCTCTCTCCCCCGCCTCTCTCCCTCCCTCCCTCCCTCCCTCTCCCTCCCCCCTCTCTAACCCACCCATCTCTTCCCCCGTTCTCTCTCCCTCTCTCTCCCACACCCCCCCTCTCCCCCACCCCCTCTCTCTCTCTCTCTCCCACCCCTCCCACTTCTCTCTCTCTCTCCCTCTCCCCAACCTCTCTCTCACTCTCACTCTCTCTCTCTCTCTCCCTCTCTCTCTCTCTCTCGACCTCTCTCTTTATACCCCTCTCTCCCTCTCTCCCCACACACTCTCTCTCCCCACACACTCTCTCTCTCCCTCTCTCTCTCTCTCACCCCACCCCCGCTCTCTCTCTCTCTCTCTCTCTCTCTCTCTCTCTCTCTCCCCCCTCTCTCTCTCCCCCCACTCTTGCTCTCCTCCCCCTCTCCTTCTCTCTCTCTCTCGCTCTCTCTCTCTCTCTCACACACACACACACACTTCCTCTCTCCCTCGTCCTCCCTCTTTCCCCCCTGTCTCTCCCTCTCATACACACACACACACTCCCTCTCTCTCTCTCGCACACATAATATGCCCCCCCCTCCCCCCTCTCTCTCTCTACCTCTCTCTCTCTTTCCCCTCGCTCTGTCTCTCAAACTCTCTCTCTATACCCCTCTCTCCCTCGTGCTCTCTCTCTCTATCTCTCCCCCCATGCCCCACCTCTCTCTCTCTCTCCCCAATCTCCCCCCTCTTTGTCTCTCCTCCTCTCTCTCCCTCCCCGTTCTCTCTCTCTGCCATCCCTCCCCCTTCTATCTCTCTCTCTCTCACACACACACACACACTCCCTCTCCCCCTCTCTCTCTCTCTTTCTACCTCTCTCTCTCTCCCCTCCCGCTTTCTCTCTCACACACACACACACACACACACACACTCACTCTCCCCCAACTCCCTCTCTCTCTCTCTCCCCTCTCCACGCTCTCTCTCCCCCACCCCCCTCTCTCTCTCTCTCCCTCTCCCTTCCTCCCCCGCTCTCTCTCTCTCTACCAACCTCTCTCTCTCTCCCCCCCCTTCTCTCCCTTTTCTCTCTCTCTACCCTCTCTCTCCCCCCTCTCTCTCCACATCATTCTATCCCCCCCTCTCTCCCCAGTCTCTCTTCCCATTCCCGCTCTCTCTCTCTCTCTCTCTCTCTCTCTCTCTCTCTCTCCTCCACCCTTGCTCTTTTTCTCTCTCCCTATCCGCCCTCTCTCTCTCCTTCAGTATCTCTTCCCCCCCCCCCTCTCTCTCCTTCTGTCTCTCTTCCCCCCCCCACTCTCTCTCTCCCACCCCCCTCTCTATCTCCCCCACCTCTCTCTCTCTCTCTCTATCCCCATCCCCCCCTCTCTCTCTCCCCCCTCCCTCTCTCTCTCTCTCTCTCTCTCTCTCTCTCGCTCACTTTCCACCCTCTCTCTCTCTCTCTCTCCCACCCTCTCTCTCTCTCTCTCTCTCTCTCTCCCTCTCTCCCCCCCATCTCCCCCTCTCTCCTCTCTTTCTCTCTCGTTCTCTCTCTCACACACATACTCTCTCTCTCTCTCTCTCTGCCCCTGCTCTCTCTCTCTTGACCTCTCTCTCTATACCCCTCTCTTTCTCTCTCCCCCCTGCTCTCTCTCTCTCCCCGCCCCCCTCTCTCCCTCTCCCTCCCTCCCTCTCTTCCCCCTTTTAACCCACCCCTCTCTCCCCCCTTCTCTCTCTCCCTCTCTCCCCCATGCCCCCCTCTCTCTCTCTCCCATCCCTCCCACTTTTCTCTCTCTCTCTCTCTCTCTCCCCAACCTCTCTCCCTCTCCCCAACCTCTCTCTCTCTCTCTCTCTCTCTCTCTCTCTCTCTCTCTCCCCACCATCTCTCTCTCCCCCGTTCTCTCTCTCTCGACCTCTCTCTCTATACCCCTCCCTCCCTCTCTCCCCACGCTCTCTCTCTCTCCCCCCTCTCTCTCTTCCCCCACTCTCTCTCTCTCTCTCCCCCACCCTGTCTTTCTCTCTCTCTCTCTCTCCCTCCCCCCCCCTCTCTCTCCCCCCACTCTCGCTCTCCTCCCCCTCCCCTTCTCTCTCTCTCTCTCTCTCACTCACACACACACACACACCTTCTCTCCCCCGTCCTCCCTCTTTCCCCCCTGTCTCTCCCTCACATACTCCCTCCTCCCCCCCCTTCTCTCTCTCTTGCACACATACTCCCTCCCTCCCCCCTTCTCTCTCTCTCTCTCCCCTCGCTCTGTCTCTCGACCTCTCTCTCTATACCCCTCTTTCCCTCATGCTCTCTCTCTCTCCCCCCTCTCTCTCCGCCCCCTCTCTCTCTCCCTCTCTCTTCCTTCCCCCCCTCTCTCTCCCTCTCTCTTCCCGCCCTCTCTCTCTCTCCCTCTCCCTTCCTCCCCCGCTCTCTCTCCCACCCCTCCTCCTTCTCTCTCTCTCTCTCTCTCTTTGGCCATCTCTCTTTCTCTCCCTCATCATTATTGTTATCATTATCATTATTATATCATTTCACATGTACAATCCACATCATGTAGCAAACAAAAACATCTTATGAATTAAAAAAATAAAAAAAAATCATCATATTATCTAAAAAAAACACAATCATTATATCATCAAAGAAGCAATAAACATATTATCAAATAAAATATATGAAAGAAACAAATACATACACATTGCACATGAAAAATATTTCAACATTATATTATGTTACAACAATTATTTCATCTAATTAGCATAAGCACACCATGATATCACATAAAGAAACACAAATTACTTTCATTTAAAAATATACAGAAAATACACCATAAAAAAAACACATAGACATTACAAGTAAAAATACATCTATACATAAATGTGAACATCATATCATTTAAATAAAAATGTATTTCAAATAAATAAAACAATAATATTCCTGAATAAATTTGATTTACATTATATAATTTTAATGTAGAAAAATTGATTCAGTTAAAAGAAGAAAAAAAAAGAAAGATAAACCTGGAAAATTAGGTGTACACCAAGAAAGATAAACCTGAAAGACTGAGATTAGATTTTCATTTTTCAAGATAAGACTTAGATTCCCATCCATATTCAAGATTGAAGTAAATGATAAGTGAAATGTGCGCTCAGAATTGGAAAATAAAGAATATGAAGTGAAACATACGCTAAGACTTAGAAAATAAAAATATAATTGAAACTAAAAACTATTAAGTGAAAATAAAAATATAATTGAAACTAAAAAAATACTAAGTGAAACGTAAGCTCAGGCTTGGAAAATAAAAATATAATTGAAACTGTAGCAATAAAAATAAAAAAATTAGAGCTGTAGCAATAATAATAATAATAATGGAGCCACTATTTTTAAAAAATACAAAAGGGAAAGCTAGATGAACAACAAACACAAAATACAGAGCGGGTATAATGATGGCTTAACTGCAGGAAAATAAATAGTGTACAATAACAAAACGAGATCAACAATAAATAGAAATAGATAATCATGGCCTCTTAACTGCACATTCCTGCACAAACGTGTAAATAGATAATCATGGCCGCTTAACTGCACAAACGTGTAAATAGATCATAATCATGGCTTAACTGCACAAACGATAACGAAGAGTGACTTCGGCATATGGTTTCCTAACATGTGACTTGGTTATTTTGAGATCAGGGCAAGGGCAAGATGATTGAAAGGCAAGAAAAGTAAAAGTAAAAATTAAGAGGAGAGAAATTGAAGGACATAGTATATATATAAGAGATTAATGCGGCGATTAGGGACTAATAATAGATTTAAAAACATTAATAGACGTAGTTGAGAGATGAACTCTAGAAGACTGATCCAATCAGAGGGGAAATCACGTCAAAACAGGGGAAGAAATCACTCCAATGACAGATTGATATGGTGAGTCATGGGCTTTTGACGAGGAGGAAGGACAAGAGCATTGAACATTCAATTCTACTCTAAACTGAAGAACAAAAAATAAACATACCTGTGACGGCTGGCTGCTGCAACAAATACTCTTTGGTATATAAGAGATTAATGGGATTAGGGACTAATAACAGATTTAAATAAAAACATTAGGCCAGGCAAATACTCTGGCCTCCTAATGAATACAAGCAACACATACCCTCTGGTTCCCTCCTCCTCTCCATTGATGACATCGTCCATGCATCCCTTCTTTCTCGCTCGTTGATCTTCTTGATGACACAACGCGTCTTAATTTCATTCGTCCATACAGCATCCCTTAAAACAAAAAGACCCACCAGATAAAACACTTCTAGTCACAGTTATACGACCAGATAAAACACTTCCCGTAGAAACATTGACATTATATAGTTACAGAGAAAAGAAAACACTTCCAATAGACATTCAACAAAATTCTCTGCAAATACAAGAAGAGGATGAACTATTTGTTGAGAGGCACCCAAACCATATATATATACACCGGAGGATGAACTATTCGTTGAGAGGCACCCATATATATACATACACCGCACCACAACACCTAAAGCATGAAGAATCCCTTAAGAAAAGAAAAAGCTTGATATTCTTGACCGTTAAAAGGAGCGACCACAACGTCTATAACAAAAACAAAACAAAAAAAGCGGAACGCTCAGCTGTCACCACCGACCTTGGTCGTGTGTCCAGAACCACCTATGGCATGGCGAAGCGAAAGGTCACGTAAGTGTAAGGTTTCCAAGAACAACAAGAAAGGGAAGTGGTGGTGGTGGGGAACCACCCACGGCATTGCAAAACAAACGCGGTCGTCCGACTTAGTTAAAAATATTAAAAGAAATGGCAGGATTTGGTTAAAAATATTAAAAGGGGCAGGCATGGGACATTGGATAAATTTAAATTATGTCCCAGCATGCATTCATTCATTCATTTCCAGCAGGCTTCAGGCTTAAATTATATTTATTTTTTAATAATATATATCTTATTTTATTTTAGTTTAGTTTAAGTGGAATCACGATTAATGTATTGTTTCTTTTTTAAACAAACCCTCTTTTATTTTTTTGAAAAATGGTAGAGAATTGCAGATGATATAATAATTATGATAAATGTTTGTTAAGATAAAATTTGATTGAATTTTGAAATTTTTTATTTTTAATATAAAGTAACACGTTAAGAAAATTAAAATTATTGTCAATAATTTGAAATTACATTTTAATAAAAGTGTATAGAAATAATTTGAAATTACATTTTAATAAGAGTGTATAGATATAATTTAAAATTACATATATATATATATATATATATATATATCTTTTAACACCTACATCAATTGTTACAATTATATTTGGCCATCCAAAACGTTCAAGGATAGAATGCTCTTTATCAAAATCCATGGATGACAGGTAAAATATATGCTTACATCATCAAAATAATATAAATGATGATGATGATGGAAGAGACAAAAATGTTCAAAGAATCCTCTAAACAACCATACTTGGCCATCCCAAACATTCAAGGATACAACGCTCTTTATGAAAGTCCACAAACGACAAATTAAATATATGCTCTAATAATCATAATAATATAAATTAAGATGATGGTGGAAGAGACAAAGATGTTGAAAGAATATGTTCCCACCATGTGCATTAGTTTTAGTTTAATGTAATACATTTTATATAAAAACATGGAAGAGTCATTAACCCACTGTGTCGTCGAAGTGCCATCAAATCCGAATTGGAAATGGAAAGTATACCCCCACAATCGAGATCATGTATGGAGATAAAGTGTTATCTAAATATAGTTGGGTTTCCAAACATGTTACGATTTTATATTTAAACAATTATTTTGTAGTATGGCATGCTAAATAATTATAGAGAATATCCACTATTATACTTTCTGGTAGAGTCTTCTCGTCCACATTAAGGAAGGAAACAAGCAATTTTATACTGCAATAAAAAAATGTAGTTGGACACTATTCTATCCGTAAGTGTTCAACTAACCTACAATAAATTCCACTTCTAGACAACAAATTTTCCTTAGCAATCTTTTGTTACAACAAGTAGATTGGTAAATCGGTGATCCCTTGACATTTTGTCACCACATAACTTAACCCACCAATTACTTCCCACCATAATTTAAGAAATCATTTGCATAAAAAAAATATAGAAATAAGATGTAAATAAATATACTTATTAGGAGTTATTTCTCACCATTATTTATGTATGAGTAAAATTGTAAATGTGTGGACATCTCAATTTATTATTTTATTGCATATCAAGACTATAGAATTGGATTTTAATATTAAACACTACTAACTTATCATTGACAAGTGCAAGTTATAATGTTTTATGCTATTTTTTCTAAACCATAATTTCTAACTTCAATGAGAGGCACTAAGGTGCATTGCAACACTTGTTTTAAATGAATTGTTAATTTTACATTCAATACATTTACATATAATAAAAAATTCAACCATAATCAAAATTTAACCTCCTCCTCTTGAGCTTCCCCTATTTCATGGGTATGCTAGTATTACAAATTTACCTGAGAAGCAATGATTGTTATATTTCTCTATTTCTATCTTAAGGAATTCAATATAATTGATCATTTTCATTACCAGTAGAATTAATCCTTTTAAGTTTTATTTTGTTTTAATTGAAAATCACAATTTTTTCAATATGATGTTATATTTTACCCATTTTTAAATTAGTTATTTTACCTATTTTCAATACTAATTTAATGTGTATTTTAATTAATAGATCAAAATGATTTTTTCACATTGTTTTTGGTTAATTTTAACTAAAATTTGGTAAAGATCTTTAAAGTCTTGTGTTTAAGTTGTTTAATGCGTAGCATTCTAGTGTACAACGGTTTGAATCTATTTATACATTCAAAAATATATTTTAAACCAAAAAAATCATAATCTTGTTTGAAATTGAATCCCCAAACTCCATTGCAAAATTTCATTTCATCTATAAGTTAAACTCTACCCTAATTTAATATGATTTGCAACTCAAGGTAAAGATAAGGCGAAAGTTAATTTATAAATTTACATTCAAAATATATTCCTTTTAATTCTTATATTTCTAATTTATATATTTGTAAAGTTTTTTGTTTAAATAGTCTATGTGCTTTTAAAGAAGTTTCTATTTTTTCCTTCTAATTTTAGATAGATTTTGTCTATGCCTATTGGGTTTTTTGATACAATATTGAATGACTAACATTTTATCAAAAAATGATCCTAGAGGCTAAGAAAATTCATAGTTAAAAGAATGTAGTCCTTAGAAGAAACTAATTTCTAAAATTTCATCTTTGAATTTTTCAAACAACTATATTTTTTTCTAGAGCATTATGCCATTTAGAATATGACTCCTATAGATCATGCCCTTGGCATATACAAATATATTTGCATGCTACACATGTCCATTACCATTTAGGGCACAACTTCTCTCTTTTATGACCTCTCTCTACATTGTATTCCTCCTTCCATGGAAAAGATGTAAAAACTATGCTTTTCGACAACTCTAATCTATAGGGAATCTCCAATTGACAACCCCAACTTATTGAATTTGTACTAGTGTATCACCTTATAAATTTTGGCATAACATCTCTAACTCATTTCATTTTTACTAATTGAGAACTTATTGAATTTGTAGTAGAGTATCACCTTATAAATTTTGACATAGCATCTATAAATCATTTCATTTTTAATTCATCATATTTCATATAATGCAACAGGAAACAATGGAATTTAACTGCTTAAGGAAACATAATTTCCATATATGACCACAGTCATCTGTAGACATGATTTAAACAATAAGAACAAATTCTCAATTCTATTTTTCGCATCTCTAGTTACAAAATATATAGAAATATCTTAGATTGCATTGTTAGGCACTAGACACTAAATATAAAAGTGCACAAATTAATAAGAAGAGTTTAGTTTATGCGAAAATACACTTATATATGATTCCTTCTTAATGTTTAGCCCAAGAATAATGTTATTGTATCCTTAAACCACTTTTTATTGTTTTTCCTTTTCATGATTACAATCACTTTCATACATGATAAGAATAAGAAGAAAAAATGTTCAAATCCCAAATTTTGGGATTTCATCAACATACTTAATAACTATTCATTCTTTATCAGTGGTTTAGGAATTTGCTTTTATTTCTAGCTCTCCTATTTGGGTTCTGATGTCATGTGCACTAAGGCAAACTTGACACTGAATAACCTAGTTGTTTCTTATGATGATAAAATTGAGTTTTCATGTATTTCATTAAGGAATCTAAATCATATAGTTGTTTCTTATGATGATAAAATCACGTCATATATGTTTGAGGCTATTATCATGGAAATTCCACCACTTGTCAAATGTGTGCCCATTCAAAATTCAAATTTCAATGTTTTTTTACGCGGGACATAATGTAGTGGCAACACTAATATGTTACCTACTTGGGTTCTAGTGATTTGTTAATGGGTTTGATATGCATATTAGCACTGATATATTTTAGTCCAATATTTATTAAGCATTGAGAGGGAATACAATAGAATAAAAACATAATTGATTAGTGCATAACAGGTCTAGGTTAAAATAGATCTATATTGGTTTATTCTTTTAAGAGAGATTTCTAGTATTAGTATGGTGAGTTATTGTTTTAATTTTATTTTAAATTTGTATGAATTTTGTATTTTTTCAATTTAATTAATTATCATCAATAGCACTCCCATAGCATGCCCACATGCATATGTCTCCACTTCGAAGGGATATTGTAATTTTAGTAATGCTAGAACCAATGCTTAAGTGATCTTCTTCTTTAACACTACAAAGGATCTTCGTTGATCCTTTCCCCACTAGAAAATATTTCCACTTGACATTATGGTATGGAGTGGTGTTGCTACTACTGAAAACAATTCTATGAATTTCTTCAAGTACTATGCTGCCTCAAAAAAACTACTAACCTAAAAAATATTTAGTAAGCCTTACCAACCACTTCCTGATGACCTCCATCTTGGAAGGATCTATATTCAACTCTCCTCCACCTATCACATATCCAAAATACACCAATGCATATTGTGAAAAATCACACTTTCTGAGGTGTGCTAGCAATAGTGCTTCTCTAAAGTTTTTAGCACCTACATCAAATGTGAGATGTGCTCCCATTAAGTAGCAATGTATACTAGTAAATCATCTGAATAAACAATAAAAAATGAACTTATAAAATTGCACAATATATCATTCATTAACTTCATGAATGTATTTGGTTCATCGCATAGGCCAAATATCATAACTAACCACTCAAAATACGTTGTCTAGTTTTGAAGGTGGTCTTATAGGTATCCTCTTCATTGAATCAAACCTAGTCATACCCTTATTTTAAGTCTAGCTTGCTTAAGTATTTATATTGTTGCACAATAGACCATCTATCATGGGTAAGGGGTAACCATTTTTTAGCATAATTTTGTTTAAAACCATGTAACCAATTCACATCCACCAAATCACATTGATCCAAATATTGGGTGGAGGCCCCCAAGGTCTAAAAAAAATTGAAATGCCAAAAAAAGATGAGAACACAAAGTAAAAAAAAACCACAAATATATTTTTTTATTATTTTTCTTTATTTTTTTATTTTTTAAATAGAGAATAATTGTAAAAGCTAAATTGTGGTGGAAAATCTTTCATTTTACAAAACAATACTAGTTACTTATAGCATTTTTTAGTTACAATACCACGTGTAAATTCCATGAGTGGGTAAATACCATGGGTGAATGAATGCCATGGGTGGATGCCACATTTAATACCATGGGTGGATAAATAATATGGGTGGATGAATACCATGGGTGGATGACACTTAAAATACCATGGTTAAATTCCATGGGTGGATAAATACCATGGGTGGATGAATACCATTCGCGGATGACACTATCCATTCAGATAATTCCTCCCTCCTTAAGAAGCAATGGTCCCCATTGCATGACGTTCCCTCCTGAGAAGCCTTTATTTATTATGAAGAGCCACTGAATAGAAGCGTTTTGTGTCGTCAACCCATAGCCATGATGAAAAAAGATCCGAGGATAGAGATACCCTGTAATGCTTGTGACCAACTCATTTTAAATAACTATGTATTTTAAAAAATATAGATTGGAACAAATCACACTAACCTGAACGTATTATATGATTTGAAAACCATAAAATATAGTTTTACATTTGAAAGTCATTCAAATAAATTATAAATATAAATTCAATAAATAATTTTTTATATTAGATTTTATTTAGGAAATATTAATTTTATTATTGATTTTTTGATATAATAATTTGGAGTGTTTTTTATTTTTAACATACAAAATTTAAACGAATTCTATTTCTTTTAATTTTAGGATAAATTTTAATAAACACTAATCATTATTATTAATTATCATTATTAATTTTTTATTAATAAAAAAAAAATGAAATTAATAATATAAATAAAACTTAAAGTTTACTTTAAAAAATTAAGTTTTTTATATCATATGTTTTAAATATTAATTTAGGAAAATAAAATATTAAAAAGGTTTAAAAATATAAATTTGGTAGTATAATTAATACAATGTTTATTATTTTTTTATTAAAAGTGTATGAGATGTGTAATTTCTTTTATGCTTACTCTAGCTTTGACACATCTTTCCTAAAATAAAAATAAAATGTTCATTAAATTAAGAAATAATGTCAACTATAATGAGAACAAAAAAACTTACATATGTTTGGTTCATTTTAATTAAAAATGTTATTGGACCAATAGATGCATTAGAAAACCCTATATGATAGAGATATCTAATTCCTTTTGTGCTCAATCAATAACATATTTTGATGGAAGAAGAGAAAAAAACTTATATTTCTCATTTAATATATATATATTATTCTTAAATGTTTCATTCCCTAAACAAAACAAATAATTTAAATCAATTCCCTTGGGTTCACCAATTCCTTTGGTTTACAATATTAAACCCTTGGGTTTATTAATTCTTTTGGTTTATAATATGAATAATCGATCAATGTCATCCATGATCAAATGTCACATTCTGACAAATATTGTCTCAATATGAAAATCACCCATGGCCAACCCTGGTCATAGTTGGTCCAATGTCGGATTGTGACAACAATTGTCTCAATGTTTAAATCAATTCCCTTGGGTTCACCAATTACTTTGGTTTATAATTTTTTGGGTAATGGTTGTCCCTTGGGTTCACCAATTCCTTGGTTTATAATATTAAACCCTTGGGTTTATTAGTTTTTTTGGTTTATAATATGAATAATCGATCAATGTAATCCATGATCAAATGTCACATTCTGACAAACATTGTATCTATATGAAACCTGGGTTTATTAATTCTTTTGGTTTATAATATGCATGAACATCAATGTCATCCATGATCAAATGTCACATTCTGACAAATATTGTCTCAATATGAAAATCACCCATGGCCAAATCATACTAGTTGGTCCAGCGTCGCATTGTGACAACAATTGTCTCAATGTTTAAATCAATTCCCTTGGGTTCACCAATTCCTTTGGTTTATAATTTGTTGGGTAATGGATTTCCCTTGGGTTCACCAATTCCTTTGGTTTATAATATTAAACCCTTCAATTTATTAGTTATTTTGGTTTATAATATGAATAATCGATCGATTTCATCCATAATCAAATGTCACATTCTGAAAAATATTGTCTCAATATGAAAATCACCCACAGCCAACCATGGTCATAGTTGGTCCAACGTCGCATTGTGACAACAATTGTCTCAATGTTTAAATCAATTCCCTTGGGTTCACCAATTCCTTTGGTTTATAATTTTTTGGGTAATGGATTTCCCTTGGGTTCACCAATTCCTTTGGTTTATAATATTAAACCCTTGGGTTTATTAGTTCTTTTGGTTTATAATATGAATAATCGGTCAATGTCATCCATAATCAAATGTCACATTTTGACAAATATTGTCTCAATATGAAAATCACCCATGGCCAACCATGGTCATAGTTGGTCCAACGTCGCATTATGACAACAATTGTCTTAATATTTAAATCAATTCCCTTGGGTTCACCAATTCCTTTTCTTTTGGTTTATAATATGAATAATTGATCAATGTCATCCATGATCAAATGTCACATTGTGACAAATATTGTCTCAATATGAAAATCACCCATGGCCAACCATGGTCATTGTTGGTCCAATGTCCCATTCTGACAACAATTGTCTCAATGTTTAAATCAATTCCCTTGGGCTCACTAATTCCTTTGGTTTATAATTTTTTGGGTAATGGATTTCCCTTGGGTTCACCAATTCCATTGGTTTATAATATGAATAATCGATCGATGTCATCCATAATAAAATGTCACATTATGACAAATATTGTCTGAATATGAAAATCACCCATGGCCAACCATGGTCATAGTTGGTCCAACGTCGCATTGTGACAACAATTGTCTCAATGTTTAAATCAATTCCCTTGGGTTCACCAATTCCTTTGGTTTATAATTTGTTGGGTAATGGATTTCCCTTGGGTTCACCAATTCCTTCGGTTTATAATATTAAACCCTTGGGTTTATTAGTTATTTTGGTTTATAATCTGAATAATCGATCAACGTCATCCATAATCAAATGTCACATTCTGGCAAATATTGTCTCAATATGAAAATCACCCATGGCCAACCATGGTCATAGTTGGTCCAACGTCGCATTATGACAACAATTTTCTTAATGTTTAAATCAATTCCCTTGGGTTCACCAATTCCTTTGGTTTATAATTTGTTGGGTAATGGATTTCCCTTGGGTTCACCAATTCCTTTGGTTTATAATATTAAACCCTTCGGTTTATTAGTTCCTTTGGTTTATAATATGAATAATCGATCAATGTCATCCACGATCAAATGTCACATTCTGACAAATATTTTCTCAATATGAAAATCACCCATGGCCAACCATGGTCATATTTGGTCTAACGTCACATTGTGACAACAATTTTCTCAATGTTTAAATCAATTCCCTTTGGTTCACCAATTCCTTTGGTTTATAATATTAAACCCTTGGGTTTATTTGGGTTCACCACTTACTTTTGTTTATAATATTAAACCCCATCCATGATCAAATGTCACATTCTGACAAACATTGTATCAATATGAAAATCACCCATGGCTAGCCATGGTCATACTTGGTCCAACGTCGCATTGTGACAACAATTGTCTCAATGTTTAAATCAATTCCCTTGGGTTCACCATTTCCATTGATTTATAATTTTTTGGGTAATGATTTTGCCTTGGGTTCACCAATTCCTTTGGTTTATAATATTAAACCCTTGGGTTTATTAGTTTTTTTAGTTTATAATATGAATAATCAATCAATGTTATCCATGATCAAATGACACATTCTGACAAACATTGTCTCAATATTAAAATCACCCATGGCCAACCATGGTCATAGTTGGTCTAATGTCGCATTGTGACAACAATTGTCTCAATGTTTAAATCAATTCCCTTGGGTTCACGAATTCTTTTTGGTTTATAATTTGTTGGGTAATGGTTGTCCCTTGGGTTCACCAATTCCTTTAGTTTATAATATTAAACCCTTTGGTTTATTAGTTCTTTTGGTTTATAATATTAATACTCGATCAATGTCATCCATGATCAAATGTCACATTCTGACAAATATTGTCTCAATATGAAAATCACCCATGGCCAACCCGGGTCATAGTTGGTCCAATGTCGCATTGTGACAACAATTGTCTCAATGTTTAAATAAATTCCCTTGGGTTCGCCAATTACTTTGGTTTATAATTTTTTGGGTAATGGTTGTCCCTTGGGTTCACCAATTCCTTTGGTTTATAATATTAAACCCTTGGGTTTATTAGTTTTTTTGGTTTATAATATGAATAATCGATCAATGTCATCCATGATCAAATGTCACATTATGACAAACATTGTATCAATATGAAAATCACCCATGGCCAACCATGGTCATACTTGGCCCAACGTCGCATTGTGACAACAATTGTCTCAATGTTTAAATCAATTCCCTTGGGTTCACCAATTCCTTTGGTTTAAATTTTTTGGGTAATGATTTTTCGTTGGGTTCACCACTTGCTTTGGTTTATAATATAAAACCCTTGCGTTTATTAGTTTTTTTTGTTTATAATATGAATAATCGATCAATGTCATCCATGATCAAAGGACACATTATGAGAAACATTGTCTCAATATGAAAATCACCTATGGCCAACCATGGTCATAGTTGGTCCAACGTCGCATTGTGACAATAATTGTCTCAATGTTTAAATCAATTCCCTTGGGTTCACCAATTCCTTTTGGTTTATAATTTGTTGGGTAATGGTTGTTCCTTGGGTTTATAATATTAAACCCTTGAGTTTATTAGTTTTTTTGGTTTATAATATGAATAATCGATCAATGTCATCCATGATCAAATGTCACATTCTGACAAACATTGTATCAATATGAAAATCACCCTTGGCCAACCATGGTCATACTTGGCCCAACGTCGCATTGCGACAACAATTGTTTCAATGTTTAAATCAATTCCATTGGGTTCACCAATTCCTTTGGTTTATAATTTTTTGGGTAATGATTTTCCCTTGGGTTCACCACTTGCTTTGGTTTATAATATTAAACCCTTGGGTTTATTAGGTTTTTTAGTTTATAATATGAATAATCGATCAATGTCATCCATGATCAAATGACACATTATGAGAAACATTGTCTCAATATGAAAATCACCCATGGCCAACCATGGTCATAGTTGGTCCAACGTCAAATTGGGACAACCATTGTCTCAATGTTTAAATCAATTCCCTTGGGTTCATCAATTCCTTTTGGTTTATAATTTGTTGGGTAATGGTTGTCCCTTGGGTTCACCAATTCCTTTTGGTTTAGAATTTGTTGGGTAATGGTTGTCCCTTGGGTTCACCAATTCCTTTGGTTTATAATATTAAACCCTTGGGTTTATTAGTTTTTTTGGTTTATAATATGAATAATCGATCAATGTCATCCATGATCAAATGTCACATTCTGACAAACATTGTATCAATATGAAAATCACCCTTGGCCAGCCATGGTCATACTTGGCCCAACGTCGCATTGCGACAACAATTGTCTCAATGTTTAAATCAATTCCATTGGGTTCACCAATTCCTTTGGTTTATAATTTTTTGGGTAATGATTTTCCCTTGGGTTCACCACTTTCTTTGGTTTATAATATTAAACTCTTAGGTTTATTAGTTTTTTTGGTTTATAATATGAATAATCGATCAATGTCATCAATGATCAAATGTCACATTCTGACAAATATTGTCTCAATATGAAAATCACCCATGCCCAACCCTGGTCATAGTTGGTCCAATGTCGCATTGTGACAACAATTGTTTCAATGTTTAAATCAATTCCCTTGGGTTCGCCAATTACTTTGGTTTATAATTTTTTGGGTAATGGTTGTCCCTTGGGTTCACCAATTCCTTTGGTTTATAATATTAAACCCTTGGGTTTATTAGTTTTTTTGGTTTATAATATGAATAATCGATCAATGTCGTCCATGATCAAATGTCACATTCTCACAAACATTGTATCAATATGAAAATCACCCATGGCCAACCATGGTCATACTTGGCCCAACGTCGCATTGTGACAATAATTGTCTCAATGTTTAAATCAATTCCCTTGGGTTCACCAATTCCTTTGCTTTATAATTTTTTGGGTAATGATTTTCCGTTGGGTTCACCACTTGCTTTGGTTTATAATATTAAACCCTTTGGTTTATTAGTTCTTTTGGTTTATAATATGAATAATTGATCAATGTCATCCATGATCAAATGTGACATTATAAAAAATATATTATTAAATATTTTTAATATATATTATTAATACTTATTATAATATAGAAAATATATAATATATTTTTGTATATATTAATAATATTATAAAATTACTAATATTCATTATAAATAAATATTCAAATATTTATTAATAATGATTATTTCTAATATTATAATATTATTAATAATATATATTAATAGTATTATAATATTTTAATATTTATTTAGTAATATTAATAATATTATAATATTACTAATTATAATTATAAATAAATATTGAAATATTTATTAATAATGATTATTAGTAATATTATAATATTATTAATATTATATATTATAAATAAATATTCAAATATTTATTAATAAGGATTATTAGTAATATTATAATATTATTAATATTCATTATTAATAATAAATATTCATATATTATAATATTACTAATAATTATTATTAAGAAATATTAGATTATAATGTTACTATAATCATTATAAATAAATTTTCTAATATTTATTAATAATGATTATTAGTAATATTATAATATTATTAATATATATTATTAATAATATAACCAACTATGATATAATATATATTATTAGTTCTTTGGCTTTATTAATAATATAGCCATGTATGATATATTAAATTATTATATATTATTAATATTTTTTTATATTAATATATATTATATATACTTCAAGTTAATTTATAGTATGTATATAGTTAATATTTTTAATATATTAATAAATATTTTTAATATATATTATTAATATTTTTATAATATTATTAATATATTAAAATATTTTTTGTGATTTTAATCATAATTTATATATTTAATATATTATTATTCTTATTAATACATAATATATATTTTTCAAGTTAATATAATAAATTTATTATATATAATATTTATTTATTGATATATAAATTAATGTGCTGGGTAGTGGATATAGGCCTATCGGCGTATATCAACCACATTGGTAAATGTGGTTGTAAATCTATTTTATATACGCCTATCAGCGTATATCAACCACATTAGTTTTTACTAATGTGGTTGTGCTAGTATATTCTTATTTAAATAATATATAACTTTTATTTAGATTATTTGGTTCTTTTAATTTTAGTATAAATCTAAAATTAAAAAAATGCTTTGTATACTAGGTGAAACATTCTTTAAGTTAAATGTATAATTTTCAATCAATTTTTTTATTTCGATATATGCATTTAATAATTTGATTTTTTATTTATATTATATTTATTAATTTTAAAATTAAAATAAATTTAATAATTTCTTGTTTGTTAAACTATTTGTGATTTGCTGAATTAATCTATGATTTAAGAAAGTTTTGAAACTTTACCAACTTACAAAATATAAGTTTGGTATTTCTAAAGTAAGTTTGGAAACTTTACTAACCTACAAAATATAACCCTAAAAGTCCAATAACCCTCGTAAAACTCCACCTAAATCTAATTCGCTAAATCAAACACAAAATAAATATATATATATATATATATATATATATATAGACACACACACACACACACACACACACACACACACACACACCTACATCAATTGTTACAACCATACTTGGCCATCCAAAATGTTCAAGAATAGAATGCTCTGTATCAAAATACGACACGTAAAACCATCATCATAATAATATAAACGATGAAGATGATGGAAGAGACAAACATGTTCAAAGAATCTTGTAAAAAACCATACTTGGCCATCCCAAACATTCAAAGATACAATGCTCTTTCTAAAAGTCCACAAATGACAGATTAAATATATTCTCCAATAATCGTAAAAGATGTTGAAAGAATATGTTCCCACCATATTCTCACCATGTGCATCAATTTTAGTTTAATGTAATACATTTTATATAAAAACATGGAAGAGTCATTAACCCACTGTGTCAAACTACCAACAAATTCGAATTGGAAATGGTAAGAATACCTCCACAATCGAGATCATGTATGGAGATAAAGTGTCATCTAAATATAGTTGGGCTTCCAAACATGTTACTAATTTAGATTTAAACAATAATTGTGTAGTATGGCATGCGAAATTGTTTTAGGGAATATCCACTATTATACTTTCTCGTAAAGTCTTCTGATCTACATTAAGGAAGGAAACAAGCAAATCCATTAGAAATGTATTTACTGAGTTACTCATTTGTTAGCTTTTGGGTGTTTTTCCATGTATTTGCAAAAAATTCTATGACAAGGCCTACCCGGAAATTTATACTGCAATAAAAAATGTAGTTGGACAGTGTTCTATCCCTAAGTGTTCAACTAACCTACAATAAGTTCCACTTCTAGACAACAAAGTTTCCTTAGCAATATTTTTTTACAACAAGTAGATTGGTAAATCAGTGATCACTTGGCATTTTGTCACCACATAACTTAACCCCTCAATTACTTCCCACCATAATTTAAGCAATCATTTGCATAAAAAAAATATAGGAGTAAGATGTAAATAAATATACTTACTAGGAGTTACTTCTCACCATTATTTATGCATGAGTAAAATTGTAAATGTGTGGACATCTCAATTTATTATTTTATTGCATATCAAGACTATATAATTGGATTTTCATATTAAACACTATTAACTTAGCATTGACAAGTGCAAGTTATAATGTTTTATGCTATTTTTTATAAACCATAATTTCTAACTTCAGTGAGAGGCACTAAGGTGCATTGCAACACTTGTTTTAAATGAATTGTTAAAATTAAATTCAATACATTTACATATAATCAAAATTTTAACCATAATAAAAATTTAACCTCTTCCTCTTCGATGTTCCCTTCCCCCGTTTCATGGGTATGCTAGTATTGCAAGTTTACCTGAGAAGCAATGATTGTTATATTTCTCTATTTCTATCTTAAGGAATTCAATATAATTGATCATTTTCATTACTAGCAGAATTAATCCTTTTAAGTTTTATTTTGTTTTAATTTAAAATCACAAATTTTGAATATGATGTTTTATTTTACCCATTTTTAAATTAGTTATTTTACCTATTTTCAATAATAATTTAATGTGTATTCTAATTAATAGATCAAAATGATTTTTTCTCATTGTTTTTGGTTAATTTTAACTAAAATTTGATAAAGATCTTCAAAATCTTGTGTTTAAGTTGTTTAATACTTAGAATTATAGTGTCCCATGGGTTGAATCTATTTATACATTAAAAAATATATTTTAAACAAAAAAAATCATAATTTTTTTTGGAACTGAATCCCCAAACTCCAGTTCAAAGTTTCATTTCATCTATAAGTTAAACTCTACCCTAATTTAATATGATTTGTAACTCAAGGTATAGATAACGCCAAAATTAATTTATAAATTTACATTCAAAATATATTCCTTTTAATTCTTATATTTCGAATTTATATATTTGTTAAGTTTTTTGTTTAAATAGTTTGTGTGCTTTTAAAGAAGTTTCTACTTTTTCTTTCTAATTTTAGATATATTTTGTCTATGCCTATTTGGTTTTTTGATATAATATCTAATAACTAACATTTTATCAAAAAAATGATCCTAAAGGTTGAGAAAATTCATAGTTAAAATAATGTAGTCCTTAGAAGAAACTAATTTCCAAACTTGCATCTTTGTATTTTTCAAACAACTATATTTTTTTCTAGAGCATTATGCCATTTAGAATATGAATCCTACATATCATGCCCTTGGCATATATAAATATATTTTCATGCTACACATGTTCATTACCATTTAGGGCACAACTTCTCTCTTTTATGACCTCACTCTACATTGTATTCCTCCTTCCATGGAAAAGATGTAAAAACTATGCTTTTCGACAACTCTAATCTATAGGGAATCTCCAATTGACAACCCCAACTTATTGAATTTTTATTAGTGTGTCACCTTATAAATTTTGACATAACATCTATAAATCATTTCATTTTTAATTCATCATATTTCATATAATGCAATAGGCAACAATGGAATTTAACTACTTAAGGAAACATAATTTCCATATATGACCACAATAATTTGTAGACATGATTTAAACAATAAGAACAAATTCTCAATTCTATTTTTCGCATCTCTAGTTACAAAATATAGAAATATATTAGATTGCATTGTTAGGCACTAGACGCTAAATATAAAAGCACACAAATTAATAAGAAGAGTTTAGTTTATGCGAAAATACACTTCTATATGATTCCTTCTTAATGTTTAGCCCAAGAATAATTTTATTGTATCCTTAAACCACTTTTTATTGTTTTTCCTTTTCATGATCATAATCACTTGCATACATGATAAGAATAAGAAGAAAAAATGTTCAAATCCCAAATTTTGGGATTTCATCAACATACTTAATAACTATTCATGCTTGATCACTTTGTTAGGACTTTGCTATTATTTCTAGCTCTCCTATTTTGGTTTTGTTGTCATGTGCATTAAGGCAAAGTTGACACTGAATCACCTAGTTGTTGCTTATGGTGATAAAATTGAGTTTTCATATATTTCATTGAGGACTCTAAGTCATATAGTTGTTGCTTATGATGATAAAATCACTTTATATATGTTTGAGGCTATTATCATGAAAGTTCCACCACTTGTCAAGTGTGTTCCCATTCAAAATTCAAATTTCAATCCTTTTTTTAGGCGGGACATAATGTAGTGACAATGCTAGTATGTTACCTACTTGGGTTCTAGTGATTTGTTAATGGGTTTGATATGCATATTAGCATTGATATATTTTAGTCCAATATTTATTAAGCATTTAGAGGGATTACAATAAAATAAAAACATAATTGATCAGTGCATAACATATCTAGGTTAAAATAGATCTATATTGGTTTATTCTTTTATTAGAGATTTCTAGTATTAGTATGGTGAGTTATTGTTTTAATTTTATTTTACATTTGTATGAATTTTGTATTTTTTCAATTTAATTAATTATCATCAATAGTGCTCCCATATCATGCCCACATGCATATGTCTCCACTTCGAAGGGATACCTTAATTTTAGTAATGCTAGAAACAATGCTTAAGTGATCTTCCTCCTTAACATTGCAAAGGATCTTCCCTGATTCTTTCCCCACTGGAAACTCTTTCCACTTGAAATTATGGTATGGAGTGGTGTTGCTACTACTAAAAACAATTCTATGAATTTCTTCAAGTACTATGCTGCCTCAAAAAAACTAATAACCTCAAAAAGATTTAATAAGCCTTACTAACCACTTCTTGATGACCTCCATCTTGGAAGGATCTATCTCCAACTCTCCTCCACCTATCACATATCCAAAATACACCAAAGGATATTGTGAAAAATCACACTTTTTGAGGTGTTCCAACAATAGTGCTTCTTTAAAGTTTTTAGCACCTACATCAAATGTGAGATGTGCTCCCATTTAGTAGCAATGTATACTAGTAAATCATGTGAATAGATAATAAAAAATGAACTTATAAAATTTCATAATATATCATTCATTAACTTCATGAATGTAGTTGGTTCATCGCATAGGCCAAATATCATAACTAACCACTCATAAGACGTTGTCTAGTTTTGAAGGTGGTCTTCTAAGTATCCTCTTCATTGACTCAAACCTCGTGATACCCTGATTTTAAGTCTAGCTTGCTTAAGTATTTATCTTGTTCCACAATAGATCATATATCCTGGGTAGGGGGTAACCATTTTTTAGCATAATTTTGTTTAAAACCGTGTAACCAATGCACATCCACCAAATCACATCCATGTAACCAATGCACATCCACCAAATCACATTGATCCAAATCTTGGGGGGAGGCCCCCAAGGTATAAAAAAATTGAAATGCCAAAAAAAAGATGAGAACACAAAGTAAAAAAAACCAAAAAGATTTTTTTTTCTTTATTTTTTTATTTTTTAAATAGAGAATAATTGTAAAAGCTAAATTGTGGTGGACAATCTGTCATTTTACAAAATGAGACTAGTTACTTATAGCATTTTTTAATTTCAATATCACATGTAAATTCCATGAGTGGGTAAATACCATGGGTGAATGAATGCCATGGGTGGATGCCACTTATAATACCATGGGTGGATAAATACTATGGGTGGATGAATATCATGGGTGGATGCCACTTACAATACCATGGGTGGATGAATACCATTGGTGGATGCCACTTTCCATTCAGATAATTCTTCCCTCCTTAAGAAGCAATGGTCCCCATTGCATGAAGTTCCCTCCTGAGAAGACTTTATTTAATATGAAGAGCCATCTAAGAGAAGCATTTTGTGTGGTTAACCCATAACCATGATGAACAAAGATCCGAGGATAGATATACCTTGTAATGCTTGTGACCAACTATGATACTAAAATTTTTCAGCCTATAAAATGGACTTTGGTGAAGCGTAGGTTTGTGGAAGACCCATAACCATGATGGCCAAAGAATATCCATGGATAGAGATACCTTGTAATGCTTGTGACCAACTATGAAACTATCAGCGTGTGACCTAGAATATGGACTTCGATGACAAGGGTTTTGTATGGTTGAACCATAACCTTGGTTTTGTGGTTGACCCATAACTGTGATGCTTCTAAATACGGTGGCTTATCTAGTATATTCTCCTATCCAATGAGATGTTGTAAAGGATTCTTTCAAATTAAATTTTTTTTTCTAGCAATAGACCTCTTGCTGCAACTTTGCTGATAACTTCTACTACAGGAGATGAAATAAAATTTCGTGAAAGACACATTTGAGGTATTGAAGAGATATTTCCATTGATATAATACACTTAAACTTTGATGACTTGTGGTGTGAGAAAATTATTCCTGAAACTCATGGTACGAGTGGTCGCATAACATTCCAGAAATGTGTAACTTCAATTGCTCAAATATCTCAAACCAAGAAACAAAATAAAATTCTATAAAAACCCCATTTGAGCTAACATAAAATATTTTTAAATGAGTTATTTTAACCTTCTAAATTTTTTGTGGATTTCATACAACTTGCATGAAATTTTCTGAAGATTGTTGCAAAACTTTGAAAATAGAATATGCTTCAAACCCTCACTCCCATAGAGCCATAACCTATTTCATAGCTTGATTTGTAACATCATTTTCAGGATAAGACTTTGAACGTTCCCAAAAATATTCAATAGAAGCAATCATAGAATTATGCACAAACAAATATTTTTGATCATTTAAATTTGCAACAAGACATTATGGGACAATAACTTGTAGATCAAAAATTTGTCGATTATTGTCTATTAGGGCTTCTTCATGAAAAAATTCAAGTAGACTCAAGGAATCAACCTCCTCCTCACGATGAAAAGAAACATGTTTCACATAAAATTTTCTTGCTGCTGCCCATTTTCATGTTCCTCAGCGTTCAAAGGTTCAGAAAATGAAAAAAGTGAAGATCCTTGTAACTGACCATATTTATCTTCCTCTTTATCATCTAAATATTGGAAAAGATGTTCAAAACTTTCACAAATTTCATGGGATATAACTTAGCTATCAAATTTATGATCTATTTTATCTTCAAGCAAAGAAGAGACATTTTCTTTTTGGAACATTTCTTAATCATCATAACATCTAGCTTGTGAATAAAATTCATAAAGTTCCTCTAATACCTCCTCATCATCCATCCATTATACATCATCATGAATTATTTTAATATATTGATTGAAACCCGTTCCAAAGATTACAATATCCTTGAAAAAGTGATGATAAAGGATGAGACTTCCCATAATGTTCAAAAAATATTCTATGGAAATCTTTAAGAGAACACAAGCTTCTTGATTTCAACCCTTCATACCATAATCTAGCTTTGTCTTCTAGGGTAACCATAAACATCTTGATGAGACAATCTTCAGGAAGCTCAACCCTTAGTCTTCATACATGTATGTGGAATTTAACCAAATGCATAACAACATCAACTTTCTTTTCATATTTGAAAATGGGAAGATGGGTTGACCAATCAACATGAGCCATATGATTGGAAAAACATAGATGTGAGACTTATACATAGGAGTATACATAGGATTTATTCTTGTAGTAGAATTCATCTTGGAACTTCATCAAGATATTGATATTGAAGTAGTGGAGTCACCATGAAGCTTTGAATTTCTAAATTCTTTAAGAATGGTGTCACACCTCCAAAATTTTTGTCACACCTCCAAATTTTTTTATTTTTTTTTTCTTCTATTGATGTCTGTTCCAGTCTTCACTGGCTAATTTTTCACTTATAGTTAGATCCAGTTATATATATATATATATATATAATGGGTATTTTATTCTCCTATCCCTTGAAAGCATCTATGGGTAGTTATTACTCCACTCATGAACCACCACTTCATATAATATTTTAAAATCATCCCTCTTAAACCTTATCACCTCCTATAAGATCCTTTTGTTAGAAGCATTTAACATCATTACCCCCTTTTTTTTTTCATTTAAACTCACAAATATGAGATTTGTTATAATTCCTTGTTTAATTCCCCATAATATAAGTTTAATATATCACCA
Source organism: Pinus albicaulis (assembly GCA_034641835.2). Classification (NCBI taxonomy): domain Eukaryota; kingdom Viridiplantae; phylum Streptophyta; class Pinopsida; order Pinales; family Pinaceae; genus Pinus; species Pinus albicaulis. The sequence goes on from CM076571.1 coordinate 467,447,395, forward strand.
TACCAATTCGCATAACATAATTTTATTATATCATCATGTAACTCCATAATTATGCGATGGGCAAGGCAAGAAATGATTATATGATATAACACCTTTGTTATATATATCTGTGAAATAGAAATACGCTACCCTATGATATAATTAACATTGAAAGGCTACCTCTGGGATTTAAATTTTTCTATATATATATTCTGATACCCCATACAATGTATGAGAGTTGTACGCGGTCTCTGTCCCGTTTTTTTTTTTTTTTGTATAACTCACCAGTAGTAAAATCACTCATTCCTTACTTCGCAAGAGAGTTAGGAGCTGGTTGCGTGCTGGAGTGATCCATTGATGCACTGACAGTGGCGGCGACCTGCGATTTAGCTCCCTTTGCTTTATTGTACTCCCCGCAGTACCTCAACCAGTCTGACCTGGAAGGAGATACACGCGTCCCACTTCAACGCGTTGCATATTTCAAGTTATAGGTTATCGTTTGCTTTCGCATACCTCGGGAGAATTAGGTTTTGAATCCTCTGTACTGTTACTCTGCGCCGCTAGCACTTTTCTAACAACAGCTGTAGCTTGCCCGTAGTAAGCATCACTTCAATAGGAAGGGGCGCAGAGCTTTGCCTACGTTCTGCCGGCTCGATGTTCAAAATGAGAGCCGAGAAAATCACTTACTGTGGGTTTGGTACAGGTTTGTTCACTCGGCAGGACTCTTACAAATCCCCATCGGGATATTATGCAGCTCGCTGTCGTTTCAAGTTAGGGTTTGAGTCTCTACCAGTTTACGCTAACCCTGAATCGGATACCCGCGTGGACTATGGTTGGTGCATGGTGTTAGGGTTGCGGTCTTCCGTTTTAAACCCCCACTCGATCCTTGCTATGCCATTTCCCTGCGTTTAATTCTTTTCTCACTCCCTTTTCTCATCTTACTCCCGCCTATATGTATCTAAATCCCTTGCCATGCATACCACAGAACGCGATGCGCAACCAACCCAGGAGACATCGGATTTCCTGAATCGCTCCCTATCTTTGTTATCACGCGTAGGTTTTCTTGATATAAAGGAGCGATTTGTTGTTTTCTTCTTCTGATTTGTTTCGGCACCAAACCGGATGGTTTTATTTCTTGGTATGCTAATCGTTCGCTCAATCGTGCATTTGCTCAACCTACGCTAACTGGTTCCCGGTTGTTTTTCTCCTTTGATCATTTTGGGTTTTTTTTTTTTTCTCTACAGGACGAAGACAGGCTTGAAGATCAAGGGGATAGGCGTTAGCATCTTCATGAGAGGACCACGAGTTGCCTTGCGTCGCCCGTTGTTCTTACCGGGAAACCTTCGGTGCTCGCTTCACCCTTCCTTCCTGTTTACGAGGGTAAATTAATTGATTTAATTTCTGAGTTTGTATGTTATTTCTGGCACGCTGGGGTTTGGACACAACGATTACACCGACTGCCCCAGCCACTGGTTTTTTCCTCACTTTTAACTACTCCAGTTCCAGGTTAAATCGATGTACAGGTTTTATATCCATCCTACTTCGACTGTGCTATTGAGATGCAGTAGGAATTTCTCAGATCACTTTTGTTTATCATTTGTTCTGTTACGTAGAGATGTTGTTCGTTTATTTATGCACATTCTGTGGAAGTCGCATCCCTCATAAAACTCGGGGTAAATGGCCTCACACACACTCTCGGCCTTTGCACAACATACGCGCCTCTGTTCTAACTCTTGATCTCGCCTTCCTTATGTAGTTAAATGGGATTTCCAATGTGTGTTAAATAGATTAACTCTGTTCTTACGTTACTATGCTATGAACACAATTTTTTTTTTTAAACATTTCTTTTTAAACACATTAATTCCATTTCTTGGTTCCAGAAAAGAATGGGGCGCATTATATTTGCATGGGCAATACTTCGCTCCCGTTACAACTAAAAGAATTTCATTTCAATGTTAAATGGTTACGGCGTACTGTCAAATTTGTTTTTGTTTTATATATATATTATCCATTGTCGTTCGGTATTAATATATATTCCAGTGCATCGGCGCTCATAGACTTACACAGTCATCGTGTTTCAATGGTTCAATACGCCGTAGTTACAAATCCGCACTGTCTTACCTAATTTTAAAGTTTACGCCAATGTTACGTAGCCTTAACCTCCAATATCATCATTACAGAGATAACTGCATGATTTCTACTCACTGTAATGAATACTGCATTCATTTTATTTCTCAGGTAGTCGCCTCTACGGCGCTCACATAATAATAATTGTGTTAATACTACACAGGTAATGAATAATAATTTCGGTTGCCTTTTTCTCTTAACCGAATTCCATGGCGGTCCCACAATAAAAGCATTCTAAAATGATGCAGCTATAGAAAAGCGTATTCCTCATTTGTTTTATTTTATTTTAACAGATGCCTCGCATGCACATGAATAATTATTGAAATTATATCAAATCGTGCTACCTTATGTTAAATCAGAATTACATGAAATCGAAATTGCCTTACGAATTACGATTTCCTATTGTATTTATTTTGATTTGGTTACAAATATGATAATTCTCCAAGTATAATTTTCGGTTAGTTCTTTCCATAAATACCTTACTCTTGTTGGTTCGTTCCTTTTTATATACATAAATGTAATATCTACGAAATAATGTTGATGGACTCGAGAATGTTTTTCTCTAGTAATGGGGAATCCATCAGTTTTCTTTCGGAGGGATTTAATGTTTATTTAGTACTAGTATGTTAGGTTATGATAATTCTCATTTTTCTTCTTTGTTTGGGTCTAACCTCAGATTGTAGATTTCTCTATCTCAGATATGGAAGAGCTAAAATTTCTTTTATCAGCAGAAGCAGAATAAAGTTATTCTAATATTTTCCTATGAAAGTAATATTCCTCCAGATTGGGAATTAGCAATGGTATAAGAATTTGGCTAGATATACATCTATGGTTTTGTGATATATAATTGTGCAAAGATTTCATAGTTAATTCTTATGACTACTATGTCTAAAAGTAGAATTACCTCTTGATTTAGAATTAACTCGAAATACCTATGCTAATGGCTTGCTTCTCTTTTATGGTACCATGCAGATATCAGCCCTACTATCCTCATTTTTTTTCTAGCATACAGATGAGCATCAAATTTCACCTTTGTATATATCAGAACCAAGTTAGTATTTAATTATCTGTGGAGAATAAGTACCTTCAGATTTAAACCGACCTTGGTTTAAAGATTCTGAGGGTTTCTACTCTACAGATTTCTGGTCTACAACTAAATAAAATCTGGAAGGTGAATGCCTTAGGATGGATTCTATTAAATGTAGTACTATACTCAAACATACAACTCAAATTTATTTTATATGTAGCCAATTCATACAACAAGAGATCAAAGCAACAAGAATTTCAGAAACATACCAATATTGCAAATGACCAACCTCCCAACCTTAGAGTTCTCTTTGTCTCCCAGAACTCACCCCCGAGCAGAGATCACCTCCATCACAGATCAACCTCTGATCTGCTTAGGAGCAGCTTATTTAAGCTCATATTTCCCCAAAGCATGTTTCTAATTCTGCGTCCAGAATAGCAGGATGCTTTCTTTCCTGTTTAGCCTAGGCTTCCCATTTTGGGACTCTTTAAAGTTGTTTTATGTTTTTCCTCAGCTTTTCCAGCTTTTCTCACCTCTTCCCAACTACTTTCCTCTTCATTGGGGAAATTTAGATTCCTCCTCAAAATCTAAATTAATTTCTTTCAAGGATTTTTGAAAGATTGTGGGGATTTGTTGCCTTATCCATCCTCATGGATTTGGCAAGTGATCTCTAATTCTCATCTTGGTCAAAATGCACAATTAATTTATTTATTTCCTCAAATTAATTATTCAATTATATTCACACCATACTTATCCTTTGGGGTCCACTCCCCTTAGGATTTAAAGTTCACATGTCTAATTTTTCAAATTCAACATAGAAATTGGGATTGTTACATATTCCCCCTCTGAAAATAAACACCGTCCTCGGTGTTGTTATTCAACTACTAGAGTTCATTTAAACAAAAATGGATATTTCTCCATCATTTCAGCTTCCCTTTCCCAGGTAGCTTCTTCAGCAGTAAAGTGCTTCCACTGCACTTTTACTCTGGCCACTGTTCTGTTTCTCAATTCAATTTCTTCTCGCTCCAATATTTGAAGCGGTTCTGGCAGAAACTCCCCTTCTGGTTCCACCTGTACAACATTCCAATCAACTATGTGAGAAGCATCATGCACATATCTTTTTAATAATGAAATATGAAACACATCATGCACTCTAACATGGGGTGGTAAAGCCAGCTTGTAAGCCACTGGTCCCACCCTTTCTAAAACCTCAAAAGGCCCACAATATCTAGGAGCAAGTTTTGCACAACTTCCAGCATAAAGTGTGCTCTTTTTGGGTTTGATGCGCAAATACACATGATCCCCTACTTTGAATTCTCGGTGCACTCTTTTCTTATCAGCATAGCTTTTCTGGCGATCTTGTGCTGTCTTGATATTTCTTTGTATCTGTTTAACAATTCTCTCCATCTCTTGTAAGGCATCAGGCCCCAGCATTAATTTATCTTCTGGTTGGCTCCAGCTCAAAGGAGTACGACACTTTCTCCCATATAATGCCTCAACATTAGGAATATACAACTTGTTTTTGTAATATAGTAGCCCTTTTTGATTTTGAGTAAAGTCAGTTTTATTCCTTTTCTGTAACTTCTCCAAGAGTGTGTCATAGTTTGGGTCTTGGCTGGCTGCGTTTCTCACCAATTCCTCTATCTCCATCTGGGCACTACTCCCAATGCTGTTTAAATTTTGGCAAGCATTTCTACATAATGCATCAGCAACTTATTTTCTTTTCCCTTGATATGTTTTATGTCCATATCAAATTCACTTAAAAAGGACAGCCATCTGGCTTGTCTTGCATTCAGGTCATTTTGGGAAAAGAAATATTTGAGGCTAATATGATCAGTCATCAATGTGAACTTTTTCCCAAGAAGATAGTGCCGCCACATTTTCAGGGCATGGATAACAGCTGCAAATTCTAAATCGTATGCACTATAATTCTGTTCATGTATTTTCAGTTTCCTAGATTCATATGCAATAACTGAATTTTCCTGTAACAGGACTCCTCCCAGCCCTTCTCTGCAAGCATCTGTACATACAAAAAAATCTTTATCAGGATCAGCAATTTTCAATATAGGGGCTGAAATAAGTTTTTGTTTTCCCAATCAAATCTCCTTTGAGACTTTTATTGAAAGTTTGAGTCTGTAATAATTTCTAAAATTTGGACATTACCAATTTCTCCTGTTTATCTTAAACTGGTTACTATTTATTTTATATAAACTTGCATTTTTTTCTTTTTTCTTTTAAGGAAACTTGCTAAACATATATAGATATGTCTATTCTCAATATCAATTCTTCGTAGACATAAAATTTCACAGCCATTCCACTTTACCGGACTCGAACGCTGCCAAATCTGGAGGCCAAGGTAGTACAAAGAAGATATCCAGAGTCGGAGTTGCCGCTAAGCCTGCAGCATCTTCGCCATCTTCTAATTCTTCTTCATCGTCATCGAGAATAATGCGTGCTATCAAGGTATGCAGGGCCGAACTTAATTATGTTAAAAATTCTCATGTTCAATCGGCTGCAAAGTTTGGTACGTCTTCCAATGCATCAAAAGTGAAAGTCGCTAGATCTTTATTCCGATCGCCCAGAGGATCCGTCGCTTCCAACCATTCTCATTATCATGCCCTGCCCAACAAGATCTTGGGGTCTGAGAAGAACAAGAATAATGCAATGGACGGCAATTTCTTGAAAGCAAATCCTGAAAGTGATGTTTTTAATCTGGAATTTGTGTCAGAGGATGCAGATTGTCTGATATGTGATAATCAGAGTGAAGATGAATTCTTTAGACAGTATTATTCTCCCTCTGTTGGAGAACCCGCAGAACATGGCGGGTGGTTCGATATGAATCTTACAAGCGGAGAACTCCACAACGTCTCAACAACTGATTTCCACCATCAAGAAGATCTTGATAGGCCTCCACTTTAACAGATTTGTATCATTAAATTTTTTCATAATATATTATAGCATTTAGACTTGTAATTCCTGAAACATCTGCTACTTTTCTACCAGAAATACTTTCTTATTCCATTATGCAAAATTAAAGCTTAGATTTGTTTTTAGAAGTTTTATTTAAGACTGTGTTCATTAAAAACGCTGGAAGATACCTATCCTCAGATTTAAATCCATCACAGATTTAGAGATTTTGGGAGATGGTTCTTCCCAGCCTTCTCTCATGCAACTCTAGCACTCAAAGTTTTCTACCAAACCAGTTCTGTTAAATGCATGGACTACATATTTCATTAAAACTTCAAACTCGTTCAATTAAAACAAATCCAAAGATAGTTAAAATATATGCAATCTGGAAATTAAATGATCAGGTGTGCATACCAATTTCTAACTTCCATTTCTCACCTACACAAGTCTGAAAATGAATTTTTCTTCGCTGTCTTTAGCCTTAAATGAAAAATTCATTAATCATTTTGACATCTATAGACTTAGGATCTGGCATGTTTCCTCCCCCCACCCAGATCCACATACAGCTTGTTCTTCTTTAATCATGGTTTGTAGCTGTATCCCTTAGTATTGTTCAATGTACAGTAACCCAACATTGGTAAAATCAACAGCATAAACTTTTTTTTTTTTTGATTGAGCACATAACTTGCCCAGTTTTCTCAACTTGGGCTCTGATACCATTTGTCACGTCTCCCATACCCAGATCCTTATCCAACATAACATTAACCCAGATATACTTTACATTATGCACCAGATCAATTTTTTTTCTGTTGAATCAATTACAAGTTCATAATCCTATCCGGTATTTTAATTTCCTTTTAGTAATTATAGGCAGTAGGGCGAAGATAAGAATTCCCATGAGAAATTTCCTCAATTCTAATCACTCAATCTAGTTGACTTACATATAGATGTATATATATTTTGTCCAATTCTAACTGACCAATGGCCCTTCCTCAAACTTTCCATTTTGCAGACCTTATAGACTTTCCAGCATCGATAATTATAAAGTTTCAGCATCTTGGTATAGAGGTATACATCCACATATACATCTATCTATATCACTTAACATTCGTTGTTTCAACTACTTTTTCAGCAGTTTATATTGAAGGTGGGTAGATGCTCTTTTCCCAGTGTTTCAATATGCTTACAATCTTCCCTCACACATACTTTTATCACACAAGTAGATTTTCAATAGGACTCTTCCCTTATTTTATTGTTACAATTATACAACATTTTTGAAACTCTGGTGCATATTAAACTCTTCCATTGGAAAACTAGGATATAGATCATCTTGCTTCAATCAAATGGAAATAATGAATACCGAAATTGATAGTTTAGACTCCCTAATTTCAGATCCTCGTACTTAGTTATGATTTAGCTTCTGGTTTCATACTTGCTGTTATTGGTTACAGTTTCATTAACAGGTTCTGTTTATACCACACATCAACTAAGTTTTTCATTCCAAAGACAGCAAGCTACAACTTGAATTTTTCTATTAGATTAACATTCAGATTTATTTATCATCTCTAACCTTTATTACTGCAATGTACAAATTCCCGGAACTAACCCCTTGGTTTTTATTTAACTTTCTCCCTGCTATTGACATACTGAATTTTCAGCTACTAACCTAGCTTGTAATTACATGAAGTACTGAACAAACATTCAATCTAAAATTTAAATAAGAAGTTCTAACAGAACAATGCATATAACCTTGATATACTTAACACATATATAATTAATACAGTCATAAAATAATCTCCAAAATTATGCATGCATACCGCTACTATGACCAGTCCTCCCAACCTTAGAGTTCGTTTATCTCCAGAACTCACCCCCGAGCTGAGATCCTCCAAGAACAGACTAACTTCAATCTGTTCTGGAGCAGCTTATTTAAGCTATGCTTTCCCCAAAGCCTGTTTCTAATTCTGCATCCAGAATTTCAGGATGCTTTATTCATGTTTGCCTAGGCTTCCTTTATTTAGGGACTTTAAAGCTGCTTTCTGCTTTTCCAAATTTTCCAGCTTTTTACCTCTTCCCAACTACTTTCCTCATCATTGGGGAATTTAGATTTTTCCTCAAAAATCTAAATTAGAAATAATTTCTTTCAAGGATTTTTGAAAGATTTTGGGGAAAGTCTTTACCTTTTCCATAACCTCATGGATTAGGCATGTGATCTCAATTTCTCATTTGATCATAGTACATACACAATATTTTATTTATTTTTCATAATAAATAATTAACCACATCCACACAAATAATTATCCATTGGGGTCCACTCCCCTTTGGATTTATGTTCAAATGTCTAATTTGAAAAGCATAGAACTTGGGGGTGTTACATTCTATGTTTCTATCAATAAATATATTTCAAATGATTACATTAATAATGTCAAGGTTTTCTGTGTGTGTGTGTGTGTAATTTTGCAACAACAATCTTAGACTTATGATTTTCCACTACAATTATACAAACTTTAATCTAAAAATTTCATCATTCATGTATTGAAAATGCTTTAACAATATAAAAATTAGATTTTGTAAAATTGAAAAAGATATTACTAATATAAAATTTTGGATTAATATAATTTTTTTGTATACATGAAATTATACAACATATTACCAATATAAAATCTTGACTTTCTAACTCTTACCAAAAGTTTTATAAATATATACACAAATTTATATTAAAAATGCTTTGATAAAGATCCACAGGGTTGTGGATATACAATGATCGAATGCTTTGTGAAGGTACTCCTTGATACATTTGGGTAGCTTTTCTTGATTCCCTAAAAGATGCGTAAGGAGGCTCGACAAAAGGGAGAGGAATTGGAAGCTTGGGGAGTGACTTATTTAGAGGGCCCACATCTTGGGGGTGACTTATTTAGAGGGCCCACCAAATAAGTAAACCAAGGAGCAATACCATCCTCATGTTTTAAACTAAAATGTCCTGTACGCGAGATGGAGAACTTCGCATCAAGAGAGGGACCACACAGTGCTAGAGTACACTAAGATCTAAGTCACTCGTTCAATTCGCCCACTAGATCAGAATGATATATTGGACATGTTGAAGATGTAATATTGCCAAGCTTAAAAGAAATACTTCTATAAATACTCAAAATGACACCATAAGAAAATTATGCATATATAAATGATAATAACATATAATTATATAAATAAAAACAAAATGAAATATTATATATATAAACTAAACCAAATGATTATTAAAAATATTTCTAATAATATTATATAATTATAATAAATAATATATTATATAAATATCAAGGATTATATCTAGATCAAATATTTATTTCCCTTCATTAAAAATATTCTAAATTGATTTTTTTTTTAAATTATTAAATTGAAAATTAAAATACAAAATTAAACTTTCCCACTTTGTTAACCATAAAAATTTTCTCACAAAAATATTTTTTATATAATAAGGAAAAAATGAAAGTATTAACCATATAAATGAAAAATATTTCATGAGTTAAGTTACACCTAAATCTACTATTACAAGAAAATTATAAAAATCAATATTGAGTATGTTAAAAAATATAAATTTGATTTTTTAAAATAACATATATATACATATTTATATTTCTTAAAGGATAAAAAAAGTCGAAAGGTTATCATTTTCCTATTTGTCCCGTGAGATCATCAATCAATACTTCGAATACTATTCACATCCTCTTGTAACTCATTTATATTCAAGATAGTAGTTTCGTGTAACTCATTTATATTGGATAACGAACGCATAGATAATGAGAACTTTATTTTCGTATTTATAACCATGGGAAAGTGGATTCCAAAGATCTCAGCTTTAATCCCTTGTGCATTTGAATGACTAAAGATGTAAAGTAAAAAATAATCACAAACAAAATATAAGATATTTTTTTATGTGAAAGCACAAATAAAGGTACAAAATTAAAAAAAAACCTACGGAAAAAAGTAATCACAAAAAAAATATAATATTTTTGTTTGAAAGCACAAAATTATATCATTAGATTGTTGGAGATTCATTACCAACACTAGTGTTAGGTTTTCTACAAACTAGAGTACATATAATTTTAGGGTCATGCCGTAGAAAGAATAAATAACATAAATACATGAAATCCTGATTGATATTTATTATTATTCTTTCACCATGCAAGGAATGAAATTATTCTATATGTAGTTGCCATGAATAAGAAAAACTTCAAGCTTCGTCCCGCACAAACTACTGCCAATAATGCGACCTTTTCTGTTTTATCTCGTCAGCCATGGACTAGCTATCATGTTGTATTGCGCATGTCAACTTAATTCTTTGCCAGGCATCATGGAGAATCAGTTTCCAAAATAGCAGATGGTACTGGCCACTCTCGTTGAACCAAATCTCAGCCCTCATAGTTGGCTACTTATTTTCATCCATTCATTCATTAAATAAAGGTAATCGACTCTAATGTCTATCATGAAAATTGAAAGAAACATTAGAAAATGAAATAATGTCACCCCATGCTCACGCACTTAATAAAAGAACTAATGTATTGGTACCATGCCAATTCTCCTTGGAATTTTTTATATTGAGGGTAAATCAACCATAAATGTATGGGAGGCTTGTAACCCTATATTACACTATGATATTTAATGCTAATACCTTTCTAGACTTAACACAATAGCATCTATCAATCTAGTGAAACCTTTGGGCACTATTTTTTTTTAATGGAAAATTCGCTTGGAAAATCCCTCTAGGCACTTACCCACATTTTGGGAATGGTTCCTAGGATAAGTTCTACTAGAAAAGGACATATAAACGTAACCTCAAACCCCCATGCGAATTTGACCTCATGACCTTCTTAGCAAATATGGCTTTAGCATTGAAAACTTCTTAAACTAACCATAAATATTAGGCCTTCCAGATTATTTCTTCTATGTTTCTATCAATAAATATATCTCCAATGCTTACATTAAGAATTTCAAGGTTTTGTGTGTGTGTGTGCGTAATATTGCAACAACAATATTATACTTGTATGATTTTCCACTACAATTATACAAACTTTAATCTAAAAATTTCATCATTCATGTATTGAAAATGCTTTAACAATATAAAAATTAGATTTTGTAAAATTAGAAAAGATATTACTAATATAAAATTTTGGATTAATATAAATTGTTTGTATACATGAAATTATACAACATATTGCCAATATAAAATCTTGACTTTCTAACTCTTGCCAAAAGTTTTATAAATATATACACAAATTTATATTAAAAATGCTTCGATAAAGATCCACAGGGTCGTGGATATACAATGATCGGATGCTTTGTTAAGGTACTCCTTGATACAATTGGGTAGCTTTTGTTGATTCCCTAAAGGATGCGTAAGGAGGCTCGACAAAAGAGAGAGGAATTGGATGCTTGGGGAGTGACTTATTTAGAGGGCCCACATCTTGGGGGTGACTTATTTAGAGGGCCCCCCAAATAAGTAAACCAAGGAGTAATATGATCCTCCTGTTTTAAACTAAAATGACCTGTACACGAGATGGAGAACTTCGCATCAAGAGAGGGACCACACAGTGCTAGAGTACACTAACATGTAAGTCACTCGTTCAATTCCGCTGCTATATCAGAATGATATATTGGACATGTTGAAGATGTAATCTTGCCAAGCTTAAAAGAAATACTTCTATAAATACTCAAAATAACACCATAAGAAAACTATGCATATATAAATGATAATATCATATAATTATATAAATAAAAACAAAACGAAATATTATATATATATATATATATATATATATAAACTAAAACAAATGATTATTAAAAATATTTCTAATAATATTATATAATTATAATAAATAATATTAAATAATATATTATATAAATATCAAGGATTATATCTAGATCAAATATTTATTTCCCTTCATTAAAAAGATTCTAAATTGATTTTTAAAAAAATTATTAAATTGAAAATTAAACTACAAAATTAAACTTTCCCACTTTGTTAACCATAAAAATTTTCTCTCAAAAATCTTTTTTATATAATGAGGAAAAAATGAAAGTATTAGCCATATAAATGAAAAATATTTCATGAGTTAAGTTACACCTAATCTACTATTACAATAAAATTATAAAAATCAATATTGAATATGTTAAAAAATATAAATTTGATTTTTTAAAATAACATATATATATACATATTTATATTTCTTAAAGGATAAAAAAAGTAGAAAGAAAAAAAAGAAAGAAAGAGAAAATGCGTTATCATTTTCCTATTTATCCCATGAGATCATCCATCAATACTTCGAATACTATTCACATCCTGTTGTAACTCATTTATATTCAAGATAGTAGTTTCGTGTAACTCATTTATATTCAATAACGAATGCATAGATAATGAGCACTTTATTTTCATATTTAGAACCATGGGAAAGTGGATTCCAAAGATCTCAGCAATAATCCCTTGTGCATTTGAATGACTAAAGCTGCAAAGTAAAAAATAATCATAAACAAAATATAAGATTTTTTTTATGTGAAAGCACAAATAAAGGTACAAAATTAAAAAAAAACCTACTTAATCACAAACAAAATATAAGATTTTTATTTAAAAGCACAAAATTATATCATTAGATTGTTTGAGATGCATTACCAATAGTAGTGGTAGGTTTTCTACAAACCAGAGTACATATAATTTTAGGGTCATGCCGTAGAGAGAATAAATAACATAAATACACGAAATCCTAATTGATATTTATTATTATTCTTTCACCATGCAAAGAATGAAATTATTCTATATATAGTTGCCATTAATAAGAAAAACTTCAAGCTTGGTCCCGCACAAACTACTGCCAATAATGCGACCTTTTCTCTTTGATTTCCTCAGCCATGGACTAGCTATCATGTTGTATTGGGCATGTCAACGTAATTCTTTGCCAGGCATCATGGAGAATCGGTTTCCAAAACACGAATGCTTGGCCCTCTAGGTAGAATAGCTCTTTCTAAAGTTGGCCTTGTTTTTTATCCATTCATTCATTAATAAAGGTAATCGACTCTAATGTACGTCATGAAAATTGAAAAACTAGAAAATGAACGATAGTTCTGCGAAGGATCAAAAACAATTCCTATATTGGCATTTTATCTCACGGACAAATTTATCTATGAGATAATATGCGATTTTCTTATACCATTTGTCTTATTTTATTAAAAGAGATCTGCGGCGGGGTTCGGATGCAACAAAGTCGGCAACAAAGTCGAAAGTGTAGAGGGGGGAGGCCCATATTCGTGGGCATAATGTGACGATGCAGGGAGTATTATGGAGTTGATAAGCTAAAAATAAAGAGAAATGCGACCAGAAACATGTTAAATGATGCATAGCTTGCTCAATTTTGTTAGTTTGGAAGCAAAGCCAGGAGTTATGAATACAACATCGCAATGGCATCAGAATCAAATTCAGAAACCTCATCAATGTAACAGTGTTTCCATTTCAGTCATGTGACGCATGTCATTAAAAGCCCGATTGCATTGTTGCCGAACAATGCAATGACCAGCCATGTGACGGCTATGACTATCTCCGAACTCTTATGATTTAATCAATTAAACTTTATTTTAATTTGACATGAAATTAGTTGAAATGATCATTTCAACTAAATAATATATTGATAAATAACAATCTAGAAAGTAAATAATATAATAAAGTAACAATTTTAATCTCAATAGTGTATTAAAAAATACCATTTTTTTATGATCGTTCAAGTTACCGCCAATAATATCATGTATATATATATATTTATTTAAATTAATATTATTTTAAAAATGATGTTACAAATTATAAAAATATATTATTAAAATGGTCATTTGTCATTTCTTAGTCGATAGGTACGGATAGGTATGGATGTTGAGTGACATGTTATTTAATGCATTGCAATGTATAGTTGTATGAGAATAATTATTTATAAAATTGTAACAAAATAATTATACAAAATTATTAGAAAAATGGAAATAAATATAAATATAGGAAAAAAAAATATAAAAATAGGTAATATAGAAATAAATATAAATATAAGAAAAATCAAAATATATAAAAATTGTTAATAGAAATAAATATATTTTAGTTTTTGGTATTGGTTTTATAAATATTGATAAATATTGATGAGTAATGAGAGTTTTCAAAAATACGTTAAAGAGAAAGAGCTTAAGAGTTTAGGTAAATATTGTCTTTATTGGAAGTGAAAATAGAGGCTTCATGGGAGGATTTTTTCTAGGGAGGACTACCAATATTTAACTTTTTCAAAATGTAACAAAGTTAGTTGATAGACAAGTTCCCATGCTTGGATATGGGTCACGACATCAACAATATTGTCGTCTTGGACTTGTAATTGTTGTACTATATCATAAAATTATTTTTGTTTAGTGTTTAATTTCATTTGCACCTTGAAAACAAAATTGATAAAATCAAAAACTTGACATTTGGTAGATTTATACTAGTGAGCTAATGTTTTAGCACAATGATTTTTCTCTCATAATACTTTATATTCTTCCCAATGTCAATAGTATTATGGACACCAGCTTTTGATAGAGTAAACTAGCAATTAATAAAAATAAAAATAAAAATTCATCACCATGGTCTCAGTACTGAGAATTATTTCATAATTCCAAGGAAATTCTCATAAATTTGTGCCTCTACCTTATTACTTTGCTTCATATACTTATCTACTTATCAAATATAAATAACTGCAAATTTATAACTTTGTCAACTAGTTTTGGATTAAAATCATCACTACCTACAACCATGCTGTCACACCTCCAAATTTTTTATTTTTATTTTTTCTTCTATTGATGTCTCTTCCAGTCTTCACTGGCTAATTTTTCACTTATAGTTAGATCCAGTTATATATATATAAAATGGGTATTTTATTCTCCTATCCCTTGAAAGCATCTATGGGTAGTTATTACTCCACTCATGAACCACCACTTCATATAATATTTTAAAATCATCCCTCTTAAACCTTATCACCTCCTATAAGATCCTTTTGTTAGAAGCATTTAACATCATTAGCCCTTTTTTTTTTCATTTAAACTCACAAATATGAGATTTGTTATAATTACTTGTTTAATTCCCCATAATATAAGTTTAATATATCACCATACCAATTCGCATAACATAATTTTATTATATCATCATGTAACTCCATAATTATGCGATGGGCAAGGCAAGAAATGATTATATGATATAACACCTTTGTTATATATATCTATGAAATAGAACACGCTACCCTGATATAATTAACATTTATACAACACTGGGATTTAAATTTTTCTATATATATTCGATACCCCATACACAAGTAGGTTGCACGTGTCTCTCGTCCCGTTTTTTTTTATTTATTTGCATAACCTACTTAAGTAAAATCACTCATTCTTACCGCAAGAGAGTTAGGAGTCAGTCACAAGGTCGGGAGTGATCCATCGATGCACCGAGGCCGGCGACGACCTCGCCTGCGATTTAGCTCCCTTTGCTTTATTGTACTCCCCGCAGTACCTCAACCAGTCTGACCTGGAAGGAGATACACGCGTCCCACTTCAACGCGTTGCATATTTCAAGTTATAGGTTATCGTTTGCTTTCGCATACCTCGGGAGAATTAGGTTTTGAATACTCTGTACTGTTACTCTACGCTGCTAGCACTTTTCCAACAACAGCTGTAGCTTGCCCGTAGTAAGCATCACTTCAATAGGAAGGGGCGCAGAACTTTGCCTACGTTTTTCCGGCTCGATGTTCAAAATGAGAGCCGAGAAAATCACTTACTGTGGGTTTGGTACAGGTTTGTTCACTCGGCAGGACTCTTACAAATCCCCATCGGGATATTATGCAGCTCGCTGTCGTTTCAAGTTAGGGTTTGAGTCTCTACCAGTTTACGCTAACCCTGAATCGGATACCCGCGTGGACTATGGTTGGTGCATGGTGTTAGGGTTGCGGTCTTCCGTTTTAAACCCCCACTCTGTCCTTACTATGCCATTTCCCTGCGTTTAATTCTTTTCTCACTCCCTTTTCTCATCTTACTCCCGCCTATATGTATCTAAATCCCTTGCCATGCATACCACAGAACGCGATGCGCAACCAACCCAGGAGACATCGGATTTCCCCGAATCGCTCCCTATCTTTGTTATCACGCATAGGTTTTCGACATAAAGGAGCCATTTGTTGTTTTCTTCCGACGAGCCTTACATCAAACCCAGATGGTTTTATTTCTTGGTATGCTAATCGTTCGCTCAATCGTGCATTTGCTCAACCTACGCTAACTGGTTCCCGGTTGTTTTTCTCCTTTGATCATTTTGGGTTTTTTTTTTCTCTACAGGACGAAGACAGGCTTGAAGATCAAGGGCATAGGCGTTAGCATCTTCATGAGAGGACCACGAGTTGCCTTGCGTCGCCCGTTGTTCTTACCGGGAAACCTTCGGTGCTCGCTTCACCCTTCCTTCCTGTTTACGAGGGTAAATTAATTGATTTAATTTCTGAGTTTGTATGTTATTTCTGGCACGCTGGGGTTTGGACACAACGATTACACCAACTGCCCCAGCCACTGGTTTTTTCCTCACTTTTAACTACTCCAGTTCCAGGTTAAATCGATGTACAGGTTTTATATCCATCCTACTTCGACTGTGCTATTGAGATGCAGTAGGAATTTCTCAGATCACTTTTGTTTATCATTTGTTCTGTTACGTAGAGATGTTGTTCGTTTGTTTATGCACATTCTGTGGAAGTCGCATCCCTCATAAAACTCGGGGTAAATGGCCTCACACACACTCTCGGCCTTTGCACAACATACGCGCCTCTGTTCTAACTCTTGATCTCGCCTTCCTTATGTAGTTAAATGGGATTTCCAATGTGTGTTAAATAGATTAACTCTGTTCTTACGTTACTATGCTATGAACACAATTTTTTTTTTTTTAAACATTTCTTTTTAAACACATTAATTCCATTTCTTGGTTCCAGAAAAGAATGGGGCGCATTATATTTGCATGGGCAATACTTCGCTCCCGTTACAACTAAAAGAATTTCATTTCAATGTTAAATGGTTACGGCGTACTGTCAAATTTGTTTTTGTTTTATATATATATTATCCATTGTCGTTCGGTATTAATATATATTCCAGTGCATCGGCGCTCATAGACTTACACAGTCATCGTGTTTCAATGGTTCAATACGCCGTAGTTACAAATCCGCACTGTCTTACCTAATTTTAAAGTTTACGCCAATGTTACGTAGCCTTAACCTCCAATATCATCATTACAGAGATAACTGCATGATTTCTACTCACTGTAATGAATACTGCATTCGTTTTATTTCTCAGGTAGTCGCCTCTACGGCGCTCACATAATAATAATCGTGTTAATACTACACAGGTAATGAATAATAATTTCGGTTGGCTTTTTCTCTTAACCGAATTCCACGGCGGTCCCACAATAAAAGCATTCTAAAATGATGCAGCTATAGAAAAGCGTATTCCTCATTTGTTTTATTTTATTTTAACAGATGCCTCGCATGCACATGAATAATTATTGAAATTATATCAAATCGTGCTACCTTATGTTAAATCGGAATTACATGAAATCGAAATTACCTTACGAATTACGATTTCCTATTGTATTTCTTTTGATTTGGTTACAAATATGATAATTCTCCAAGTATAATTTTCGGTTAGTTCTTTCCATAAATACCTTACTATTGTTGGTTCGTTCCTTTTTATATACATAAATGTAATATCTACGAAATAATGTTGATGGACTCGAGAATGTTTTTCTCTAGTAATGGGGAATCCATTAGTTTTCTTTCGGAGGGATTTAATGTTTATTTAGTACTAGTATGTTAGGTTATGATAATTCTCATTTTTCTTCTTTGTTTGGGTCTAACCTCATATTGTAGATTTCTCTATCTCAGATATGGAAGAGCTAAAATTTCTTTTATCAGCAGAAGCAGAATAAAGTTATTCTAATATTTTCCTATGAAAGTAATATTCCTCCAGATTGGGAATTAGCAATGGTATAAGAATTTGGCTAGATATACATCTATGGTTTTGTGATATATAATTGTGCAAAGATTTCATAGTTAATTCTTATGACTACTATGTCTAAAAGTAGAATTACCTCTTGATTTAGAATTAACTCGAAATACCTATGCTAATGGCTTGCTTCTCTTTTATGGTACCATGCAGATATCAGCCCTACTATCCTCATTTTTTTTCTAGCATACAGATGAGCATCAAATTTCACTTTTGTATATATCAGAGCCAAGTTAGTATTTAATTATCTGTGGAGAATAAGTACATTCAGATTTAAACCGACCTTGGTTTAAATATTCTGAGGGTTTCTACTCTACAGATTTCTGGTCTACAACTAAATAAAATATGGAAGGTGAATGCCTTAGGATGGATTCTATTAAATGTAGTACTATACTCAAACATACCATTCCAATTTATTTTATATGTAGCCAATTCATACCATAATAAATCAAAATAATAAGAATTTCAGAAACATACCACTATTGCAAATGACCAACCTCCCAACCATAGAGTCCTCTTTGTCTCCCAGAACTCACCCCCGAGCTGAGATCACCTCCATCATAGATCAACCTCTGATCTGCTTAGGAGCAGCTTATTTAAGCTCATGTTTCCCCAAAGCATGTTTCTAATTCTGCGTCCAGAATAGCAGGATGCTTTCTTTCCTGTTTAGCCTAGGCTTCCCATTTGGGACTCTTTAAAGCTGTTTTATGCTTTTCCTCAACTTTTCCAGCTTTTCTTACCTCTTCCCAACTACTTTCCTCTTCATTGGGGAAATTTAGATTCCTCCTCAAATCTAAATTAATTTCTTTCAAGGATTTTTGAAAGATGGCGGGGATTTATTGCCTTATCCATCCTCATGGATTTTGGCAAGTGATCTCTAATTTCTCATCTTGGTCAATATGCACAATCATTTTATTTATTTCATAAATTTAAATAGTAAATTATATTCACACCATACTTATCCTTTGGGGTCCACTCCCCTTAGGATTTAAAGTTCACATGTCTAATTTTTCAAATTCAACACAGAAATTGGGGTTGTTACACATGCTCACACCCCAATTTATTAGCGAAGGTTTGAGTAGTGATGAATTATTTCATTTATGAAGAATGTTGTTCGTACATATTGAACTCATTGGCATTGGTATTTTGTGCCAATTATTTTCATTTTTTTCTTGTCTCATAAACTTTTTTTCATCCCGATTTTTCTCCTATTCTCCTCTACTCTTCAACATTATCTTCAAGTTCTCTTTTAGCTAGTTCCGATTGCTTATATTTCTCCACTTCAAATATCTTGATGTTAGTTTCAACGTTTTCCTCGCATTTATTCCTTGTTTCTTGTTTCTTCTTGGATTCAATCTCTTGCATTATTTTCTTCTTATCTTCTGCATAAAAATTGGCTTTCTTTTCAGATTCTACTCTTCATTAACATTTCTACCTTCACTCTAGGATTGACCTCTTTGGTAGTTATTCTTCCATAGCTATATTTACTTGCACCTCTTCTTTTCTTTTGGCCTCAACCATTTCTCTAGGTTTTTATAGTGCTTCCAACCTTATGTTTTCTTGCTCTTTCCTTTTTTGCTAAAGAACTTATCTTTCAAATTTAACAAAAATTAGCTTCCTCTTTGTTTTTCCTCAGCAATAACCTATATATTGGTCAATAATTATTCATAATTTAATGTTTGTATGAATATTTTAAAGGTAATTTTCTTCATGCTTGTAATGGTAGAAGATTCATCGTAACTTTTCGATTTTCAACAATTCTCAGGGGAGTGCAATATGGAAGATAATGAATATATGTATATATATTCAACATTTTAAAGAGAATATATCTTATTATGATACTTGAGAACTATAATTTTATGTTGTTAAAAGTTGGAAAAGAGAAGACACAATAGGTAATTACAACTTATTTGGTGATTATCTCATGGGATAAAAAAAATATAGTAGGTTAAAAGGATTTTTTATTTATATATTTGATAATATGAAGAGATGGGAGTTTTAAATCATTGATAAATTCAAGAGTTGATGGTGGTGACAAGAGATGAAATGCCACTTCAACCACAATTGGTAGTAGAACCGTTCGAACAATGGGCACTGGATTTTGTCGCCATAGATTACGTAACAAAGTGGGTAGAAAAAGTGACCTTATCAAGAGCCATGAAAGAATCTGTAATTAAATTCATTTTTGAGCTATTTATGAGATATGGTTTACTACGAGAAGTGATAACCGATGGAGGGGCGCAGTTTGTGGGTAATAAAATTAAAACCACCCTAAAGAATCACCATATCATCCATAGAGTCACGTCTCCTTACCACCTGCAGGCAAACAGGGAGGTCGAAAGTACCAACAAAGTCCTTGAGGAAATTCTTACTAAAACAGTATCAGCACATCGTCGGGACTGGGCCACTAGACTACCAGAGACCTTGTGGGCTTACCGCGCAATGTGGCGAAACACCATAGGATATTCTCCGTATCATTTGGACTTTGGAAGAGAGCCTATTTTTCGTATTTAATTCGAGATAAAGACCTTAAGGACAACATAGGAGGTAGGGTTGGACTTGATGGAGGCTTAGATTAAAATACTCCAACAAATAAATGAGCTAGATGAAATAGGACTACTGGCTCTGCAACGCACAGAAATCATACAACAACAACGAGCTAAGTAGCATGACAACCTCATCAAAAAGAAGACATTCCAAAAAGGAGATTGGGCACTTATCTATGACTCCAGATTAAATATTTTCTAGGGAAGTTGCAAACAAGGTGGCCCAGTCCATACGAAGTTCAAGAAGTACACAACAATGGTACCCTCACCTTGACCGCCATAGATGGGTCCGGTTCTACATTTCGAGTCAACGAGCACAGAGTTTGCCTCTATCACAAACCTCTTACAAAGGAGACTTTCTGCCATCAGGTACACAATGATCCCATTATCCAAGTTCTAGCATAAGGGGGTGATAACCCCACAACTTCAAATACATAAGAGCCTGTTGTTTCCTTTTGTAAATATTGCATATAATTTCCCTGCAATTTTTTTATTATTCTGTTGTACATTCTTCATATTCACAATGGTGTCATTTTCGTTCATCACCCCTTGTTTTTTTTTTTTTTTTTGGTTCAAATATTATAATGACTACTTTTCAATCCCATTGAACAGTTGTTGTTCAATCGGATTGAACAGCCGTGTTTTTGCGATTTTTTTCTTTGTTGTTCAAATATTTGAACAACTGATGTTAAGTCCCATTGAACAGTTGTTGTTCAATCAGGTTGAAAAACTGTGTTTTTGTGTTTTTTCTTTGCAGTTCAAATCTTTGAACGGCTGATGTTCAATCCCATTGAACAACTACTGTTCAATCGGATTTAACAACCGTGTGTTTGTGTTTTTATTCATTGGTGTTCAAATATTTGAACAATTGTTGTTCAATCCAATTGAACACTTGCTATTCAATCAGACTGAACAACCGTGTTTTGCATTTTTACGGCTGCTGTTAAAATATTTGAACGACTGTTGGTAAAATATTTGAACGACTTTTGTTTAATCCAATTGAAGAATTGTTGTTCAATCGGATTGAACAATCATGTTTTTTTGTGTTTTACTTTGCTGTTTAATCATATAGAACAACTGATTTTTTCCCTCTTTAAGCATGATTCTTTTTTTTTTTTTTTTTATGATCTCTCCTCACAAAAACCTCTCCTTCTCCGACACCCCAGCTGTAAAACACATTTTTGAGTGGGAATTGGCACCTGAAGAGGAGAAAATTAGCAATATTACTAATATGATGATCCTTTGAAAATTTAATGGAAATCTCTACTCCGGAAGCTGACATGGTACATCTATGCAATGGATGGCTAAGACATATCCTATTTAAACATGTTATTACATGATACATAGTCTTATAATGGTATATCTTTCTACACTCTCGAGTAGTATTTCCCTTTGACATAAATATTTAGGAATAAGGAGCATTAATTGTATTTGCATTATTTTTTTTACTTCACACACCAGGGTAATGACATTCTTAATTGCTTGAAGGATAGGAGGTCTCATCACGAGCCGGCCTGATCACTCTGTTACAATCCCAGTGAATGGTACTGTGACTATCTAGCTACCACACCAGCACAATGGTCTTTTCTTGAGCTCCAAGGCCACGGACATCGTTATCGTGTACAGACTGTGATTACTGATTGCTGACATTTTCCCACATATGCATTCATGATTGATTAAATATCTCTTGTACTTAAGGACATGGATGCCCTTGTTTCGAGAGAGGGGGTGTAAATATCCATCAATATTAAGCATGTTAATTCCCTGCAAAAATTTTGTTGGATACGCTGATAAGACCAAAAGATCATTACAATTATGATATGAAGTTACCTACATTTATGACAGAAGGCGGAAAGTTATTTTTCTCTTGTATGAAGTGTTTATTCTAACCGATAGGGCCGAAAGGAAACATAGAAAGAAGGAGAAATTAGCTCAATAGAACGCATCAGCCATGGGAGGGAACTCTCTCCGGAATGAACCTAGGACCTTCCCAATCTCAGACGCAACTCACACCATTCTCCAACAAGCTGGTTCGCTGCCATACTTACTCAAATTGCAAGGCTTTGACACAGAGATAGCAATTGAATTGCTGAATAACCTAGAGGAGGGACATACCAGACTCAATGGAAGGATTATACCGGTCACATAGGATATCATTGCTGAAGTTTCTGGAATGCCAGAAAAGGGAGAAATATTGACCGAAAAGCACCTTCTTCTATGAGAGGCAATCACAGTGTACTAGGATCCAGGAGAACCATTGGAACAGAAACGAAAGGGGATTAAACCTACCTCTCTACAACAATCGTGGCAGGAATTGGTATCATTCATCTAAATATTCATCACATGCGATAGACGCCAAGACGTGGTAAAACCTTGTCAACTCAAATTGGTAGTTGTTCTTAAAAAAAATATTTCAGTTAATCTGCCTTCTTGCTTAAATTTTGTACATGACACTATTGTTCGAATGAGAAAGGCTAAAAACCCCCAACCAGCCATCAGCCACCATCGTTTAATCAAGTTAATTATCATGCATGAATTAGGCAAACAACAGACATCCTAGGACAACTTTGTTAACCATGTCATGCATGCACATGAGGAAATCCCTGTCAGGACCGAAATTGAGCTCCCTAAAATTAACATACCTTGAGGAACAAGAATGAAAAAGACCCATGCTTCGAAAACAAAACCAAGCAAGTGAAAACGGTCCAAAAGACTGAAATTACAACAAGAAACCTTGGAAACGCCAGAGGAGGCAGGGCCATCCCATTCACCACCTTGAAGCCCTCAAAACATACCATTATAAGACTATCAGAAAGATATGGATCGATTTATAGAGAAAATGAGGGCATCCTGTGAAACTAGAAGCCCATCTGAATAGATGAGGAGCGAGAGGAACTGTTAAACCAATCTGCCACTGCCAGAAGCTCTGGCCGTAGTTAGATATTACCTCACCAAGATGAATCACAAGGTTTTAGGGGCTTGTCTGCTCCCAAGAGTGATGGGGTGAATAGGGAAGAGCAGGTAGAAGGTGTAGCCGAATTTGAAAATCAGTCAGGAGAAACCATCCCCTTAGAACAAAATGCAAGCATGGAAAATTAATGCAAAATTAAGCTCTGGAGTACAAGTAGAAAATATCATCACAGAAAACCTTGAAACTGGCACCACCATTCCTGAAAACAAGGTTGCTGCTCCTCCATCCTCTGCCAAAACCAGGCCAGAAGAGAATTTTGCTGAAAATAAGTTGAAGAAAATGACAAGAACTTGCAAAAGGTTAAGGAAAATGATAAAACATTTGAGGAAACAACTCAAGGAAGTAATCAAGGCTCGAAAGCCTAAGAAAGAATTAGTTACTACAGAAACCCAAACAAAGCTTGTCACCAATTTGATAGACACTGCTGAGGTTGAGGTACAGACTGACTTAGAAACTACTGCTGAGATTGAGGTACAGACAGACCTAGTGGACACTATTGAATTCTTTGTGCAAACTAGGCTGGAATTTAGAGAATAAAAGGGAACCCAAACGGTGGAAGCCCCTGCCTACGCTCTTCTGGTAGAAAAGGCTGCCAATCAAAAATTGCATAATGAATTAATTCGAACACAACATGAGTTAACACAATGCAGAAAGGAAGTAGTGCCCACACAAGAGTATTAGGCACTATTAAATAAATTCACAGACCTTTCTGCAACAGAGCATGAGACATTTTCTCAACTCAGAGAAGAAAAAGCGAAGGTAAAGAAAGCACAAGATCAGGTGGGACAAGCTAAGAAGCAAGCCACTATGGTTTGCTCTCTGTACTATGATGTGCTAACATGTAGGGAACTAGCCACCAACTATGCCCTATTTCTAGTAGAACGGTAGCTGTTACTGAAGATCAAGGCCGTCGGGGCAGGGAAGTCGATGACTTTTAAAACCATAGAGGAATTTTTCCATTGTTGCAATGATCAAAATGAGCAGGTCCAATACCTCTTGTGTGAACTATACATGCACAACTTCTTCTTAGAGGAGGACAGGGACAGTAATCCCAGCCCCTTTATAGAAGATATTGAGTTCTAGGCTTTCCTCTCTTTTGGTACATTTTCACCCTTCCTTTACCAAAATTTTTTATCCACCTTTAATAATTTTTCCTCATCTTAACAGTAAAGGAAAGGAAGATTAATGTAAAATCAGGACAAATTGAACTAACAGTAAAAGGGATGTTTTACAACGGGAAATTGACTTGTTATATTTTTATTTACGGGGAAATAACTAGTTGAATCAATGATGACCAGAAGACAGCTGACAGATAGAGACTAACGGAACCATGATGACTACCATGGACAGGCGGAAGAGGGAAAGGCACCTCCATGTCTGAAGAACTCAAACAACATCCACAAGTAGCCAAATCTCGTATGGAAAAGACCGTTACCACTGTTGTAATCGCCTTGAAAAGGCCAAAAATGAACAATATAGATAGATCAAAATAGAGACTTTATTCTGTAATAGATGTATCAGGACAGGATTGTCCTATTATATCAATGTATTAACTTTCAGCTTAATAAAGGTCTTGGCATTTTTATAGTCAATTTCTGAGTTTTCCGTAGCGGTAGACTTCTGGTGGTTTAGGCCCAGCCCTGGGATTTTCTGTGCTAATCTCTATGCTATACGTTCAATTACAAAATTTACGTTTCAGTCATCAAACACATTTTATAAGATATCATTTAATTGGTTGAATTGTGAACATAATATACTACAACTTTCTCTTTCATTATAATAGTTCATTATTCATGTTTCCTTGTTTACAATGAATGCTTTCATAGTTTTTAGATGCTTTCATCATTTCCCTATGCTTTTATACTCGTTTCATTTGTTTTAGCATGACTGTTGTTCAATTATGTAAATAGCTAAGAGCTGGATCTTTCCATCAGTAATGTAAGGCATCTAGTTGTTAATTGATTCACAGAGATGTCATCTATTTAATTTAAAAAGAGAATTCCATTGCAAAATTAGATAAGAAATTACTATTCAATTTATTGAAGCTGTTGTTCAATTCCGTAGGACTGTTGTTCAATTCATTTGTGTGTTGTTCAATCATAGGTTTCTCTTTTCTGCACTTACTTAGACAGAATAGCTAAACATAATTTTACAATTCCATTTCCATTTGAATTGATTGAGCTTCGAGAATTAGATAGTCCTCTTTATGGTAATATAGAGTAGGGGTTCTTTGATATCACTTGCATATACTATGCTCACAGTCTTGAAATAATAAGACATGCCCTAAGTTGACAATTGAATGAGAAGCATCGAGCCTAACCTAACCTAGCCTAACCTATCCTATCATAGCCTAGCCTACCCTAGCCTACCCTGGCCTAGCCTACCCTATCCTATCCTAGCCTAGTCTATCCTAGCCTAACTTATCCAAACCTAGGCCATCCTAGCCGATCCAAACCTAGCCCAGCCTAGCCTACCCAAACCTATCTTACTCCAACATAGTGTATATACCCTAGCCTAACCTACGCTAGACTAACCTAGCCTAACCTAGCATAGCATAACCTAGCATAGCATAACCTAGCGTAGCCTAGCGTAGCCTAGACTAACCTTTCTTATCCTAGACTTACCTTGCCTACCCTAGACTAACCTATCTTAACCAAGCATAACTTAACCTAGCCTAGCCTAATCTATCATTGCCTAACATAGCTTAACCAAACCTAACCTAACCTTCCCTAGCCTAACCTAACCTAGCATTACCTAGCCTAACCTAGCCTAATGTATCTTAGCCTAGCCTAACCTATCCTACCCTTACCTAGCCTAGCCTTACCTAGCCTACCCTAGACTAACCTAACATAACCTTTCCTAGCCTACGCTAGACTAACCTAACATAACCTTTCCTAGCCTAACCTAACCTAGCATTACCTAGCCTAACATATCCTAGCCTTACCTATCCTAGCATAGCCTAACCTATCCTAGCCTTACCTAGCCTACCCTAGACTAACCTAACATAGCCTTTCCTAGCCTAACCATACCTATCCTAGCCTAACCTCACCCAGCCTAACCTATCCTAACCTAACCTAGCCTAACCTAGCATAACCTATCCTAGCCTAACATGTCCTTGCGTAACATGACCTTGCCTAGCCTAGCCTAACCTACCCAAACATAACCTAGCGTTGCCTTGGGTAACCTCGCGTTGCCTTGTGAAACCTCGCCTTGCCTTGAGTAGCCTAGCTTAGCCCAACCTAGGATAATCTAGCCTAGCATAAGCTAACCTAGCCTAACCCAACCTATCCTAGCATAACCTAACCTAGCCTAACCTAGCCTAGCCTAAACTAGCCTAAACTAGCCTATCATAACGTTTGTTAACGTAACCTTAGCTAGCCTATCCTTACCTAGCCTAACCTAACCTTGCCTAACCTAACCTATTCTAACCTAACTTAACCTATCCTAGCCTAACCCAATGTATCCTAGCATAGCATAGCATAGCCTAGCCTAGCCTAGCCTACACTACCCCAACCTAGCCTTGCCTAACCTAGTCTAGCCTAACCTAGCCTAACCTACCGTAGACTAACCTAACCTAGCCTCGACTATCCTAGCCTAGAATATCCTAGCCTACCCTACCCTAGTCTACACTAGCCTAACCTAACCTAACCGAACCTACCCTGCCCTACCCTAACCTAAAATATCCTAGCCTAAACTGGCCTAGCCTAGCGTAGCCTAGCCTAACCTAGCCTAACCCAAACTTATGCAGCCTAGCCTATACTACTAACCTAACCTAACCTAAACTAGCATAACTTAACCTACCCCCGACCTAGCCTACCCCAATGTATCCTAGCATAGCATAGCATAGCCTAGCCTAGCCTAGCCTACACTACCCCAACCTAGCCTACACTACCCCAACCTAGCCTAGCCTAACCTAGCCCAACGTAGGCTAGCCTAACCTAGCCTAGCCTAACCTAGCCTAACCTACCGTAGACTAACCTGCCCTAGCCTCGACTATCCTAGCCTAGAATATCCTAGGCTATCCTATCCTAGCCTAACATAGCCTAGTCTAGACTAGCCTAACCTAACCTAACCTACCCTACCCTACCCTACCCTAACCTAAACTACCCTAACCTAATCCATCCTAGCCTAGCCTAGCCTAACCTAGCCTAACCTAACCTAGCCTAACCGAACCTTACGCAACCTAGCATATCCTACTAACCTAGCCTAACCTAAACTAGCCTAACTTAACCTACCTCGATGTCGACTAGCTTAACCTAACCTAGCCCAACCTTACTGAGACTAGCCTAGCCTTGCCTAGCCTACCTAGTATAGCATAACCTGACCTAATGTAACCTAGCCTAGGCTAGCCTAGTGTACCCTCGCTAAACCTAGCCTAACCCAGCCTAGTGTACCCTCGCTAAACCTAGCCTAACCCAGCCTAGCCTACCCTATCCTAGGTTATCCTAACCTACATAGACTAACATAGCCTACACAGCCTAACCTAACCTAACCTTACCTAGCCTAAGGTTACCTACTTAGCCTACTTAGCCTAGCCACATAGCCTAATTAGCCTACTTAGCCTAGCCTAACCTAGCCTAATTAGCCTACTTAGCTTACTTACCCTAGACTAACCTAGCCTAGCATTGCCTACTCTTGCCTAGTTTAACCTAGCCGGCAATAACCTAGTCTAACATAGCTTGCTATAGCCAATCCTAGCCTAGCCTAACTTATTCTAGCCTATCTTAGCCTAGCCTACTTTAGACTAGCCTAAGCTAGCCTATACTTGACTAACCTATGCTTGACTCGCCTAGCCTCACCTATCTAACCTAGCGTACAATATCCTAGTCTAACCTAACTTACTCTAGTCGATCCTAGCCTATCCTAGCCTAGAATCTCCTAACCTAACCTACATTTTCCTAGCCTAGCCTAGCTTCGCCTACCCTAGCCTAGCCTAGCCTAACCTAACCTAGCCTAGCATAGCCAAGCCTAGCCAATCCTAACCTAACATAACCTAACCTAATCTAACCCAACCTACCCTATCTTACCCTAGCTTACCCTACCGTACCCTAGCCTAGCCTAGACTAATCTAATCTAGCCTAGCTTACCCTTGCCTAGCTTAACATAGCTTAACCTGACCTAACCCAACCTACCCTACCCTACACTAGCCTATCCTAGCCTACTGTAACCTAACCAAACCTAGCCTAGCTTACCTTGACCTAGTCTAACGTAGCCTACTATAGCCTAGCCTACCTGACCTAGTCTAACCTAGCCTACTCTAGCCTACGCTACCCTACCCTACCCTATCCTAGCCTATCCTATCCTAGCGTGGACTATCATAGCATATCCTAGCCTATTATAGCCTAGCCTAACCTAGCCTAACCTAGCCTAAATCCTAGCCTAGTGTAACCTAGCCAAACCTATCCTAAGCTAGCCTATACTAACCTAATCTAGCCTAACCTAACCTATCGTGGCCTAGCCTAGCCTAATCTACAATAATATAGTCTAACCTTAACTTCAATAATATAGTATAACCTAGCATACTCTAGCCTAACCTAACCTAGTCTCACCTATCCTAGCCTACCCTAGCTTACCCTAGCCTAGCCTTTCCTATCATGGCCTACTGTACCCTAGCCTAGCCTATCTTAATCTAACCTAACCTAGCCTGGCCTAGCTTAACATAACCTACCCTACCATACCCTAGCCTAACCTAGCCTAGCCTAGCCTAGCCTAACCTATCGTACCCTATCCTATCCTATCCTACCCTACCCTAGCCTAACCTAACCTAACCTATCCTAATGTAATCTAACCTAGCCTACCCTACCCTAGCCTACCCTACCCTAGCCTAACCTAGCCTAGCCTAGCCTAACATAACCTATCCTAGCCTAACATAACCTAGCATATCCTATCCTATCCTATCCTCGCCTAGCCTAGCCTAGCCTAGCCTAGCCTAGCCTAACCTAGACTTGCCTAGCCTAGCCTAGCCTAGCATAACCTAGGCTAGCTTATCCTACTAACCTAACCTAACCTAACCTAACCTAATATAACCTAGCTTAATCTAACCTAGCCTAGACTAGCCTAACCTAACCTAACCTAGCATAGCCTAGCCTAGCCTAACCTAGCCTAACCTATCCTAGCCTAACCTAACCTACTTAACATAACCTAGCTTAGCATAGCCTACGCTAGCCTATTGTAGCCTAACCTAACCTACTTAACATAACCTAGGCTAGCCTATCCTAGCATAACATAACCTAACCTTCCCTAGCCTAAGATAAGATAACCTACCCTAACCGAACCCAACCTACCCTAACCTAGCTTAACCTAGCCTAGCCTAGTTTGACTACTAAAATATATATTCAAAAGGAATCTTAACTTTTATAGTACAATTTAATTTTATCATATATATTATCACTTTATATTATATAAATTTAAACAATTTTTCTTTATACATTCAAGTTATTTTAATTAAAAAAATATACCATTGATAAAGTATAATAAAATTAAATAATATATTAAATATTTCAATTTGAAAATCATTTTAAAAAATAAATTAAACTAAATCATATTGATAAAGAAATAATTCAAAAACAAAATAAATTAAAAACTATTAATAAAAACTAAGATATAAATTTTTTTATCTGGAATAAATTAAATGTGTTGCACACGTAAAAGCAGGAACTTCAATAGCTATTCATCTAACCGCAAACCTGAGTTTACCGTGCAATACAGTGCTCAAGTGAAAATATTAAATCAGGTAATATGACAGGCAGCATAATACACAGGAATAATATACAGGAATAATATACTCGTGATCCCATCCCCCAAAACCGTACTGGTGTTGAAATCCTTACAACCGAAGGATTCTTTCTCCATTGATTATGTACCCATTATTGTTTGCGTTACCTTTCACAGACCAACCGTCCGGTACCTAATTTGTAATGGGGTTTTAAAGGGGTGGACACATAAAAGTCGTTTAAAATATTTAGGAGGCGGCAGAGCTTTACATTCAATAAAAATTGCTGACGCACTAGATAATAGGACCATACCTGGAACTGGAATCGGAATTGGGATTTGATTTCATTTCTTCAGCTAACATTAGAAGCGCCCTCAAATGACCTGTATCATTCATTTATTTTTCAGCAAATATTAGCGACCTTTTCGCTACCCAGTAATTTACAATTAAAAAAAAACAAGCCAACGGAATACAGAGCGATGAGATTAAATGGAATTCCATGCGATTATCATGCTGAAGAAAGATGATCATTGATCTGCATGAGCCCGAAAACTGTTTGGGGTTCAGAAATCCTCATACAATAGAAAGAGAATCATAAGATCTACAGGATGCCCTTCGCTTTAAAGATTTAACTGTGGGCTTTGGGACTAATATCAATATCTTCGATGAATTCAAACAAAAGTATAAGATAAAGAAAATTCATTACAAATTTCAGTCATCTCACGTCTATCTTGCTGATAATAGAGATATAATAGATGAATATACATCACCCCCAAATTACTGCCACGGGACGGTAATCTTGAATTCCGGTTCATTCTCTTCCCTATGTCAAACTGAAAATTCTCTTGCAGAGGCATCCGGCCCTTGTCTTGCAGAGGCACTACTGCCCTCATCGAATGTCTAGTATGAACAGAAAACCGATCTTCAATACTCTGATTAAAATCATAATGACGCCGCTATCTAGTCGGAGACCTTCGCCACGAAATTCTCGTCCAGAAGAATGTTCTGAGGCTTGACATCCAGATGAATAATGTAAGCCAGGCCCAATACGATATTGATTTCTTTGTACGAGTATTTCCTCGCCATCACTTCGAACATGCTGTTCATAGCTCCACTTGAAAGTTCTGTCGGGTTTCTCCTTCCGCTAAGAAAATAAAAATCACTGCAGCTGCGAACAAACCGACTGCCACTTTGTAAGAAGTACTGCCATGCTTTGAGGTCTTCTGATTCTTGATCATGTCCGTACTTTTCCCTTTGATGAAAATAAAATTGCTCTCGTTTGAAAGTCTCTCACCGTCTCAGACTGAAAAGACACAGAGAACATAGAGAACATAGATAGTTGAGGACGAAATGGTGAAAAATGATAGGACTCGAGATATACATATATATCTCTGGCGCTTCTAGAACCGTCCATTGATATACATATTTGAGGCTCCTACCTCCTCTCCAACCATCCCCTGAATCATGGGCTTTTTTCCTGCAACGGTTACTTCAACGGCTATGGCTTGAGGGCATGGTTGATAGAAACAGATCATCCCTGCTGTCCATGTTTTTTTTACTCCAACGGTTACTTCAATTGACAGCCATGGTTGATAGAAAGCCGTAAAGGGCTGAGTTGATACAAAGCCATAAAGGTTACTTCAACGGCTATGGCTTGAGGGCTGAGTTGTCTTCCTCCAAAGCCATAAAGCATAAGCTATAGGATATTAAAATGCTGTATAGGGTTACTTATGGTTTATAGGATATTAAAATGCTGTACAGGGTTACTCTTAGATTTAAACTGATTTAAATCTAATTATGAGCATATACTATCTTAGGACATTTAATATTGTATAACTTACGATTTATTGTTTACCGTAAAATTCCACTTGTGCTAAATGAATATTTGAATTCCAACGCGACGGCAAATTTGAAATTCAACACGGCAATGCAATAAAATTGAAATTCAAATGGGAACCCACCACTGAGTCAGTGTGAGAAGCGCGAGAATACTGCATAAACTCAAACATAGATGCAACGTACATTTATTTCATTAACTACGACATTTCGCGTACTCGGAAAGATGGATGGAGTGATCGCAAAACAAACGGCATAGGTCACATCTTAGATGCGGCTTCCGGAAACATAGCATGGTTATGTGTGGTGAATGGCTGCTATCGGGCGCATTAAATCTCAATCAGGATTTCGTGTGTTTATTTTATCTATTCTGTCAACCCCACAACCCTAAAATTGTATGTAGTCATGTTTATGGAAGACCCAACACTACGATTGCTAATGCATCTCCAACGATCTAATGATATAATTTTGTGCTTTCAAATATTTTGTTTGTGATTACTTTTTTCAGTGGTTTTTTTTTTTCACCTTTATTCATTCTAATACACAAGAGATTACTACAGAGCTCAGCTTTGGAATCCACTTTAGCGTGGTTATAAATATATAAATGAAGTGTTCATTATCTCTCCGTGCCCTTTAATAGATGATTGTATAATATAAATGAGTTAGAAGAATCTATGGTCTTCAATATAAATGAGTTACAAGAGAATGTGAATAATATTCGAGGTACTCATCGAAGATTTTATAAGATAAATAGGAAAATGATAATGCTCTATTTTTTTTTCATTGGTTTAAGAAATATGTAAGTCTATGTAAGTGTTATTTTAAAAAATCAAATCAATCTTTTATGACATATTTAAAATTGATTTTTATAATTTATTTATTTTTAATATTAGATTTGTTGAACTTAATTTACAGTTTTGAGAAATATTTATTAACCTACAAATTTGTGATATCTTTTTCTTCACTTATATGATGAATAATATTATTTTTCCTCACTTATATGAAAAAGATTTTTGAAGAAAGAGCTTTATAAGTTTAATTTTTATGATTTAAGTTTTCATGAAGGTATAAAACTCTAATTTAAATTTTTTTAGCAAATAAAAATATTTCAATGAATATTTGAAATATTATAATCATTAATATGTATAATATATTATATTTAATTTCATTTATTATATATATATATATATATATAATATTTTTAATAGTTATTTAGTTTAGTTTTAATTTGATATATATTGTATTCTATTTTCATTTCATTTATATAATTATGTAATATTGTCAAGTATATATGTATAATTTTGTTTTAGTATTATATGTGTGTGCTTGTTTTTTTAGGTAAGAGTTAAAAGTCAAGATTTCATAATAGAAGAATTAGTTAATGCATACTAGAACTTTATATTAATTCAATTTTTTTTATTAGTAATATTTTTTTTTTATTTTACAAAATTTAAATTGTTATAATGGTAAAGTAATTTTAATACATGAATGATGAAAATTTTGGATAAAAATTGTACAATTGTAGTGGATAATCATACCAGTCTACTTTATTGTTGCAAAATTATATATATATATATATATATATATATAAACAAAGCCTTCAAATTATTACTATAAATGTTGGAGATATATTTATCCACAAAACATAGAAAAAATTATAAAATCAATCAATTATGATGATTATATATTAATTTATTAATAAAAATAACTATAACTATGGATAATTAATAAATTAATCCATAATCATTTTCGCAGATTGATTTTATATTCACATAGTATTAACTAATGTTATTGTAAGGAAATCAAATTATATTATATTAACTAATGTTATTAATAATTTTATATTTGGGTATTGCATTTAACATGTATCTCAAACACTTTTGTTTAAAAGTTTAATATGTAAATGCATATGTAGTTGCATTATGAGTTTAGTTTAGCACGAGTAAAAGATTATTTTTATAAATGAATGTACTTAACATGCATATTAAGCAATATAGATTAAAAGTTTAATATGTAAATGCATGATGAGTTTAGTTTAACACTAGTAAAGACTTATTTTTATAAATGAATGTAATTACCTAAATTAACTGAACCTAATTATATAAATTAAATTTATTGAAAATATTGATAGACATTAATGTATAATGAATATACAAATATTTATTTCACATTGTTAAAATTTAAAAAACATATAAAATTTAATTAAATTATAATTTTATTTTAAATTATTATTATTAAAAAAAATTAGTATATAAATAAATAAAAGGTATGTAATAGGATTCTTAATAATGCAGATTTGTCTTCTTTTTACCATTGAAATTCTTATCTTTTAAATAATTTTTTTTACAATACTATAGGCTAATAACTTATCAATTCCAATAACTTATCAATTCCACATACCTAAATGTCCACAAATTTACTTAAATAGAAAATATATATTTTATTTATAATATTTTTTAATTAAGTTGAAAAGAAAAAAGAGAAAAATTACCTTTAAGATAAATCTCAACATTCTTTTTTCACTATTGATAAAAATATTTTGTAAATATTTTGCAAATATTAAATCTATGTCATCCATATATTAATTATTAATTAATTAAATTAAGTTTCTCAAATTTTTATTCAAAATGAACTGTAACACACAACTCCTTACAAACTACATTTTTATCCTATCTCTTTATGCAAATTAACCATTGTAAAAAAACACATAAATAATTGCCATAGCTGGAAGGAAATTATCAAAACGTTATGTTAGCACCCATCATAGTTTTCATGTCAAAATACATTGTAATAATTTATATTAAAAATACAGTAGTTCTTTTTGTTTAACAGTAATGACACACCATGCATTATTCAACATTCCATATTGTTGATATCCAATGCAGCTAACTCATTTCATAAGCCAAGCTAAATGTATGGCCAGGTATGCCTCGATATGATCCACTATGGTAAACGTATTTTACTCGGGTTGGAGATGTTTCTAGAATACCTACCTGTAGTTTTCGGTGACCACCAACCCTATAGGCTGCACGTAGGGACATTTGGCACTTTTGAGTTGTCGATCTACCTAGGCCCGATCTGACGATTGTATTTGGCTATGATAGGGTTAGTGTAACCAACCCAGACCAATACCCCAACTCATTCTTAGAGTTCTCTTCCCTTTTTTTCCTGGATGAAGCTCTACAGCTATGGAGACCTTACTATGCACAGATATGGTCATCGAATACCCTTATCTCTAGTTAGTTTTCACTCTACTGGTATTTGACTCTGAACCTAAATAATTTTTCATCCTTGGTTACTCATTTGGAAGCTCACTGTCGATTCATATCTTTTGGTCTCGACGGGATTTCGAGGCACTGATAGAGATAGGAACTGTGGCGTACGGTGCATTTGGACACACAACACTCCCTCTGGTAAGTCTATTTTCTTTGCATAGAACTGTTCTTAGCTCGTAGGCGTTCAAAGGTGAAATTGTATACCGTTCTTAAGTTTTTGTCTTTTGTTTGTGTTTTGGTAGGTTATGGGACCACCCACTTGTAACGCCAGTAGCCCTCCTCATCTTGGCCATGACTGTTCTAGATTTTTGGTTTAATTTTACCGCTTACTTGTACGTACCATGTGGTTAGGTTAAGATATTCATAATGGATGTATTTGTTACAATGGAGTGTGTGTAAATAATATTTCAATATTGTTTATTTGTAATCAGTTTCGCCCAAGGGTATTTTTAGCTCTTCTGGTGACATACATTAGGCTGCCTTTTTTAATATGGTTTTTCTTTTCCCTTGGAACTTCCAAGTCTTCATGATGTAATGCTATGATTTAAATGTGTAAAAATTTTGGGGTGATAATCCATTTTTTTTGGTTTCATATCGAATTAAAGTCCCTTGTCATTACCATTTTAGGTTGGCAGTGTTGTCAGGGTTCCTGTCATCCTGCCAACAACAGTTATTTTTTAATTTACTGTTACATTAATATATGAAACTAGTATAATACCTTGAATTAATGCATGTACCTGTTGGGTTATTACTGTTGTAACTGTAATATTATTCATGAAATTTTGTAAATTGTTATACTCGATTTCTTACGCCATGAAGGTTTTGCTACACGCTAGTTTAGTTTAGTTGACTCATAGCTTAATGTTATTTCTGATAAATTTCATGGAATGTATATCATTTATTCATGGCTATTTTCTAAAGAAACATCCGATAGAGAGAACCCTATACCCTCGGGCTTCCATCTGCCCATGTGGTGTACATAATTTTTCTAAGGTTTGGTATCACACTATTCTAGAATCCTCTTTGAACTTAAATAATGTCTGTCTATAGTTTGATTCATCGCGAACTATATTATTAGATTAAAGGTTTTATTTTTGTTATACCATCGCTCCTTGGTGGCCAGTTAATGAGTTTTGTCTGCTGGTTTGGATTACCATATTATTTATCGGTTTTACAACAGTACATACTTTAAAATTTTCAACACGGAACGAAACCATTACCATTCACAATAGAACTTACATATTAATGTTATAGAAAATTTTAAGTAATAGGAACACACATATAACTTATAACATTATATTTACCGCCCTTGATTTAGATCCAATGTCTGAGGAAATTATTTCTTAGGGAATTCACACCAAAAGCATGGCTTTTCATCCACGTTATGTAGCCCACTGCCCAAGTCATTTATCAACTTACCTTTAAAAGCAAGCACCAAGGTGGTTTACTTGTTGCACCTATAACAAGTGCTAGGTTGGTTTATCAATTTCTCTTAGTAGTGGGCACCACAATGACTCAGTCTTATCTTTTAGTTCATTCACAAGGATTCACCAAAATTTTAGATGGGGTATTGCTTCGTTTCAAGAGTTGGAATCCACTGTCAAGATGGTTTGCCTATTTTATTTTCATATTTTCCAGGTGGTTTATTAGCTATACAGCAAGCAATATAATGATTCAATCATCTACTAAGACCCCCACTCACCACACAAGCTTAAATGTCACACCTCCCAGACCCAGGTTCTTACCCATATATCATAACTTAGATATACTCGGCTTTATGCCCCAGCTAAGAAAAAAAACTACTTATTGAATCCATTTCAAATTTATACGGTTATCCGGTATTTACTTCTTCTGAGTAATTATAGGCAGACACGGGAATATAAGAATTTCTCAAACTTTCCAGTTTGCAAGCCTTATAAAATTTTCAACATTTTAAAGTTTCAGCATCGAGGTATAGATGTATGCCTCCTCGCATACATATATCTATGCTCAGTTAACCTCCATTGCTCCAACTACTTTCCCAGGAGTTTATATGGACGGTAAACAGATGCTCTGTTCATTGAGTTTTTACATATGCTTACAATCTTCCCTCACACAAACTTTTATCACACAATGGATGTTCAAGTAGGATTTCCCCTTATTTTACTATTACAACATTCAACATGTTTGACACTCTAGTGCAGATTTAACGATTCCATGGGAAAACTAGGACACAGATCCTCTTGCTTCAATCAAATAGGGGAGGATACTGAACTGGATAGTTTAGACCCCCTAGTGTTAGATCCTCGTACTTAGTTAGGATTCAACTTCTGCTTTCATATGTTTACACTTACATTTAATAGAATAATTTAAATTCTTAGTTTTACAATTCTTTCCATTGTAACACAACTGACATACTGAACCCCATACTGCTATCACAGGGTTGTTGTTTCCTACCTTCTGTTTTTGGTTACAGGGAATTCTGTGCCATCAATATTGTTATGATAGGTTTAGTTGTTTGGTACTTGTTGTTCATGGTTATCGTTTTGTTAACATTTTCTGTCTATACACACAGCAATTTAATATTCCTTTAAAAGACAGCAAGCTACACCTATACAT
This sequence comes from Pinus albicaulis, assembly GCA_034641835.2. NCBI lineage: Eukaryota > Viridiplantae > Streptophyta > Pinopsida > Pinales > Pinaceae > Pinus > Pinus albicaulis. The sequence continues at coordinate 467,485,442 of CM076571.1, forward strand.
AATCACGAGATTAGCTGTTCAAAGGATCTACCATCTCTAACTCCCTTACTACAAGGTACTCATCCCCATACTCCAACCATTTGTCTCTGCTATCAATAGCTTTGGTTTTCAATTACATGAGTTACTGAACAAATAATCAATCTAAAACTTGCATAATGAACCATAACATAACAATTCATAAATTGCATAATGAACCATAACATCACAATTCATAAAACAGGGATATATTTAATACAGACTTACAGGAATCTCCAACATTAGGCATGCATACCTCTACTATGACCAGTCCTCCCAACCTTAGAATCCTCTTTATCTCCGAGGATTCACCCCCGAGCAGAGATCCTCCAAGAACAGACTAACCTCAATCTGTTCTGGAGTAGCTTATTTAAGCTATGCTTTCCCCAAAGCCTGTTTCCAATTCTGCGTCCATAATTTCAGGATGCTTTATTCCTGTTTAGCCTAGGCTTCCCATTTTGGGACTCTTTAAAGCTTCTTTAAGCTTTTCCTCAGCTTTTCCAGCTTTTTCTCACCTCTTCCCAACTACTCCTCTTCATTGGGGAAATTTAGATTTTTTCCTCAAAAATCTAAATTAGAAATAATTTCTTTCAAGGATTTTTTGAAAGATTTTGGGGAAAGTCTTTTTCCTTTTCCATCACCTCATGGATTAGGCATGTGATCTCACTTTCTCATCTGGTCATAGTGCATACCCAATATTTTATTTATTTTTTCATAATTAAATAGTTTACCACATCCACACAATAATTATCCATTGGGGTCCACTCCCCTTTTGATTTATGTTCAAATGTCTCATTTGAAAAGCATAAAACTTGGGGGTGTTACATATTCCCCCTCTGAAAATAAACACCGTCCTCGGTGTTGCCAACTATCTACTTAGTTTATTTTGAACATAATTATGAATGCTTTTCCATCATCTTAGCTTCTCTGTTCCATGTAGCTTTTCAGCAGTAAAGTGCTCCACTGCACCTTTACTCTAGCTACTGTTCGATTTCGCAATTCCATTTCTTCCCGCTTTCATCTTTGAAGCGACTCTGGAAGGAAATTCTTCTTCTGGTTCCACCTGGACCACATTCCAATCAATCATGTGAGAAGCATCATGTACAAAAATTATAAATTTTCTTTCCCAACAAGGAGACATGAAACATATCAGGAAATTTAATAAGCAATGGTAGGGCTAATTTATAAGCCATTAGTTTCCAGCAGAGTACTCTCCTGCCTCCACTCTATTTACTGATGCCTTATGCAGTTGGTTCTCTTCCTACTTCTTTGCAAGAAGTCTGTCTGGAAGATTTTTTATTCTCGTTTCTCTGTCCACAATTCATACCAATGTAAGTAATATCAGGTACATACAATTCATAATCCACAACAACATTCTGCATTTCAATAACTTAAGAAATTCAGTTATTAGTCAAACCGTTCAGGTTCATAATAGTTTAGTGCACTTTTAGTACACTACTTATCCTTTCTTGTTTTTCAGTGCGATTCTTTCCTCACACAACTTGGTCCAGTTTAGCTTTTCTTGAGGTGATTTATCTTCACCTTGTTTTCTCCTTGGTTCCAGAGTGTACACTTTCCTGTTACACACTTGGCTAAACAATTTTACACTTTTCATTAGTACTCATAAATGAAAGAAAACAATTGTATCATATGCATGTTTATGCTTATCCTTTGTCCGTAATTTCACCCAGAGTGCTTCATAGTTGGGATCTTGGGTTGCTGTTTTTCCCACCAATTCCTCTACATCCATATGGGTACTACTCCCCATGCTGTTTAGATTTTGACAAGCATTTCTACTTAATGCATCAACAACTTTTAAGGTAAATTCACTTTTAATATTCCCTAGTGAATTTTTTCTTCTCCCTTAATCTCGTGGGTATAAAGTTGGAAATTTACTAACTGAACTAAATTATCATGTATGAAGATATTATATTCATACAACTCAACAAAGTTAACATTATAACATATAACAAGATCACCTATATTTATAATGTTACTTGTAGATTTAACTTAGGTCCCACGTGCAATTTGTTTCCTTTTTAATCTATCATTTCTCATGATAATTGTTATTATTTTATATATATATATATATTTAATAGTTAATTAAGAATTTACCACTTATATTTAACATACCTCTATTAAATATAAGTTGTCCTTTTTCTATTATCCACCTTTCTCTATATATTCCAATATGAACTTTCCCTCTTCTTTGGTTCACATAGTATTATATAGCATCTTAGGATTTGTAAAACCTCTAAGGGTTTCTTCTTGTTCACCCAAGGTCTAAACGAGTTAGGCAATGATAACTATTAAGCTAGATTAACAAGATATAGATGTCCTATCTCTTGAAATTTTGAATTCATATAGATATATGTCACATATATTTCCACTATATATAATATTCATATATATATATAAAGTACACCCTGGGATATATTATGTGAGCCATACCTTTACAAAACACCTATGTGTCTCTACCTTTCTCCACTAGGACGTGAAGGTGCACACATATCTATATATATTTTCGACACCTCTATACCCATTCATTTCTTATACTATCTATTTCATTTATAGGTCAATACATATTCACATTGTATTTTAAAATTTAAGTCTTACTTCCTTACTTTTAAGACTCTATATACAAAAGTCGAGCCTTACTTACCCATTTTAAGACTTTATACTCTTATAACTATATAGGCATTACCAAACCACCCACCATGTTTACAACATGTAATATCACAAAACCCACGAGGGTTATAACATATGGTTTTCGTGACCATATAACCCACCATGTCTATAACATAGGCTAGCTCCAAACCCACAAGGGTTATGACATTCGAAATTTTGAGATATACATATATACCTAACCTTATGTCTCAACACCATTCGTAATATCCATATTTTTAACTTTTATCTCGGCCCCGGCCGTTACTTATAACTATTTCACCCTTCCACGTCGGTATAAACGATATATTTAACATTCCTATCGTTGGCATCAACTGTATACATACATATATAATTGTATCGTTTTATATTACTGCCGTAGGTAATGTCTATGCTGGCTTTAACCGTGATAGCCGCGCTGTATATACATATTACTATAATCGTCATGGTTCATCAACGAAAATTTGTAACACCTCTAGTTAAGGAAATTTTTTTTTTTTTTTTTTTTTTTTTTTTTCAGGTGATTCCCCTAGTATGAATTCTTCTAGTTATTCCAACTAGGATTATTAAATAAAACACCATTTGTCACATGCCATTTCTTTTTAGGATTCCTACATTAACAATTAATTAAACATTAATATAAATGCGAGGTAGCAACCCTCTTCTTATTATTGGCGTAAGAAGTGACAACCCCTGTTGTTATTCTAATGTCGGTCCCTTAACCCTTTCCATGGTTACGGTCGACTCTTTTATATATACAAAGTACAGGTATCAATAATACCTTTATACCATCAACATCGACTATATTATACCTATAATTATATGTATCCACGATACCCCTTTTTTTTTTTCATGATTGAATATATTATACATATAAACATATGTATCGACACTCCATATTAATATAACCCTATACACTTAATAGTGTCCCTACGGTCTAATTGGGGCGCTATTATATGAATATATAAACTCGTGTACTGCGTTCACCCGCAATGTATAGGGTTAGAGTATTATCCAAGGACGGCTACGTAGCGCTGAAGATAACCGGGATATAAACAAATACACGTATGTACAAATTCAACTTTGGAATCGTCGCCAATTTTACCGAATCGTTAGAAGCAGAAAATTCGTGCTAAAACGTTATGCGCTCTGAATAATGGTTCACGGCATGTTGACTTAGTTCGATTCCAATGTTCGTCGTTCTAAACCCTAACAGGATTTTAACCTAAATTTGAAAGGTTCTCAAATGACGTTTTACGCCGAATTGACATTTCACTATGCAGGTAGGTATTGCCGGCCGAACTTCACGCGTGGTTATGGACAACTCGTGCCTAGCAAACCGTCATCTGGCTGAGGGAGGGCACGCGTCTGAACCCGTCTCGCTAACAGCTTACGGATTCCTGACCTGCGTGTTCTTAGGGCAAGCTACATGAGATATTCTGTCAAGGGATCTGTACCAATATCGCCGCGCCTGGCAATGCTTCAACCCCAGCTGGAGGAGCCGTGGTTAAGAAGTCCTATCGGCAGAAGGAATTCATTACTTCGCCGAATTTTTTTGTTTTCCAGGTACTGTGATAAGGATTTAAATATTATTAACTCTTACAGACTCGTACCCAGGTTTTCGATCCACCGTCCTTGTCATAATCCCTCTCGGGATTTTTCAAACCTTGCGATCTTCGAGTGGTAACGCATAACTCCTGTGCGGGGTTTACGTTTTCTTTTATAGGGTTACTCTGAACTCATTTTATTTAGTCTTCAATGGTTGGTTGTTCTGCTTTTCACCCCGCCTGACTCTTAGTCTTCTGCATGTTATTTGCTTCGGTTTTGCCCATAAATTTGTTATTTTCTTCTGAGTTGTTGTGAGTTACACATTTTATCGTTTCAGGCACAGTTACATTACGTTTCTTTCGATTTGGGCTCGGTGTGGAGTGTTCTGCAAGGTACCGAGTTATGGCAGTATACCAGATTCTCACTTCGAAAGTTATCCTGGCGACTTGGTAAGTCAGCTAAAATTTCTTCTTGGTTTCTTGTAATGTTACTTCTATGTTTGTTTTAGGGAATATATAACTAATACTCTGCGTTTACCTTCATGCCTCTTTATTCAGGGTTCAGGTGGTTCTAATGGACCAGTTTCCCTTAGTTTCCCTTTCTCAGACGACCGATAGAGATGCACCTCTGATTATCCAATCTACTCATGCTCTGATTTGTTTCATTAGCGTATGGAGTACGCATTCGCATCTGCGTTGATTTAATTATGTGCTACTATCGTTTGGTTGTTTGATTGTTTAAATCCCCGTATGCTCGCATATTTTTAATTTCATTGAGATAAATCTAGTAATGCATTCTACAGAAACGTTTCTCATGTGATTTAATACATAGGTTATTAGCTGGTCGCTTTAATACATCTCCGTCTAGTTTGATTGTTATATAATAAATCGACTACGGTCCAACCTGGTTGCGTGTATGTCTATCTTCGCCCTTACAACTCTGATAAATGTTGCATTGTCATGCCACATTAAATCTTATTTCGCCCTTTTTCACTCTACGATGCTATTATGAAGTTACGCGCTCCAGTGGTCTGGTAAGGGAGCCCAACCAACTCCTATTATCTGTGTTTATGGTCATAAGGAGATGTATATGTATCAGAACGGAAAAGTCTTGTTGCTCAGGCGTAACAGTTTTACATAAATTCTTTTGTTTTTTTATAACTGTATCGATCTCTATTCTACATCGAAGATTGGTTTGCCGCTTATTAATTTCTGTTTCAGACCTACGTTTATTATTTTCTCGTGTACCCACTGTCGTCTCATTCAAGATTCAGAAAATTCCTCCAGTAACTCGTATGGAACCTCTGCTAAGTTTCTTTGCTCCCTGTTTACTTAAACGATCGGGTCCGCTTTGTAACATGGTTTCTCTAAATGATATTTCTCTGCGCAGGGTTTTGATCTACTGACAGTAAATCCCCGGACTTATTCGTAGAAAGGTGGAAATATTTTGTCTCCTTTGAAACGTAATTGTTTACCTCTGTGCTCAACACATTTTAGGATTTACGTGATGCTATTGGTTTGAAATAATTCAGTGTAACCGTAATTAGTTTCACTGTTGACTCTTATTACACCCACACTCCTTATTCACTGTGGAATGTCGTGATTTGCAGTAACCCGAATTTTATTTATTGTATCTAAAGTTTATATTATTGTTTTAACGTAAAGAGCGCATAGGACATAGAGTTAGGTAGATCTAATAGTAGGTTTATTTGTTTTATCACAGATTCACATCATAAGTCGTGTGGTTTATTCTACTATAACATGTGTAGATCAATTTTGAGCCCTCGGCTGTCAAAATGATGCATTTAATTTTGTAGGAGTGTGGAAATTCTTATACCTACTATAGTTACTTGCATGCACTTCTAATAATTACATTTATGGCCATATTCATTTCAATATAAGAATCTAAATTTACTTTGCTTTCCTATGTCGGCATATATGCATTTCCCCCCTTGGGTTATGCTACAAGTTTAAAGTTGAACTAACTCGTCAATTTCTTATATGGGAATAAGCATCTTTATATGTAACCAAGTTGTGGTTTTTTTTTTTTCTATAAGAGGCTAATCTATATATTGATAGTTTTCAACTGTGCATAATGCCAAGAATAAAACCCCTTATGTCTCTTTCAGTTAAATGTAGAACTGGTACCCATTCACTACAAAATAATATTTTATTTTCTTTTACATCATATAGATTTCAGTTATGATAGATAATTTTTCTAACATAACCATGAATATACCAGTTCACTTTTGTATTTACATAAACAGGAACATTTTTTTTTCTCTGGGAAGGCTGCTAAACTTCAGATTTAAACCATAATGGGTTTAGATTTTCTGGGGTTTCTCCTTTGCGGATTTTCTAGTCTACAACTAAACAGAATCTGGAAGGTGAATGCCTTATGATAGTTTCTGTTAAATGTAGTACTAATAACAATCGCACCATTTAATATATATTTTTATATGTAGTCAAATCATACTGATGTAAAATAGAAGAGCATCATATTTAAAGACCTACCATTCAAGCAGTAGACCAACCTCCCACCACAGATCAACCTTTACTCTTATCTCTAGAAGTTCCCTTTTCTATGTATCTAGGGAAATAAATATAAATTCATTTTTTTTTCCTCTTTGTAAGTCCTATTCTTACCCTCATAATTGAAAGATTTCTAGTGAGGTTAAATCATGGAAAAAAAATGATACATTCCTATGAAGGTGTTGATGCTCCATAAGGCCAGCTAGATGATATATCAGTTAGGTACTACTGTTTTCCCTCTTGTTTTTCATCCCAGTAAGGCAGCATCGATCGTTGCTACTGTATTAAGATGGTTTCAATATCTTAACTTTATAAACCCTGACTTTCTTTTACATAACGATGATAGTAGAACAATGGCTAAATATGTCATTGTAAACTTACAGATTTATATTTTTTTTCATCATGGATATATAGTCCGAGTGAAGAACAATCATACTCTATTATTTTACATAGAAATAATATTTTTCTGAGAGATATCGGTTTCCAGTTTTAAACCTATTATAGGTTTAACCATTCTGGTATATGAGCCTCCTCATATTACTCCCATATCAATGTTTCTACTTCATCACAATCTGTTACATGTATACCTGAAAGTATATCCAAGATATTTGTATACTTGAAGTAATATTTTTAATTTTCATAAAATTTATAACAGTTTACTAGTTCTTTGTGAGCACATATCTTGCCCAATTTTTGAACCTGGGCTCCGATACCATTTTTCACGCCTCCCAGACCCAGGTTCTTACCCATATATCATAACTTAGATATACTCGGCTTTATGCACCAGCTAACAAAAAAAACTACTTATTGAATCCATTTCAAATTCATACGGTTATCCGGTATTTACTTCTTTTGAGTAATTATAGGCAGACATGGGAATATAAGAATTTCTCAAACTTTCCAGTTTGCAAGCCTTATAAAATTTTCAACATTTTAAAGTTTCAGCATCGAGGTATAGATGTATGCCTCCTCGCATACATCTATATATGCTCAGTTAACCTCCATTGCTCCAACTACTTTCCCAGCAGTTTATATGGACGGTAAACAGATGCTCTGTTCATTGAGTTTTTACATATGCTTACAATCTTCCCTCACACAAAATTTTATCACACAATGGATGTTCAAGTAGGATTTCCCCTTATTTTACTATTACAACATTCAACATGTTTGACACTCTGGTGCATATTTAACGATTCCATGGGAAAACTAGGACATAGATCCTCTTGCTTCAATCAAATAGGGGAGGATACTGAACTGGATATTTTAGACCCCCTAGTGTTAGATCCTCGTACTTAGTTAGGATTCAACTTCTGCTTTCATATGTTTACACTTACATTTAATAGAATAATTTAAATTCTTAGTTTTACAATTCTTTCCATTGTAACACAACTGACATACTGAACCCCATACTGCTATCACAGGGTTGTTGTTTCCTACCTTCTGTTTTTGGTTACAGGGAATTCTGTGCCATCAATATTGTTATGATAGGTTTAGTTGTTTGGTACTTGCTGTTCATGGTTATCGTTTTGTTAACATTTTCTGTCTATACACACAGCAATTTAATATTCCTTTAAAAGACAGCAAGCTACACCTATACATAATCATGAGATTAGCTGTTCAAAGGATCTACCATCTCTAACTCCCTTACTACAAGGTACTCATCCCCATACTCCAACCATTTGTCTCTGCTATCAATAGCTTTGGTTTTCAATTACATGAGTTACTGAACAAATAATCAATCTAAAACTTGCATAATGAACCATAACATAACAATTCATAAATTGCATAATGAACCATAACATCACAATTCATAAAACAAAGGATATATTTAATACGTACTTACAGTAAATCTCCAACATTAGGCATGCATACCCTACTATGACCAGCCCTCCCAACCTTAGAATCCTCTTATCTCCCGTGATGGAACCCTCAGCGCAGATCCTCCAGCCTCATGCACTAACCTCAACTGCTCGAGTAGCTTATTTAAGCTATGCTTTCCCCAAAGCTCGTTTCCAATTCTGGCGCTCCGTTCTTTCCCGTGATGCTTTATTCCCGTTTAGCCTAGGCTTCCCATTTTGGGACCTTTTAAGCCGTTGAAGCCGCCCCTTTTCCAAATTTTTTCTTCACCTTCTTCCCAACTACTCCTCTTCACTGGGAAATTTAGATATTTCCTCAAAAATCTAAATTAGAAATAATTTCTTTCAAGGATTTTTTTGAAAGATTTTGGGGAAAGTCTTTTTCCTTTTCCATCACCTCATGGATTAGGCATGTGATCTCACTTTCTCATCTGGTCATAGTGCATACCCAATATTTTATTTATTTTTTCATCATTAAATAGTTAACCACATCCACACAATAATTATCCATTGGGGTCCACTCCCCTTTGGATTTATGTTCAAATGTCTCATTTGAAAAGCATAGAACTTGGGGGTGTTACATTAAAAAACATAATACGATGGCCTCACGCAATTCACGGGGAATGCACCCAAAATTCATAAGGGCTTAACTCATACATAGGGCTCCACTACTAGCTGATATATTACCTTGTATTCTCCTACCAATTCCCAACAACTTCCACATGCTCAACAATCAGCTGGGCACACTCAAATAAGAGGGAAACATATTCCAAGGGAAAGGACCATATCCCAATGGCATGTTGCTAATGGGGATGTCACAATTCTTCCATTGTAGTGTGTGTGTACAGAGAGAGAGAGAGAGAGAGAGAGAGAGAGAGAGAGTCAATTGGATCTAGCTTGGATGGTTAAGAGGTGAAATTGTTATCCTCCCCACACAAGTTCAAATCCCACTTTATGACATGTTTTCTATTTGTGAACCAATTAAAGCTAGCAAGGTACCAATAATATCATTCTCATATAAATGTTTGAGGGTGGGATGACATGTTTCTTTTGCGTGTGTGTACACCTACATAAACCTATGCTCAAATCCTACTTGATGACATGTTTTCCCTTCATTGATTGATTGAATCTATCAATGTACCAATTATCTCATCTCATTCTCTCTTAAGTTATCATTCTCACCTAAGTGCTTGAGGTTGGAATGAGATGTTTCTTGTGTTTTTGTACACCTGTATACACCTATGTTCATATCCTACCTTATGACATGTTTCCCTTCATTGGCTGATTAAATCTAATAATGTACTAGTTATATCATATCATTCTCCCTTAATTTCTTAAGGGTGAGAATCTACCAATTATTTCATTCTCACTTAAGTTATTAAGGGTGGGATGAGTTTCTTTCTTGTGTGTGTGCACATGAAAACACTTATGTTCATATCCCACTTTATGGCATGTTTTCCCTTCATGGGCCATTTAGAGCTAACAATGTACTAGTTATCCTATTCTTGCATAATTGTGTGAGGGTGGGATTAGATGTTGTTGTGTGTGTGTTTTAAGAACCCCAAAGTCTAGATTAATCAATTGAACCATCAACTCAAGTCATGTTTCTAATAAGTAGGCCAGAAGAAAAGGGTTCAAATTTGGTAAACTTATTTAATGTTACTAGTCATTATTGTAACTAGTTAATTCATTACCCTCCATCCAAATACTCTAGGGAAGAGGGATGGATCCCATGAGTTTTCACTTGGAAAAATATGTATATATTCTAAGCAAATAATTTTTTCCCATGCTCACACACTTAATAAAAAACTAATGTATTGGTACCATGCCGATTCTCCTTGGAATTTTTTATATTGAGGGTAAATCAACCATAAATGTATGGGAGGCTTGTAACCCTATATTACACTATGATATTTAATGCTAATACCTTTCTAGACTTAACACAATAGCATCTATAAATCTAGTGAAACCTTTGCGCACTAATTTTTTTTAATGGAAAATTCCCTTGGAAAATCCCTCTAGGCACTTACCCACATTTTGGGACTGGTTCCTAGGATAAGTTCTACTAGAAAAAAACATATAAACCTAACCTCAAAGCCCCATGTGAATTTGACCTCATGACCTTCTTAGCAAATATGGCTTTGGCATGGAAAAATTCTTCAACTAACCATAAAGTTTAGGCCTTCCAGATTATTTCTTCTCTGTTTCTATCAATAAATATATTTCAAATGCTTACATTAATAATGTCAAGGTTTTCTCTGTGTGTGTGTGTAATTTTGCAACAACAATCTTAGACTTATGATTTTCCACTACAATTATACAAACTTTAATCTAAAAATTTCATCATTCATGTATTGAAAATGCTTTAACAATATAAAAATTAGATTTTGTAAAATTAAAAAAGATATTACTAATATAAAATTTTGGATTAATATAATTTTTTTGTATACATGAAATTATAAAACATATTACCAATATAAAATCTTGACTTTCTAACTCTTACCAAAAGTTTTATAAATATATACACAAATTTATATTAAAAATGCTTTGATAAAGATCCACAAGGTTGTGTATATACAATGATCGGATGCTTTGTGAAGGTACTCCTTGATACATTTGGGTAGCTTTTTTTGATTCCCTAAAAGATGCGTAAGGAGGCTCGACAAAAGGGAGAGGAATTGGAAGCTTGGGGAGTGACTTATTTAGAGGGCCCACATCTTGGGGGTGACTTATTTAGAGGGCCCACCAAATAAGTAAACCAAGGAGCAATACCATCCTCCTGTTTTAAACTAAAATTCCCTGTACACGAGATGGAGAACTTCGCATCAAGAGAGGGACCACACAGTGCTAGAGTACACTAAGATCTAAGTCACTCGTTCAATTCGCCCACTAGATCAGAATGATATATTGGACATGTTGAAGATGTAATATTGCCAAGCTTAAAAGAAATACTTCTATAAATACTCAAAATAACAACATAAGAAAATTATGCATATATAAATGATAATAACATATAATTATATAAATAAAAACAAAATGAAATATTATATATATAAACTAAACCAAATGATTATTAAAAATATTTCTAATAATATTATATAATTATAATAAATAATATTAACTAATATATTATATAAATATCAAGGATTATATCTAGATCAAATATTTATTTCCCTTCATTAAAAATATTCTAAATTGATTTTTAAAAATATTATTAAATTGAAAATTAAACTACAAAATTAAACTTTCCCACTTTCTTAACCATAAAACTTTTCTCTCAAAAATATTTTTTATATAATGAGGAAAAAAATTAAATTATTAGCCATATAAATGAAAAATATCTCATGAGTTAAGTTACACCTAAATCTACTATTACAAAAAAATTATAAAAATCAATATTGAGTATGTTAAAAAATATAAATTTGATTTTTTAAAATAACATATATATACATATTTATATTTCTTAAAGGATAAAAAAAGTCGAATAACATACTTAGAATACTATTCACATCCTCTTGTATCTCATTTATATTCAAGATAGTAGTTTCGTGTAACTCATTTATATTGGATAACGAACGCATAGATAATGAGCACTTTATTTTCATATTTATAACCATGGGAAAGTGGATTCCAAAGATCTCAGCTGTAATCCCTTGTGCATTTGAATGACTAAAGCTGCAAAGTAAAAAATAATCGCAAGCAAAATATAAGATATTTTTTTATGTGAAAGCACAAATAAAGGTACAAAATTAAAAAAAAAACCTACGGAAAAAAGTAATCACAAAAAGAATATAATATTTTTATTTGAAAGCACAAAATTATATCATTAGATTGTTGGAGATTCATTACCAATAGTAGTGGTAGGTTTTCTACAAACTAGAGTACATATAATTTTAGGGTCATGCCGTAGAAAGAATAAATAACATAAATACATGAAATCCTGATTGATATTTATTATTATTCTTTCACCATGCAAGGAATGAAATTATTCTATATGTAGTTGCCATGAATAAGAAAAACTTCAAGCTTCGTCCCGCACAAACTACTGCCAATAATGCGACCTTTTCTCTTTTATCTCGTCAGCCATGGACTAGCTATCATGTTGTATTGCGCATGTCAACGTAATTCTTTGCCAGGCATCATGGAGAATCGGTTTCCAAAATCGCAGATGGTACTGGCCACTCTCGTTGAACCAAAGCTTAGCCCTCATAGTTGGCTACTTATTTTCATCCATTCATTCATTAAATAAAGGTAATCGACTCTAATGTTTGTCATGAAAATTGAAAGAAACATTAGAAAATGAAATAATGTCACCCCATGCTCACGCACTTAATAAAAGAACTAATGTATTGGTACCATGCCAATTCTCCTTGGAATTTTTTATATTGAGGGTAAATCAACCATAAATGTATGGGAGGCTTGTAACCCTATATTACACTATGATATTCAATGCTAATACCTTTCTAGACTTAGCACAATAGCATCTATCAATCTAGTGAAACCTTTGGGCACTATTTTTTTTAATGGAAAATTCCCTTGGAAAATCCCTCTAGGCACTTACCCAAAAATTGGTAATGGTTCCTAGGATAAGTTCTACTAGAAAAAAACATATAAACCTAACCTCAAAGCCCCATGTGAATTTGACCTCGTCACCTTCTTAGAAAATATGGCTTTGGCATGGAAAACTTCTTAAACTAACCATAAAGATTAGGCCTTCCAGATTATTTCTTCTATGTTTCTATCAATAAATATGTCTCCAATGCTTACATTAATAATTTCAAGGTTTTGTGTGTGTGTGTGTGTGTAATTTTGAGACAAAAATCTTAGACTTGTATGATTTTCCACTACAATTATACAAACTTTAATCTAAAAATTTCATCATTCATGTATTGAAAATGCTTTAACAATATAAAAATTAGATTTTGTAAAATTAGAAAAGATATTACTAATATAAAATTTTCGATTAATATAAATTGTTTGTATACATGAAATTATACAACATATTGCCAATATAAAATATTGACTTTCTAACTCTTACTAAAAGTTTTATAAATATATACACAAATTTATATTAAAAATGCTTCGATAAAGATCCACAGGGTCGTGGATATACAATGATCGGATGCTTTGTTAAGGTACTCCTTGATACAATTGGGTAGCTTTTGTTGATTCCCTAAAGGATGCGTAAGGAGGCTCAACAAAAGGGAGAGGAATTGGATGCTTGGGGAGTGACTTATTTAGAGGGCCCACATCTTGGGGGTGACTTATCTACAGGGCCCCCCAAATAAGTAAACCAAGGAGTAATACGATCCTCCTATTTTAAACTAAAATGACCTGTACACGAGATGGAGAACTTCACATCAAGAGAGGGACCACACAGTGCTAGAGTACACTAACATGTAAGTCACTTGTTCAATTCCGCTGCTAGATCAGAATGATATATTGGACATGTTGAAGATGTAACCTTGCCAAGCTTAAAAGAAATACTTCTATAAATACTCAAAATAACACCATAAGAAAATTATGCATATATAAATGATAATATCATATAATTATATAAATAAATAAAAAATGAAATATTATATATATATATATATATATATATATATATATATATATATAAACTATACCAAATGATTATTAAAAATATTTCTAATAATATTATATAATTATAATAAATAATATTAAATAATATATTATATAAATATCAAGGATTATATCTAGATCAAATATTTATTTCCCTTCATTAAAAAGATTCTAAATTGATTTTAAAAAAAAATATTAAATTGAAAATTAAACTACAAAATTAAACTTTCCCACTTTGTTAACCATAAAACTTTTCTCTCAAAAATCTTTTTTATATAATGAGGAAAAAATGAAAGTATTAGCCATATAAATGAAAAAGATTTCATGAGTTAAGTTACACCTAAATCTACTATTAAAAGAAAATTATAAAAATCAATATTGAATATGTTAAAAAATATAAATTTGATTTTTAAAAATAACATATATATATATATATATATATATATATATATATATACATATTTATATTTCTTAAAGGATAAAAAAAGTAGAAAGAAAGAGAAAATGGGTTATCATTTTCCTATTTATCCCATGAGATCATCCATCAATACTTTGAATACTATTCACATCCTCTTGTAACTCATTTATATTCAAGATAGTAGTTTCGTGTAACTCATTTATATTCAATAGCTAATGCATAGATAATGAGCACTTTATTTTCATATTTAGAACCATGGGAAAGTGGATTCCAAAGATCTCAGCAATAATCCCTTGTGCATTTGAATGACTAAAGTTGCAAAGTAAAAAATAATCATAAACAAAATATAAGATTTTTTTTTATGTGAAAGCACAAATAAAGGTACAAAATTAAAAAAAAAACTACGGAAAAAATTAATCACAAACAAAATATAAGATTTTTATTTAAAAGCACAAAATTATATCATTAGATTGTTTGAGATGCATTACCAATAGTAGTGGTAGGTTTTCTAAAAACCAGAGTACATATAATTTTAGGGTCATGCCGTAGAGAGAATAAATAACATAAATACACGAAATCCTGATTGATATTTATTATTATTCTTTCACCATGCAAAGAATGAAATTATTCTATATATAGTTGCCATTAATAAGAAAAACTTCAAGCTTCGTCCCGCACAAACTACTGCCAATAATGCGACCTTTTCTCTTTGATTTCCTCAGCCATGGACTAGCTATCATGTTGTATTGGGCATGTCAACGTAATTCTTTGCCAGGCATCATGGAGAATCGGTTTCCAAAATCACAGATGGCACTGGCCACTCCCGTTGAACCAAAGCTCAGCCCTCATAGTTGGCTACTTATTTTCATCCATTCATTCATTAAATAAAGGTAATCGACTCTAATGTCTGTCAAGAAAATTGAAAGAAACCTTAGAAAATGAACGATAGTTCATAACGAAGGATCAAAACAATTCCTATATTGGCATTTTATCTCACGGACAAATTTATCTATGAGATAATATGCGATTTTCTTATACCATTTGTCTTTTGTAAAAGAGATCTGCGGCGGGGTTCAGATGCAACAAAGTCGAGTGTAGAAGGGGGAGGAGGCCCATATTCATGGGCATAATGTGATAGTCTGGGGAGTATTATGGAGTTGATAAGCTAACTCAGAAAATACAACCAAACATCCATTCGTATTCTGCATAGCTTGCTCAATTTTGTTAGTTTGGAAGCAAAACCAGGAGTTATGAATACAACATCGCAATGGCACCAGAATCAAATTCAGAAACCTCATCAATGTAACCAAAGGAACAAATGCCGCTATGTATCATATTTTGTACAGTGTTTCCATTTCAGTCATGTGAAGCATGTCATTAAATGCCCGATTGCATTGTTGCCGAACAATGCAATGACAAGCCATGTGACGGCTGTGACTATCTCCGAACTCTTATGATTTAATCAATTAAACTTTATTTTAATTTGACATGAAATTAGTTGAAATGATCATTTCAACTAAATAATATATTGATAAATAACAATCTAGAAAGTAAATAATATAATAAAGTAACAATTTTAATCTCAATAGTGTATTAAAAAATACCGTTTTTTTTATGATCGTTCAAGTTACCGCCAATAATATCATGTATATATATATTTATTTAAATTAATATTATTTTAAAAATGATGTTACAAATTATAAAAATATATTATTAAAATGGTCATTTGTCATTTCTTAGTCGATAGGTATGGATAGGTATGGATGTTGAGTGACGTGTTATTTAATGCATTGCAATGTATAGTTGTATAAGAATAATTATTTATAAAATTGTAACAAAATAATTATAAAAAATTATTAGTAAAATGGAAATAAATATAAATATAAGAAAAAAAAATATAAAAATAGGTAATATAGAAATAAATATAAATATAAGAAAAATCAAAATATATAAAAATTGTTAATAGAAATAAATATATTTTAGTTTTTGGTATTGGTTTTATAAATATTGATAAATATTGATGAGTAATGAGAATTTTCAAAAATATGTTAAAGAGAAAGAGCTTAAGAGTTTAGGTAAATATTGTCTTTATTGGAAGTGAAAATAGAGGCTTCATGGGAGATTTTTTTCTAGGGAGGACTACCACTATTTAACTTTTTCAAAATGTAACAAAGTTAGTTGATAGACAAGTTCCCATGCTTGGATATGGGTCATGACATCAACAATATTGTCGTCTTGGACTTGTAGTTGTTGTACTATATCATAAAATTATTTTTGTTTAGTGTTTAATTTCATTTGCACCCTGAAAACAAAATTGATAAAACCAAAAGTTTGACATTTGCTAGATTTATACTAGTGAGCTAATGTTTTAGCACAATGATTTTTCTCTCATAATACTTTATATTCTTCCCAATGTCAATAGTATTATGGATACCAGCTTTTGATAGAGTAAACTAGCAATTAATAAATAAATAAATAAAATTCATCACCATGGTCTCAGTACTGAGAATTATTTCATAATTCCAAAGAAATTCTCATAAATTTGTGCCTCTACCTTATTACTTTGCTTCATATACTTATCTACTTATCAAATATAAATAACTACAAATTTATAACTTTGTCAACTAGTTTTGGATTAAAATCATCACTACCTACAACCATGCTCACACCCCAATTTATTACCAAAGGTTTGAGTAGTGATGAATTATTTCATTTATGAAGAATGTTGTTCGTACATATTGAACTCATTGGCATTGGTATTTTGTGCCAATTATTTTCATTTTTTTCTTGTCTCATAAACTTTTTTTCATCCCGATTTTTCTCCTATTCTCTTCTACTCTTCAACATTATCTTCAAGTTCTCTTTTAGCTAGTTCCTATTGCTTATATTTCTCCACTTCAAATATCTTGATGTTAGTTTCAACGTTTTCCTCGCATTTATTCCTTGTTTCTTGTTTCTTCTTGGATTCAATCTCTTGCATTATTTTCTTCTTATCTTCTGCATAAAAATTGGCTTTCTTTTCAGATTCTACTCTTCATTAACATTTCTACCTTCACTCTAAGATAGACCTCTTTGGTAGATATTATTCCATAGCTATATTTACTTGCACCTCTTCTTTTCTTTTGGCCTCAACCATTTCTCTAGGTTTATATAGTGCTTCCAACCTTATGTTTTCTTGCTCTTTCCTTTTTTGCTAAAGAACTTATCTTTCAACTTTAAATAAAATTAGCTTCCTCTTTGTTTTTCCTCACCAATAACCTATATATTAGTCAATAATTATTCATAATTTAATGTTTGTATGAATATTTTAAAGGTAATTTACTTCATGCTTGTAATGGTAGAAGATTCATCGTAACTTTTCGATTTTCAACAATTCTCAGGGGAGTGCAATATGGAAGATAATGAATATATGTATATATAGTCAACGTTTTAAAGAGAATATATCTTATTATGATACTTGAGAAATATAAGTTTATGTTGTTAAAAGTTGGAAAAGAGAAGACACAATAGGTCATTACAACTTATTTGGTGATTATCTCACGGGATAAAAAAATATAGTAGGTTAAAGGGATTTTTTATTTATATATTTGAGAATATGAAGAGATGAGAGTTTTAAATCATTGATAAATTCAAGATTTTATGGTGGTGACAAGAGATGAAATGCCACTTCAACCACAATTGGTAGTAGAACCGTTTGAACAATGGGCACTGGATTTTGTTGGACCATTCAACCCACCACCGAACCATAAAATATGCATACTAGTTGCCATAGATTACGTAAAAAAGTGGGTAGAAAAAGTGGCCTTATCAAGAGCCACGAAATAATCTGTAATTAAATTCCTTTTTGAGCTATTTGTGAGATATGGTTTACTACGAGAAGTGATAACCGATGGAGGGGCACAGTTTGTGGGTAATAAAATTACAGCCACCCTAAAGAATCACCATATCATCCATAGAGTCACGACTCCTTACCACCTACAGGCAAACAGGCAGGTCGAAAGTACCAACAAAGTCCTTGAGGAAATTCTTACTAAAACAGTATCAGCACATCGTCGGGACTGGGCCACTAGACTACCAGGGGCCTTGTGGGCTTACCGCGCAATGTGGCGAAACACCATAGGATATTCTCTGTATCATCTGGTCTTTGGAAGAGAACCTATTTTTCCTATTGAATTCGAGATAAAGACCTTAAGGACAACATAGGAGGTAGGGTTGGACTTGATGGAGGCTTATATTAAAAGACTCCAACAAATAAATGAGCTAGATGAAATACGACTACTGGGTCTGCAACGCACATAAATCATACAACAACAACGAGCTAAGTAGCATGACAACCTCATAAAAAAGAATACATTCCAAAAAGGAGATTGGGCACTTCGCTATGACTCCAGATTCAATATTTTCTAAGGAAGTTGCAAACAAGGTGGCTCAGTCCATACGAAGTTCAAGAAGTACACAACAATGGTACCCTCACCTTGACCGCCATTGGATCTAGCTTGGATGGTTAAGAGGTGAAATTGTTATCCTCCCCACAGAAGTTCAAATCCCACTTTATGACATGTTTTCTATTTGTGAACCAATTAAAGCTAGCAAGGTACCAATAATATCATTCTCATATAAATGTTTGAGGGTGGGAGGAGATGTTTCTTTTGCGTGTGTGTAATAATTTACACAAACCTATGCTCAACCCATTTCTGATGACAGCCTCTTCATTGATTGATTGAATCTATCAATGTACCAATTATCTCATCTCATTCTCTCTTAAGTTATCATTCTCACCTAAGTGCTTGAGGTTGGAATGAGATGTTGCTTGTGTTTTTGAACACCTGTATACACCTATGTTCATATCCTACCTTATGACATGTTTCCCTTCATTGGCTGATTAAATCTAATAATGTACTAGTTATATCATATCATTCTCCCTTAATTTCTCAAGGGTGAGAATCTACCAATTATCTCATTCTCACTTAAGTTATTAAGGCTGGGATGAGTTTCATTTTTTGTGTGTGCACATGAAAACACTTATGTTCATATCCCACTTTATGGCATGTTTTCCCTTCATGGGCCATTTAGAGCTAACAATGTACTAGTTATCCTATTCTTGCATAATTGTATGAGGGTGGGATTAGATATTGTTGCGTGTGTGTTTTAAGAACCCCAAATTTTAGATTAATAAATTGAACCATCAACTCAAGTCATGTTGCTAATAAGGAGGCCATAAGCAAAGGGTTCAAATTTGGTAAACTTATTTAATGTCACTAGTCATTATTGTAACTAGTTAATTCATTACCCTCCATCCAAATATTCTAGGGAAGCGGGATGGATCCCATGAGTTTTCACTTGGAAAAATATGTATATATTCTAAGAAAATAATTTCACCCCATGCTCATGCACTTAATAAAAGAACTAATGTATTGGTACTATGCCGATTCTCCTTGGAATTTTTTATATTGAGGGTAAATCAACCATGAATGTATGGGAGGCTTGTAACCCTATATTACACTATGATATTTAATGCTAATACCTTTCTAGACTTAGGACAATAGCACTTATCAATCTAGTGAAACCTTTGGGCACTATTTTTTTTAATGGAAATTTCCTTTGGAAAATCCCTCTAGGCACTTACCCACATTTTGGGAATGGTTCCTAGGATAATTTCTACTAGAAAAAAACATATAAACCTAACCTCAAACCCCCATGTGAATTTGACCTCATGACCTTCTTATTAAATATGGCTTTGGCATGGAAAACTTCTTAAACTAACCATAAATATTAGGCCTTCCGGATTATTTCTTCTATGTTTCTATCAATAAATATATCTCCAATGCTTACATTAATAATTTCAAGGTTTTTTGTGTGTGTGTGTGTAATTTTTCTTAGACTTGTATTATTTTCCACTACAATTATACAAACTTTAATCTAAAAATTTCATCATTCATGTATTGAAAATGCTTTAACAATATAAAAATTAGATTTTGTAAAATTAGAAAAGATATTACTAATATAAAATTTTGATTAATAGAATTTTTGTATACATGAAATTATACAACATATTACCAATATGTGGTCTAACTTCTCAACTCTACCAAAACCTTTATAAATATATACAAAAATTTATGGCTAAAATGTTGATAAAGATCCACGGTAGTTGTGGATACACAATGACTTGACAAGCCAGAAGGTACTCCTTGATACATTTGGGGTAGCTTTTGTCGATTCCCTAAAAGATGCGTAAGGAGGCTGACAAAAGGGAGAGGAATTGAAGCGGGGGAGTGAATTATTTAGAGGGCCCACATCTTGGGGGTGACTTATTTAGAGGGCCCACCAAATAAGTAAACCAAGGAGCAATACCATCCTCCTGTTTTAAACTAAAATGACCTGTACACGAGATGGAGAACTTCGCATCAAGAGAGGGACCACACAGTGCTAGAGTACACTAAGATCTAAGTCACTCGTTCAATTCGCCCACTAGATCAGAATGATATATTGGACATGTTGAAGATGTAATATTTCCAAGCTTAAAAGAAATACTTCTATAAATACTCAAAATAACACCATAAGAAAATTATTACATACATATAAAATGATAATAAGATATAATTATATAAATAAAAATAAAAAATGAAATATTATATATATAAACTAAAAACCAAATGATTATTAAAATATTTCTAATAATATTATATAATTATAATAAAGGTTATTAAATAATATATTATATATATATCGAAGGATTATATTCTAGATCAATATTTATTTCCCTTCATTAAAAATATTCTAAATTGATTTTTAAAAATATTATTAAATTGAAAATTAAACTACAAAATTAAACTTTCCCACTTTGTTAACCATAAAAGTTTTCTCTCAAAAATATTTTTTATATAATGAGGGAAAAATGAAATTATTAGCCATATAAATGAAAAATATTTCATGAGTTAAGTTACACCTAAATCTACTATTACAAAAAAATTATCAAAATCAATATTGAGTATGTTAAAAAATATAAATTTGATTTTTTAAAATAACATATATATACATATTTATATTTCTTAAAGGATAAAAAAAGTCGAAAGGTTATCATTTTCCTATTTGTCTCGTGAGATCATCAACCAATACCTAGAATACTATTCACATCCTCTTGTAACTCATTTATATTCAAGATAGTAGTTTCGTGTAACTCATTTATATTGGATAACGAACGCATACATAATGAGCACTTTATTTTCATATTTATAACCATGGGAAAGTGGATTCCAAAGATCTCAGCTGTAATCCCTTGTGCATTTGAATGACTAAAGCTGCAAAGTAAAAAATAATCACAAACAAAATATAAGATTTTTTTTTATGTGAAAGCACAAATAAAGGTACAAAATTAAAAAAAAACCTACGGAAAAAAGTAATCACAAAAAAAATATAATATTTTTATTTGAAAGCACAAAATTATATCATTAGATTGTTGGAGATTCATTACCAATACTAGTGGTAGGTTTTCTACAAACTAGAGTACATATAATTTTATGGTCATGTCGTAGAAAGAATAAATAACATAAATACATGAAATCCTGATTGATATTTATTATTATTCTTTCACCATGCAAGGAATGAAATTATTCTATATGTAGTTGCCATGACTAAGAAAAACTTCAATCTTTTTCCCGCACAAACTACTGCCAATAATGCGACCTTTTCTCTTTTATCTCGTCAGCCATGGACTAGCTATCATGTTGTATTGCGCATGTCAACGTAATTCTTTGCCAGGCATCATGGAGAATAGGTTTCCAAAATCGCAGATGGTACTGGCCACTCTCGTTGAACCAAAGCTCAGCCCTCATAGTTGGCTACTTATTTTCATCCATTCATTCATTAAATAAAGGCAATCGACTCTAATGTCTGTCATGAAAATTGAAAGAAACATTAGAAAATGAAATAATGTCACCCCATGCTCACGCACTTAATAAAAGAACTAATGTATTGGTACCATGCCAATTCTCCTTGGAATTTTTTATATTGAGGGTAAATCAACCATAAATGTATGGGAGGCTTGTAACCATATATTACACTATGATATTTAATGCTAATACCTTTCTAGACTTAGCACAATAGCATCTATCAATCTAGTGAAACCTTTGGGCACTATTTTTTTTAATGGAAAATTCCCTTGGAAAATCTCTCTAGGCACTTACCCAAATTTTGGTAATGGTTCCTAGGATAAGTTCTACTAGAAAAAAACATATAAACCTAAACTCAAACCACCATGTGAATTTGACCTCGTGACCTTCTTAGAAAATATGGCTTTGGCATGGAAAACTTCTTAAACTAACCATAAAGATTAGGCCTTCTAGCTTATTTCTTCTATGTTTCTATCAATAAATATGTCTCCAATGCTTACATTAATAATTTCAAGGTTTTGTGTGTGTGTGTGTAATTTTGCGACAAAAATCTTAGACTTGTATGATTTTCCACTACAATTATACAAACTTTAATCGAAAAATTTCATCATTCATGTATTGAAAATGCTTTAACAATATAAAAATTAGATTTTGTAAAATTAGAAAAGACATTACTAATATAAAATTTTGGATTAATATAAATTGTTTGTATACATGAAATTATACAACATATTGCCAATATAAAATCTTGACTTTCTAACACTTACCAAAAGTTTTATAAATATATACACAAATTTATATTAAAAATGCTTCGATAAAGATCCACAGGGTCGTGGATATACAATGATCGGATGCTTTGTTAAGTTACTCCTTGATACAATTGGGTAGCTTTTGTTGATTCCCTAAAGGATGCGTAAGGAGGCTCGACAAAAGGGAGAGGAATTGGATGCTTGGGGAGTGACTTATTTAGAGGGCCCACATCTTGGGGGTGACTTATTTAGAGGGCCCCCCAAATAAGTAAACCAAGGAGTAATACGATCCTCCTGTTTTAAACTAAAATGACCTGTACACGAGATGGAGAACTTCGCATCAAGAGAGGGACCACACAGTGCTAGAGTACACTAACATGCAAGTCACTCGTTCAATTCCGCTGCTAGATCAGAATGATATATTGGACATGTTGAAGATGTAATCTTGCCAAGCTTAAAAGAAATACTTCTATAAATACTCAAAATAACACCATAAGAAAATTATGCATATATAAATGATAATATCATATAATTATATAAATAAAAACAAAAATATATATATATATATATATATATATATATATATATATATATATATATATATTATATATATATAAACTAAACCAAATGATTATTAAAAATATTTCTAATAATATTATATAATTACAATAAATAATATTAAATAATATATTATATAAATATCAAGGATTATATCTAGATCAAATATTTATTTCCCTTCATTAAAAAGATTCTAAATTGATTTTTAAAAAAATTATTAAATTGAAAATTAAACTACAAAATTAAACTTTCCCACTTTGTTAACCATAAAACTTTTCTCTCAAAAATCTTTTTTATATAATGAGCAAAAAATGAAAGTATTAGCCATATAAATGAAAAAGATTTCATGAGTTAAGTTACACCTAAATCTACTATTACAAGAAAATTATAAAAATCAATATTGAATATGTTAAAAAATATAAATTTGATTTTTTAAAATAACATATATATATACATATTTATATTTCTTAAAGGATAAAAAAGTAGAAAGAAAAAAAAGAAAGAAAGAGAAAATGCGTTATCATTTTCCTATTTATCCCATGAGATCATCCATCAATACTTCGAATACTATTCACATCCTCTTGTAACTCATTTATATTCAAGATAGTAGTTTCGTGTAACTCATTTATATTCAATAGCTAATGCATAGATAATGAGCACTTTATTTTCATATTTAGAACCATGGGAAAGTGGATTCCAAAGATCTCAGCAATAATCCCTTGTGCATTTGAATGACTAAAGCTGCAAAGTAAAAAATAATCATAAACAAAATATAAGATTTTTTTTATGTGAAAGCACAAATAAAGGTACAAAATTTAAAAAAAACCTACGTAAAAAATTAATCACAAACAAAATATAAGATTTTTATTTAAAAGCACAAAATTATATCATTAGATTGTTTGAGATGCATTACCAATAGTAGTGGTAGGTTTTCTACAAACCAGAGTACATATAATTTTAGGGTCATGTCGTAGAGAGAATAAATAACATAAATACACGAAATCCTGATTGATATTTATTATTATTCTTTCACCAAGAATGAAATTATTCTATATGTAGTTGCCATTAATAAGAAAAACTTCAAGCTTCGTCCCGCACAAACTACTGCCAATAATGCGACCTTTTCTCTTTGATTTCCTCAGCCATGGACTAGCTATCATGTTGTATTGGGCATGTCAACGTAATTCTTTGCCAGGCATCATGGAGAATCGGTTTCCAAAATCACAGATGGCACTGGCCACTCCCGTTGAACCAAAGCTCAGCCCTCATAGTTGGCTACTTATTTTCATCCATTCATTCATTAAATAGAGGTAATCGACTCTAATGTCTGTCATGAAAATTGAAAGAAACCTTAGAAAATGAACGATAGTTCATAACGAAGGATCAAAACAATTCCTATATTGGCATTTTATCTCACGGACAAATTTATCTATGAGATAATATGCGATTTTCTTATACCATTTGTCTTCTGTAAAAAAGATCTGCGGCGGGGTTCAGATGCAACAAAGTCGAGTGTAGAAGGGGGAGGAGGCCCATATTCGTGGGCATAATGTGACAGTCTGGGGAGTATTATGGAGTTGATAAGCTAACTCAGAAAATACAACCAAACATCCATTCGTATTCTGCATAGCTTGCTCAATTTTGTTAGTTTGGAAGAAAAACCAGGAGTTATGAATACAACATCGCAATGGCATCAGAATCAAATTCAGAAACCTCATCAATGTAACAAAAGGAACAAATGCCGCTATGTATCATATTTTGTACAGTGTTTCCATTTCAGTCATGTGAAGCATGTCATTAAAGGCCCGATTGCATTGTTGCCGAACAATGCAATGACAAGCCATGTGATGGCTGTGACTATCTCCGAACTCTTATGATTTAATCAATTAAACTTTATTTTAATTTGACATGAAATTAGTTGAAATGATCATTTCAACTAAATAATATATTGATAAATAACAATCTAGAAAGTAAATAATATAATAAAGTAACAATTTTAATCTCAATAGTGTATTAAAAAATACTGTTTTTTTATGATCGTTCAAGTTACCGCCAATAATATCATGTATATATATATTTATTTAAATTAATATTATTTTAAAAATGATGTTACAAATTATAAAAATATATTATTAAAATGGTCATTTGTCATTTCTTAGTCGATAGGTATGGATAGGTATGGATGTTGAGTGACATGTTATTTAATGCATTGCAATGTATAGTTGTATAAGAATAATTATTATAAAATTGTAACAAAATAATTATAAAAAATTATTAGAAAAATGGAAATAAATATAAATATAAGAAAAAAAAATATAAAAATAGGTAATATAGAAATAAATATAAATATAAGAAAAATCAAAATATATAAAAATTGTTAATAGAAATAAATATATTTTAGTTTTTGGTATTGGTTTTATAAATATTGATAAATATTCATGAGTAATGAGAGTTTTCAAAAATATGTTAAAGAGAAAGAGCTTAAGAGTTTAGGTAAATATTGTCTTTATTGGAAGTGAAAATAGAGGCTTCATGGGAGATTTTTTTCTAGGGAGGACTACCAATATTTAACTTTTTCAAAATGTAACGAAGTTAGTTGATAGACAAGTTCCCATGCTTGGATATGGGTCATGACATCAACAATATTGTCGTCTTGGACTTCTAGTTGTTGTACTATATCATAAAATTATTTTTGTTTAGTGTTTAATTTCATTTGCACCCTGAAAGCAAAATTGATAAAATCAAAAGATAGACATTTGCTATATTTATACTAGTGAGCTAATGTTTTATCACAATAATTTTTTCTCTCATAATACTTTATATTCTTCCCAATGTCAATAGCCTTATGGACACCAGCTTTTGATAGAGTAAAATAGCAGTAAAAAAAAAATTAAAAAAAAAAAAAAAAAAAAAATTCATCACCATGGTCTCAGTAGTGAGAATTGTTTCATAATTCCAAGGAAATTCTCATAAATTTGTGCCTCTACCTTATTACTTTGCTTCATATACTTATCTACTTATCAAATATAAATAACTGCAAATTTATAACTTTGTCAACTTGTTTTGGAATAAAATCATCACTACCTACAACCATGCTCACACCACAATTTATTAGCGAAGGTTTGAGTAGTGATGACTTATTTCATTTATGAAGAATGTTGTTGCTACATATTGAACTCATTGGCATTGATATTTTGTGCCAATTATTTTCATTTTTTTCTTGTCTCATAAACTTTTTTCTCATCTGGATTTTTCTCCTATTCTCCTCTACTCTTTAACATTATCTTCAAGTTCTCTTTTAGCTAGTTCCTATTGCTTTATTTCTCCACTTCAAATATCTTGATGTTAGTTTCAACGTTTCCGCATTTATTCCTTGTTTCTTGTTTCTTCTCGATTCAATCTCTCTTGCATTATTTTCTTCTTATCTTCTCGCATAAAAATTGGCTTTCCTTTCGTATTCCACTATTAACATTTCTACCTCCACTCTAGGATTGACCTCGTTGGTAGATATTCTTCCATAGCTATATTTAATTGCACCTCTTCTTTTCTTTTGGCCTCAACCATTTCTCTAGGTTTTTATAGTGCTTCCAACCTTATGTTTTCTTGCTCTTTCCTTTTTTGCTAAATAACTTATCTTTCAACTTTAACAAAAATTGGCTTCCTCTTTGTTTTTCCTCAGCAATAACCTATATATTAGTCAACAATTATTCATAATTTAATGTTTGTATGAATATTTTAAAGGTAATTTTCTTCATGCTTTTAATGGTAGAAGATTCATCGTAACTTTTCGATTTTCAACAATTCTCAGGGGAGTGCAATATGGAAGATAATGAATATATGTATATATAGTCAACATTTTAAAGAGAATATATCTTATTATGATACTTGAGAACTATAAGTTTATGTTGTTAAAATTTGGAAAAGATAAGACACAATAGGTCGTTACAACTTATTTGGTGATTATCTCACGGGATAAAAAAAATATAGTAGGCTAAAGGGATTTTTTTACTTATATATTTGATAATATGAAGAGATGGGAGTTTTAAATCATTGATAAATTCAAGAGTTGATGGTGGTGACAAGAGATGAAATGCCACTTCAACCACAATTGGTAGTAGAACCGTTCGAACGATGGGTGCTGGATTTTGTTGGACCATTCAACCCACCACCGAACCATAAAATATACATACTAGTTTCCATAGATTACGTAAAAAAGTGGGTAGAAAAAGTGGCCTTATCAAGAGCCATGAAATAATCTGTAATTAAATTCCTTTTTGAGCTATTTGTGAGATATGGTTTACTACGAGAAGTGATAACCGATGGAGGGGCACAGTTTGTGGGTAATAAAATTATAGCCACCCTAAAGAATCACCATATCATCCATAGAGTCACGTCTCCTTACCACCTATAGGCAAACAGGCAGGTCAAAAGTACCAACAAATTCCTTGAGGAAATTTTTACTAAAACAGTATCAGCACATCGCCGGGACTGGGACACTAGACTATCAGAGGCCTTGTGGGCTTACTGCGCAATGTGGCGAAACACCATAGGATATTCTCCGTATCATCTGGTCTTTGGAAGAGAGCCTATTTTTCCTATCTAATTTGAGATAAAGACCTTAAGGACAACATAGGAGGTAGGGTTGGACTTGATGGAGGCTTAGATTAAGAGACTCCAACAAATAAATGAGCTAGATGAAATATGACTACTGGCTCTGTAATGCACAGAAATCATACAACAACAACACGCTAAGTAGCATGACAACCTCATCAAAAAGAAGACATTCCAAAAAGGATATTGGGAACTTCTCTATGACTACAGATTCAATATTTTCTAGGGAAGCTGCAAACATGGTGGCTCAGTCCATACGAAGTTCAAGAAGTACACAACAATGGTACCCTCACCTTGACCGCCATAGATGGGTCCGGTTCTGCACATTGAGTCAACGGGCACATAGTGTGCCTCTATCACAAACCTCTTACAAAGGAGACTTTCTGCCATCAGTTACGCAACGATCCTATTATCCAAGTTCTAGAATAAGGGGGTGATAACCCAACAACTTTAAATACATAAGAGCCTGTTGTTTCCATTTGTAAATATTGTATATAATTTCCCTGCAATTTTTTTATTATTCTGTAGTACATTCTTCATATTCACAATGGTGTCATTTTCCTTCATCACCCCTTGTTTTTTTTTTCTCTTTGTTTTTCAAATATTAGAACGACTAGTTTTCAATCCCATTGAACACTTGTTGTTGAATCGGATTGAACAACTGTGTTTTTGAGATTTTTTTCTCTGTTGTTCAAATATTTGAACGGCTGCTGTTAAGTCCCATTGAAGAATTGTTGTTCAATCAGGTTGAAAAACCATGTTTTTTGTGTTTTTTCTTTGTAGTTCAAATCTTTGAACGGCTTATGTTCAATCCCATTGAACAACTACTGTTCAATCGGATTTAACAACTGTGTTTTTGTGTTTTTATTCATTGGTGTTCAAATATTTAAACGGTTGTTGTTCAATCCAATTGAACACTTGATGTTCAATCAGATTGAACAACCGTGTTTTGCATTTTTACGGCTGTTGTTAAAATCTTTGAACGACTGTTGTTTAATCCAATTGAACAACTTCTCTTCAATCGGATTGAACAGTCGTGTTTTTTTTTGTTTTACTTTGTTGTTTAATCATATAGAACAACTGATTTTTTCCCTCTTTAAGCATGATTCTTCTTATTTATTTTTCATGATCTCTCCTCACAAAAACCTCTCCTTCTCCCACACCCTAGCTGTAAAACACATTTTTGAGTGGGAATTGGCACCTGAAGAGGAGAAAAGTAGCAATATTACTAATATGATGATCCTTTGAAAATTTAATGGAAATCTCTACTCCGGAAGCTGACATGGTACATCTATGCAGTGGACGGCTAAGACATCTCCTATTTAAACATGTTATTACATGATACATAGTCTTATAATGGTATATATTTCTACACTCTCGAGTATTATTTCCCTTTGACATAAATATTTAGGAATATTGAACCAACCATGTATCGTTACTATTTTTTTTACTTCACACACCGTGGTAATGACCTTCTTAACTCAGCTGAAGGATAGGAGGTCTCATCACGAGCCTACCGACTGCTACAATCCCAAGGAATGGGCATCGTGACTATCTAGCTACCACATCAGCACAATGGTCTTTTCTTGAGCTTCAAGGCCACGGACATCGTTATCATGTACAGACTGTGATTACTGATCCCTGACATTTTCCCACATATGCATTCATGATTGATTAAATCTCTCTTGTACTTAAGGACGTGGACGCCCTTATTTCGAGAGAGGGGGTGTAAATATCCATCAATATTAAGCATGTGAATTCCCTGCAAAAATTTCGTTGGATACGCTGATAAGACTAAAAGATCATTGCAATTACAATATGAAGTTACCTACATTTATGACAGAAGGCTGCAATTTATTTTTCTCTTGTATGAAGTGTTTATTCTAACCGATAGGGCCGAAAGGAAACATATATAGAAGGAGAAATTAGCTCAATAGAACGCATCAGCCATGGGAGGGAACTCTCTTTGGAATGAACCTACGACCTTCCCAATATGAGACGCAACTCACACCATTCTCCAACAAGTTGGTTGGCTGCCATACTTGCACAAATTGCAAGGGTTTTACAAAGAGATAGCAATTGAATTCCTGCATAACCTACAGGAGGGACATACTAGACTCAATGGAAGGATTATACTAGTCACATAGGATATCATTTCTGAAGTTTTTGGAATGCCAGAAAAGGGAGAAATATTGACCGAAAAGCACCTTCTTCTACGAGAGGCAATCGCAGTGTACGAGGATCCAGGAGAACCATTGGAAAAGAAAGGAAAGGGGATTAAACCTACCTCTCTACAACAACCATGGCAGGAATTGGTAGCATTCATCTAAATATTCATCACATGCGATAGACGCCAAGACGTGGTAAAACCCTGTCAAATCAAATTGTTAGTTGTTCTTAAACAAAAAATTTCAGTTAATCTACCTTCTTGCTTAAATTATGTACATGACACTGTTGTTCGAAGGAGAAAGGGTAAAAACCGCCAAGCAACCGTCAGCCACCATGGTTCAATCAATTTAATTATCATGCATGAATTAGGAAAACAACAGACATCCTAGGACAACTTTGTTAACCATGTCATGCATGCACATGAGGAAAACCCTGTCGGGACCGAAATTGAGTTCCCTAAAAAGACCCATGCTTCGAAAACAAAAACAAGCAAGCGAAGATGGTCCAAAAGACTGCAATTACAACAAGAAACCTTGGAAACACCAGAGGAGGCAGGGCCATCCCATTCACCACCTTGAATCCCTCAAAACATACCATTATAAGACTACAAGGAAGATATGGATCGAGTTCTAGAGAAAATGAAGGCATCCTATAAAACTAGAAGCCAATCTGAATAGATGAGGAGCAAGAGGAACTGTTAAACCAATCTTCCACCGCCAGAAGCTCGGGCCGCAATTAGATATTATGTCACCAATATGAATCACAAGGATTTAGGGCCTTGTCTCCTCCCAAGAGTGATGGGGTGAAAAGGGAAGAGCAGGTATAAGGTGTAGCCAAATCTGAAAATCAGTCAGGAGACACCATCCCCTTAGAACAAAATGCAAGCATGGAAACAGTCCCTCTAACACCTGAAGGGAATAATATCTCACCCAATTGGGAAATTAATGCAAAAGTAAGCTCTGGAGTACAAGTAGAAAATATCATCATAGAAAACCTTGAAACTAGCACCACCATTCCTGAAAACAAGGTTGCTGCTCCTCCATCTCCTGCCAAAACCAGGCCAGAAGAGAATTTCGCTGAAAAGAAGTTGAAGAAAATGAGAAGAACTTGCAAAAGGTTAAGGAAAATGATAAAACATTTGAGGAAACAGCTGAAGGAAGTAATCAAGGCTCGGAAGCCTAAGAAAGAATTGGTTAACACAGAAACCCAAACAGAGCTTGTCACCAATTTGATAGACACTGCTGAGGTTGAGGTAGAGACTGACTTAGAAACTACTGCTGAGATTGAGGTACAGACAGACCTAGTGGACACTATTGAAGCCTTTGTGCAAACTAGGCTGGACTTTAGAGAAGAAAAGGGAACCCAAATGGTGGAAGCCCCTACCTACACTCATCTGGTAGAAAAGGCTACCAATCAAAAATTGCATAATGAATTAATTCAAACACAGCATGAGTTAGCACAATGCAGAAAGGAAGTAGTGCCCACACAAGAGTATTAGGCACTGTTAAAGAAATTCATAGACCTTTCTGCAACAGAGCATGAGACATTTTCTCAACTCAGAGAAGAAAAAGCAAAAGTAAAGAAAGCACAGGATTAGGTGGGACAAGCTAAGAATCAAGCCACTATGGTTTTCTCTCCTTACTCTGATGTGCTAACATGCAGGGCACGAGCCACCAACTATGCCCTATTTCTAGTAGAACGGTAGCTGTTACTGAAGATCAAGGCTGTCGGGGCAGGGAAGCCCATGACTTTTAAAACCATAGAGGAATTTGTCCATTGCTGCAATGATCAAAATGAGCAGGTCCAATACCTCTTGTGTGAACTATACATGCACAACTTCTTCTTAGAGGAGGATAGGGACAATAATCCTAGCCTCTTTATAGAAGATATTCAGTTCTAGGATTTCCTCTTTTGGTACATTTTCACCCTTCCTTTACCAAAAATTTGTATCCACCTTTATGAATTTTTCCTCATCTTAACAGTAAAGGAAAGGAAGATTAATGTAAAATCAAAAAAAACGAACTAACAGTAAAAGGGATGTTTTACAATGGGAAATCGACTTGTTATATATTTATTTACGGGGAAATAAGTAGTTGAATTAATGATGACCAGAAGATAGCTGACAGATAGAGACTAACGGAACCATGATGACTACCATGGACAGGCGGAAGAGGGAAAGGCACCTCCATGTCTGAAGAACTCAAACGACATCCACAAGGAGCAAAATCTCGTATGGAAAAGACCTTTACCACTGTTGTAATCGCCTTGAAAAGGGCGAAAACGAACAAGATAGATAGATCAGAATAGATTATTTATTCTGTAATAGATGTATCAGGACAGGATTGTCAAATTATATCAATGTATTAACTTTCAACTTAATAAAGTTCTTGGCATTTTTATAGTCAATTTCTAAGTTTTCCATAGCGGCAGACTTCTGGTGGTTTAGGC
Organism: Pinus albicaulis; assembly: GCA_034641835.2. NCBI lineage: Eukaryota > Viridiplantae > Streptophyta > Pinopsida > Pinales > Pinaceae > Pinus > Pinus albicaulis. The sequence goes on from CM076571.1 coordinate 467,518,484, forward strand.
TCAGCCCTGGGAATTTCTGTGCTAATATCTATGCTATACGTTCAATTACAGAATTTACGTTTCAGTCATCAAATACATTTTATGAGATATCATTTAGTTGGTTGAATTGTGAACATAAGATACTACAACTTTCTCTTTCATTATAATAGTTCATTATTCATGTTTCCTTGTTTACAATGAATGCTTTCATAGTTTTTAGATGCTTTCATCATTTCTGAATGATTTTATACTCGTTTCATTTGTTTTAGAATGACTGTTGTTCAATTATGTAAATAGCTAAGAGTTGGATCTTTCCATCATTAATGTAAGGCGTCTAGTTGTTAATTGATTAAAAGAGATGTCATCTATTTAATTTAAAAAGAGAATTCCATTGCAAAATTAGATAAGAAATTACTATTCAATTTATTGAAGTTGTTGTTCAATTCCGTAAGACTGTTGTTCAATTCATTTGTGTGTTTTTCAATCATAGGTTGCTCTTTTCTGCACTTAGACAGAACAATTAAACATAATTTTACAATTCCATTTCCCTTTGAATTTATTGAGCTTCGAGAATTAGATAGTCCTCTTTATGGTAATAAAGAGTAGGGGTTCTTTGATATCACTTGCATATACTATGCTCACAGTCCTAAAATAATAAGACTTGCCCTGGGTTGACAATTGAATGAGAAGCATCGAGCCTAACCTAACCTAGCCTAACCTATCCTATCATAGCCTAGCCTACCCTAGCCTACCCTGGCCTAGCCTACCCTATCCTATCCTAGCCTGGTCTATCCTAGCCTAGCTTATCCAAACCTAGGCCATCCTAGTCTATCCAAACCTATCCCAGCCTAGCCTACCCAAACCTATCTTACTCCAACATAGCGTATAGACCCTAGCCTAACCTACGCTAGACTAACCTAGCCTAACTTAGCATAGCATAACCTAGCCTAGCCTAGCGTAGCCTAGACTAACTTTTCTTATCCTAGACTTACCTTGCCTAGCCTAGAATAACCTATCTTAACCAAGCATAACTTAACCTAGCCTAACCTAATCTATCATTGCCTAACATAGCTTAACCAAACCTAACCTAACCTTCCCTAGCCTAACCTAACCTAGCATTACTTAGCCTAACCTAGCCTAACGTATCTTAGCCTAGCCTAACCTATCCTACCCTTACCTAGCCTAGCCTTACCTAGCCTACCCTAGACTAACCTAACATAACCTTTCCTAGCCTACGCTATACTAACCTAACATAACCTTTCCTAGCCTAACCTAACCTAGCATTACCTAGCCTAACATATCCTAGCCTTACCTATCCTAGCATAGCCTAACCTATCCTAGCCTGCCAGCCTACCCTAGACTAACCTAACATAGCCTTTCCTAGCCTAACCATACCTATCCTAGCCTAACCTCACCTAGCCTAACCTATCCTAACCTAACCTAGCCTAACCTAGCATAACCTATCCTAGCCTAAAATGTCCTTGCGTAACATGTCCTTGCCTAGCCTAGCCTAACCTACCCAAACTTAACCTAGCGTTGCCTTGGGTAACCTCGCGTTGCCTTGTGAAACCTCGCCTTGCCTTGAGTAGCCTAGCTTAGCCCAACCTAGGATAATCTAGCCTAGCATAAGCTAACCTAGCCTAACCCAACCTATCCTAGCATAACCTAACCTAGCCTAACCTAGCCTAGCCTAAACAAGCCTAAACTAGCCTATCATAACGTTTGTTAACGTAACCTTAGCTAGCGTAACCTTACCTTGCCTAACCTAACCTAGTATAACCTAACTTAACCTATCCTAGCCTAACCCAATGTATCCTAGCATAGCATAGCATAGCGTAGCCTAGCCTAGCCTAGCCTACACTACCCCAACCTAGCCTTGCCTAACCTAGTCTAGCCTAACCTAGCGTAACCTACCGTAGACTAACCTACCCTAGTCTCGACTATCCTAGCCTAGAATATCCTAGCCTATCATATCCTACCCTATCCTACCCTAGTCTAGACTAGCCTAACCTAACCTAACCGAACCTACCCTACCCTACCCTACCCTACCCTACCCTAACCTAAACTACCCTAACCTAAACTGGCCTAGCCTAGCGTAGCCTATCCTAACATAGCCTAACCCAAACTTATGCAGCCTAGCCTATACTACTAACCTAACCTAACCTAAACTAGCATAACTTAACCTACCCTCAGCCTAGCCTACCCCAATGTATCCTAGCATAGCATAGCATAGCCTAGCCTCGCCTAGCCTACACTACGCCAAACTAGCCTAGCCTAACCTAGCCCAACGTAGGCTAGCCTAACCTAGCCTAGCCTAACCTAAGCTTACCTACAGTAGACTAACCTGCCCTAGCCTCGACTATCCTAATCTAGAATATCCTAGGCTATCCTATCCTAGCCTAACATAGCCTAGTCTAGACTAGCCTAACCTAACCTAACCTACCCTACCCTACCCTACCCTAACCTAATCCGGACTATTCTAGCCTAGCCTAACCTAACCTAACCTAACCTAGCCTAACCGAACCTTACGCAGCTTAGCATATCCTACTAACCTAGCCTAACCTAAACTAGCCTAACTTAATCTACCTCGACGTCGCCTAGCTTAACCTAACCTAGCCCTACCTTATCGAAACTAGCCTAGCCTTGCCTAACCTCACCTAGTATAGCGTAACCTGACCTAATGTAACCTAGCCTAACCTAGCCTAGTGTACCCTCGCTAAACCTAGCCTAACCCAGCCTAGCCTACCCTATCCTAGGTTATCCTAACATACATAAACTAACATAGCCTACATAGCCTAAACTAACCTAACCTTACCTAGCCTAAGGTTTCCTACTTAGCCTACTTAGCCTAGCCTAACCTAGCGTAATTAGCTTACTTAGCTTACTTAACCTAGACTAACCTAGCCTAGCGTTGCCTACTCTTGCCTAGTTTAACCTAGCCAGCAATAACCTAGTCTAACATAGCTTGCTCTAGCCAATCCTAGCCTAGCCTAACTTATTCTAGCCTATCCTAGCCTAGCCTACTTTAGACTAGCCTAAGCTAGCCTATACTTGACTAACCTACGCTTGACTCACCTAGCCACACCTAACTAACCTAGTGTACAATATCCTAGTCTAACCTAACTTACTCTAGTCGATCCTAGCCTATCCTAGCCTAGACTCTCCTAACCTAACCTACATTTTCCTAGCCTAGCCTCGCCTAGCCAAGCCTAGCCAATCCTAACCTAACATAACCTAACCTAGCATAGCCAAGCCTAGCCAATCCTAACCTGACATAACCTAACCTAATCTAACCCAACCTACCCTATCTTACCCTAGCTTACCCTACCGTACCCTAGCCTAGCCTAGACTAATCTAATCTAGCCTAGCTTACCCTTGCCTAGCTTAACATAGCTTAACCTGACCTAACCCAACCTACCCTACCCTACACTAGCCTATCCTAGCCTACTGTAACCTAACCAAACCTAGCCTAGCTTACCTTGACCTACTCTAAAGTAGCCTACTATAGCCTAGCCTACCTGACCTAGTCTAACCTAGCCTACTCTAGCCAAACCTACCCTATGCTACCCTACCCTACCCTATCCTAGCCTATCCTATCCTAGCGTGGACTATCATAGCATATCCTAGCCTATTATAGCTGTAACACCCCCAAGTTCTATGCTTTTCAAATGAGACATTTGAACATAAATCCAAAGGGGAGTGGACCCCAGTGGATGATCATTGTGTGGATGTGGTTAATTTTGTAATTATGAAAAAAAAAAAAAAATATTATGTATGCACCATGACCAAAAAGAGAATTGAGATCACTTGCCAAAAATCCATGAGGATGGATAAGGCAAAAAATCCCCAAAAAATTTTCAAAAATCGTTGAAAGAAATTTATTTAGATTTAAGGATAAATCTAAATTTCCCCAATGAAGAGGAGTAGTTGGGAAGAGGTGAGAAAAGCTGGAAAAGCTGAGGAAAATCTTAAAGCAGCTTTAAGGAACCCCAAGAGGGGAAAGCCTAGGCTAAACAGGAAAGAAAGCATCCTGCTATTCTGGACGTTGCACCAGAAACATGCTTTGTGGCATGAGAGCTTAAATAAGCCGATCCTACATGCATTAGGGGTTGATCCAGGCCGGGAGGTGATCTCTGCTCGGGGGTGAATCCTGGGAGATAAAGAGGATTCTATGGTTGGGAGGTCTGGTCATGGTAGAGGTGTGCATGCATAAATTTGGAGATATCTGTAAGTCTGTGTTAATCATCTCTGTTTTTATGAAATTGTGATGTTATAGGCCTTTATGAAGTTAGGAAGTTGTGATGTTATAATCCTTTAGGAAAATTATGAAATTTCAATGTTATAGGGCATTAGGGAATGTATGAATTTTATGTTAAGTTGCAGTATGCCACTGTTAGATGGATTAATGGTTAGTACATTATGTAATTGCAACTACAGCTAGTGACAGTAGAGATGAGTACATGGAAATAATGAGGGTTGAGATGAGAGATCAATTGAGTAGCCAACATAATAATATGTAATGATATAGATGGCTATCTTTTAAAGGAGTATTTAATTTCTGTTGGTGTAAATAGAAGGTGTTAATAAACCCTTACCCCTGAACCTATCCTCAAAAGACTCATGGCGAATATAGACCTTAAGAGAGACCCGTTGAATCTCATTCGGAGTAAAATGAACCTCTTATAGAAGAGGAGTTAAGAAAATTAGGAGTAATCATGCGGTAAAATGGATGTTATTAAATAATAACAGAATCCTATATTAGTATAAAAAAAAAAAAAGGGGTTTGGGAGACGTGACAAATGGTATCGGAGCTTAAAGTTCAAAAATTGAGCCAGATATGTGCTCACAAAGAACTGGTTAAACTTAGAATAAGTTTAAAACATGAAACCAAGATATCTTAGAAAAATAGTAAATGACATATTTAGCTTTTGTCCTACTATCATCTTTATGTAAAAGCAATGGCAGTGGGCATAAAAATTAAGATAATGAAACTATCTTAATACAGTAGAAAAGATCAATGTTGACGTTGCTTAGTTTCCACAGATGAATAATTATTGTCTTATTTCTCTTAGATACTAATGTGATATTATCTATTATGAGTAGATTTGAGAATCATTATGACTGCAGTTACATGATATAACTACTTCCAACTGAAAACGAGATATTGGAATAAGTTAAGAAATGGAATAGGATATAAAAACATTATACTTCTACTCTATGTGCTTGATACTACAAGTTATAAATGACTAAAATTCCCAATGATATAAAAAGACCTTACTTCTACTCTATTTACATGATCTAGCAAGCTATACTTGGTTACATTGTATTCAGAAAATTTTTCTAAAATTTTGAATACAAGTATCATAGCAAAAGAATCTCATTGATAATTACATTTCTTGAGTGAAATATTATTGTGTACATATAGGTGTACATTGAAATTCGATTTAAAATTAAGAGGAAATAAAACTTTAGAGCATATATTCTAAACTCTTATTAAAACATCAATTGATCTTGCATGCGATGAGGGTTATAACCATACAACAGATGTTAAAGAAAATTATAAAGTGCACTCTATAACTATAAGTCTCGGCATCATTATTCAAATATGTGATAATGGTAATAATTACAATTATATGCTCTAATTGTTATCATATCATATCGGAAAATTATTACCATTATATTTGAATGGGTAATAATAATGATATGAATATCGGAAAATTATATGACAAACGAAATCGAAGAGACAGAATAGGACATGCCAATAATTTCAAAAAAAAAAAAAAAAAAAAACCATTACAACTTATATAGGAAATGGATCCTATATCGAAAGCATATATATAGAAATTATTAGGATTGAAATCTTTTTATAACCCTAATATAACATATAATTGATCAAATTAAATTAAAGAATTGTTATATGACCGAATGGTTAAATTTTTGGTGTATATGCATAATTTCACCTACGTATGGGATCTAGGGTTCTCTCGTAGGTGCTATTAAAGAATGGACCTCGGACCGAAATTTTATAGGGTGTGCATAAAGAAAAAATAGGGTACGAAAATAATACTTCGGATTTCTTTGACCGCGTACTTCACAGTTAAATTATTCGTATCGCATTGAAATAAATATGCTATGATATGGTTTTGTATTTAACCTAACTCCGTGTCAAGTATGTTAACTGCATATAACATATAAAAAAAAAAAAAAAAGGTCGAAGTATATTCTGGTTAAAGTTAAATTCTAAACCTTCGAAGGGTATGGTATAGCTACCCATATAGAACCATTATAAATGAGTATTAACCGAATGACTGGGGTATCCAGGTATACGCCCTTTCTGAAACAAAACACATCTCATCATTCATTTCCAACAATTCAAATTAGGAGGTATAGGCGGATGTATATATATCTAGGTATGCTGAACGCTTTCATAATTCATTTCCCAAATAAAAAGAAAAAAACAATATATCCAACTAATTAATTATCGGAGTAACGCTCAAACCCTAAATGTATTTCCTGCTTTATAGAACATTCATACACAGGAAATAAAAATTAAACCATGGGGAAATCAGTACAGGGCGTGGCGATTATTCGGGTGAAAAGCCAATATATATATACACATCTACACCTTGGCCAGCGTCGAGCTTTATAGGACTCGATCCTGAGACCTATACAAATAACTAACAATAAATTTATATGCCTCAATTATGGCATCAATCAAACCCGCCTACGTCCACGGCACATTTAGAACTCAACTGTAGCAGTTTCCTGTCAAAGAAAGGATTGAGACCCTGTATATACAGTTAACCCTTTCATAGAGGAAATAAGCCGTAAGAAGGAAAAACGCCGACTCCAATTCGGGCAGTTAGCTATGACGAACGTATATACAGATGTGAATAAAAACGAATGCAAACCCCACGTAAAAGAAGAACAGCTTAAAACCTATACATATATATATATGGGCAAGTAGGAGCCACGATATTTAATACGAATCGAACCCAGAAAGAGAGACGAACGTAGTGCTGCAGGCATTGCAACTGTAAGTTTTGAAACTATGGTGAAAAATCTCTAATAAAACAGTACGAGGATATGTAGTTCCCTCTCCAAGAAAGAATAAAAGCCGCGCGATAAACATACTATATCATAAACTTTTTGTTAAAAAAGTAGGTGCATATATGGAAATAAAGTGGAAACGTTTGTTAAAAAGTATGTGAATAAAGTGGAAACTATGCGTAGATATGGAAATAAAGTGGAAAACGATTGTTAAAGAGCATTATTGGATGAATCTTTCGATCGACCTTATGGTTTATATGAGTATATAACTAGCATTGTGCACGTCAGCATGCAAAAAGAATGCCGGAGGTACCACTGGCATGATCTCTGCATGAGTATGAGAGGGTAAGTTAGCATCGGAATCAAACCAATTTCATCCAAAATCTTCCAAATTCAACAAATTGAAACCCTTGGCGATTTCATTGCCGAGAAGATGAAGTTAAGCCGCTGATAGCATGCGCGCCTGCATAAGTTGATGGCAGAAGCGAACCAGATTCGTGACAAATCTGGTGAGGCGGTCAGCTTGGTTGCAACCTGGGAAGTTGACGGCGAATCTGGTGAGGCGGCAAATCTGGTATATCAGCTTGTTGGTATTAAGCATAATTTGAAGTGACAAATGGTATTAAGCATACAACCTTTATAGCCTGCATATATTACCCTCCTAACAATTATAATGGTGCTAGAAAAGAAAAAATGTATTTTATGACATGTTAATATGTCATAGCTTGAAAAGAAAGTCTATTTCCTAGAAAAGTATACCCTGCATATGAAATCATTATTTACTTCGATCTGTCCGTTTTGTTTTTCTTTGCGCCATCTCTCGGCTGGCATGAGTAGATACGTAAAATTGGTTGTTTTGAAGGTGCGCCAGCCAAAGGGTTTACTCATAGTCTAAATTTAATGTCTATTTATTCTCGATACTATTCACAAGTGTGCAAAGATTATTTCGTCTCAAATCAGTTTTAACGCTACGGCTATAACCATTATTCCTAATGCATTGTGTTCCTTTTTCTTTCCGTATCACTAGTGTAGTTATTCGTGTTGCAGGTATACTTACAAAGGAAATGAGATGGTATTTTCATTCTATAACTTAATTGATAATAGAATCCATGTTATGTTTGAGGAGTAACGTTATGAGGGAGTCCTGGTGGATAGCAATTCCACAAAGGTTATAGGTCAAAAGATTGGTGGTGCTATTACCATGTTCAAGGAAGATTGGTAGGGCATATGCTGATTTTAAATCTATCTAAAACTCCTGATTAAGCATTTTTAGTCACCCACTGAAGCTATAAAGGAATTATATGACATAATAACTATCGACTCATATAGATAGGCATGATCCGGCGTCGAGAGATCGAACTTAATCTTTCGACTCTCGTTTCATTATATGCTTCTATATTAGTGAGAGAAGTAACAGTGAGCGATTATGGAGTTTCTTTAAATCTCGGGCGCGTCGACGAGCATTCTGCCACGATCTAGACCTAGGTAACCTAAGCCAAGTCGTGACAGATCTGGTATCTGATGAGACAGAACGCCGGCTGTGTTAGTCCCGTGACGACAATAATAATATTTAATCGTGTCACCACGTCTCCATAAGGCGTTAATACCACTGCTTTCAGTAAAATTCTGTTAAAATTATTTTAGAAAAAAATTTCTGTTTATGCCGTGGCGAAATTTCACGACAACCTTTGAAATTTCCTCAACCCTGAATGAACGGACGGCTTGCCGGCATCAACTAAACATATGTCTTTATATTAACGCGTATCAAAATTTTACATTCAAACCGAGGTTGTAGAGAAAATCGAATTACTTTGCTCGTCAATTTCCTCTCGGGCCGCAGATCGAACTCGCGACCTCTGCTATAAGCAATTTCATAACTATAACGTCAAAATATAGTTAAAACTCGATATAGATATCAGCGTACAAAACCACAGGTAACAACTGATATGATTATGGTAAGTTGTATTACGTCGGATGAAAAAAAAAAAATTTTGCATGTATGGGATAATAATTTATATATGTGCATTATGTATTATTGTATGCCAAAATTCGTTGACCGAGATAATGATATATTTTAAATGCTATACGGCCTCGGGATCAATACCTATAAGTATTGTTTATTTTTGTACCTATAACTATTGTCTATTGTTCCCATAATTGTTATGCAAATGCCTAAGTCGATACCTACGTAGATCCCTAGGTATTGGATGGACGATTTCGAACTATACATTGAGGTCCATAATATATTACACTTGGTGTTGGTGATTGATATATAAATATGTTACATGTGTAATAAAGAGGGATATAGGTATTATATAATAGCTTATGGAGTCGAAAATCGATAGTTGATATATATATACGGTTGATATATATGTTTTATATAGGATACAAGGATTATACATGTGAAATATATAAGGCTTTAAGGATGAGAACAACGACAGGTACCTAGAGCTATAATAACTCTACAAGGGAGTTATAAAATTCATGAAAAGGAGGTTAAAAATATATATATATGGAACCCCATTTTATATATGGTAATCCACATTGAACCCCATTTTAGATGGGTCGAATGTATAAAAGTTGGTAGAAAAAAAGATGTATATATATGTAGAGATATAAATATATATATATATATATATATTGTTGAATGTAATATAGGTGATGTGTTAAGGTTTTATATGAAAAAAAAAAAAAAAAAGGAAATTTCTATAAAAAGGGAGAATTGTTAGTGATCAAAAAGATTTCATATGACCATAATGACTCTCTTAGAATATATTATCATCATATGGTGGTAATTAAAGGATGGGTAAATGATTTTGTATCATAAGAAGTTGAAAAAGAGTAAGGTATTCCTTTTGTGTTAGGTGGCTTTTAATTAAAGTAGACTTTAAAGCTTAATTTAAAAAGGTGGAGTTTAAATTAAAGTTAAGATAGAAAAAAAAATTCTAGAAGAAGTGGATTATATATATATATGAATGGTGGATACATATATACGGGGGAATATATATATATATGGTAGATTCTATATATATATATATATGGTAGATTATATACATATATATGGTGGAGGTTATGTTATGTTGAGGATTATATATATAGATAGGGTGGTTCTATATATATGAAAAAGAGTGGAGGATTTAATGATATGAAATATCATGGCTCATATAACAAAGAGTTTATAAAGAAAACTTTATAAGTTTCACTCAATTTGAATATATATATAAGGTGGAGAAATATGGGCATAGCCTATTGGTAATTGATTTAGATGTTTGTGTGTGCAAAGATATATATCTATAGAAACATTTACCTTCAGGATAAGGTTAAGAAAGGGGTATAGGTAATTAAACTGAAAAAGAGAAGAAGAGTGAAGTACAAGTTTGAATTACAGTTTAAATGGTTGATTTAGTAATTGTTGAACCATTACATTGAGTTAGACATGAATGAATAAAGGGATAAATTGAAAATTTCCTGATGATTTACTTAAGGAGGAATATTCTTGAATTAGTGGAAGAATGCTTCCTTAGTTATTTTAATTATAATAATTTATATTCATTCATGGAGATAGATTATGTTTTCAAGTTGATATATATTATGAGTTGCTTTTGTTAGAAAAAAAATAGAATGCTTTTATGCATTAGAAAAGAAGGAATTCTTTTATGACTCAAGAAAAAGTTGGAATACTTCTATGATTTATGAAGTCTTTTTCATTTTAATTAATTCTATATAAGCTGATGATTTTTTTTTTAAAGGGGAAACTGTGTCAAACTTATTTTTGACATTTTCAAGAATTAATAATTGTGAATATGATGAATTTTAGAAATTTCATTTATCACTAGAAAAGGAAACATGGAGTCACACTATAAAATTTTGTGGTGAAAATTTTATTAAAATTTAAATTTCTTGAGTCTTAAATTCAAAGACAGAGAAATTATGAGGATCATTCAGCGACAAACCGAGAAAAAAGAGGATGAGCTGGAATTTGGACTTGGGTGTGGGGTAAAACCCTCAGCTCCAAATTTGTTCACTTAAGTTTTGAACTAGTGGGTACAATTTCATGTGAGAGGTAGACATGGAATTGTAGAGATTAATAATGAAACTAGTTGTTACTAATTAAATTAAGTAACTAACAAAAGAAACAATGAAAAGATACTAGAAGTACAACTATAAAATGAGCAAGGGTAAGCATAACCATGCATGTGATCGAATTGTTTTCTCTCATTTACGTGTACTAATGAAAAATTTGAGAAATTGTTAGCCAAGTGTGTAACAGGAAATTGGGCACTCGGGAAACAAAGAGGAAAAAGGTGAAGATAAATCACCTAGAAAATCCAGAAAAAGCTGAACTGAACCAAGTGGTGCGAGGAAAGAATATCACTGCAAAACAAGGAAGGATAAGTAGTGTACTAAAAGTGCACTAAACTATTATGAACCTGAACGGTTTGATTTATAACTGAATGTCTTAAGTAATTGAAATGCAGAATGCTGTTGTGAATTATCAATTATATGTATCTGATATTACTTACATTGGTATGAATTGTGGACAGAGAAACCAGAATAAAAGATCTTCCATACAAACTTCTTATAAAGAAGTAGGAAGGAAACCAACGGCATAAGGCATCAGTAAATATAGTGGAGGCGGGAGAGTACACTGCTGGAAACTAATGGCTTATACATTAGCCCTACCATTGCTTATTAAATTTCCTGATATATTTTATGTCTCCTTGCTGGAAAAGAAAAGTTATAAATTTTGTATATGATGCTTCTCACATGATGGATTGGAATTGTTGTCCAGGAGGAACCAGAAGAGGAATTTCCTGCCAGAGTCACTTCAAAGATGAAAGCGAGAAGAAATGGAGGTGCGAAAGGGGACAGTAGCTCGAGTAAAGGTGCAGTGGAACACTTTACTGCTAAAAAGCTACATGGCACCGAGAAGCTCAAATGATGGAAAAGCATTCATAATTATGTAGATAGTTGTCAACACCGAGGACGGTGTTTATTTTCAGAGGGGGAATATGTAACACCCCCAAGTTCTATGCTTTTCAAATGAGACATTTGAACATAAATCCAAAGGGGAGTGGACCCCAGTGGATGATTATTGTGTGGATGTGGTTAATTTTGTAATTATGAAAAATAAATAAAATATTATGTATGCACTATGACCAAAAAAGAGAATTGAGATCACTTGCCAAAATCCATGAGGATGGATAAGGCAACAAATCCCCAAAAAGCTTTCAAAAATCCTTGAAAGAAATTTATTTAGATTTAAGGATAAATCTAAATTTCCCCAATGAAGAGGAGTAGTTGGGAAGAGGTGAGAAAAGCTGGAAAAGCTGAGGAAAAGCTTAAAGCAGCTTTAAGGAACCCCAAGAGGGAAGCCTAGGCTAAACAGGAAAGAAAGCATCCTGCTATTCTGGACGCAGAATTAGAAACATGCTTTGGGGTATGAGCTTAAATAAGATGATCCTAGACAGATTAGTGGTTGATCTGTGCTGGGAGGTGATCTCTGCTCGGGGGTGAATCCTGGGAGATAAAGAGGATTCTATGGTTGGGAGGACTGGTCATGGTAGAGGTGGGCATGCATAAATTTGGAGATATCTGTAAGTCTGTGTTAATCATCTCTGTTTTTATGAAATGGTGATGTTATATTCCTTTACTCAATTTATGAAATTTTGATATGATATTCCTTTATGCAATTTATGAAATTGCAATGTTATAGTGCATTAGGGAATGTATGAATTGTATGTTAAGTTGCAGTATGCCATTGTTAGATGGATTAATGGTTAGTACATTATGTAATTGCAACTACAGCTAGTGACAGTAGAGATGAGTACATGGAAATAATGAGGGTTGAGATGAGAGATCAATTGAGTAGCCAACATAATAATATGTAATGATATAGATGGCTATCTTTTAAAGGAGTATTTAATTTCTGTTGGTGTAAATAGAAGGTGTTAATAAACCCTTACCCCTGAACCTATCCTCAAAAGACTCATGGCGAATATAGACCTTAAGAGAGACCTGTTGAATCTCATTCGGAGTAAAATGAACCTCTTATAGAAGAGGAGTTAAGAAAATTAGGAGTAATCATGCGGTAAAATGGATGTTATTAAATAATAACAGAATCCTATATTAGTATAAAAAAAAAAAAGGGGGTTTGGGAGACGTGACAATAGCCTAGCCTAACCTAGCCTAACCTAGCCTAAATCCTAGCCTAGTGTAACGTAGCCAAACCTATCCTAAGCTAGCCTATACTAACCTAACCTAGCCTAACCTAACCTATCGTGGCCTAGCCTAGCCTAATCTACAATAATATAGTCTAACCTTAACTTCAATAATATAGTATAACCTAGCATACTCTAGCCGAACCTAACATAGTCTCACCTATCCTAGCCTACCCTAGCTTACCCTAGCCTAGCCTTTACTATCATGGCCTACCGTACCCTAGCCTAGCCTAGGCTAACCTAGCCTATCTTAAGCTAACCTAACCTAGCCTAGCCTAGCTTAACATAACATACCCTACCATACCCTAGCCTAACCTAGCCTAGCCTAGCCTAGCCTAGCCTAACCTATCCTACCCTAACATAACCTATCCTATCCTATCCTACCCTACCCTACACTACCCTACCCTAGCCTAACCTAACCTAACCTATCCTAACGTAACCTAACCTAGCCTATCCTAGCCTAGCCTAGCCTACCCTAGCCTAACCTAGCCTAGCCTAGCCTAACATAACCTATCCTAGCCTAACATAACCTAGCATATCCTATCTTATCCTATCCTCGCCTAGCCTAGCCTAGCCTAGCCTAACCTAACCTAACCTAGACTTGCCTAGCCTAGCCTAGCATAACCTAGGCTACCTTATCCTACTAACCTAACCTAACCTAATCTAACCTAACGTAGCTTAATCTAACCTAGCCTAGACTAGCCTAACCTAACCTAACCTAGCATAGCCTAGCCTAGCCTAACCTAGCCTAACCTACTTAACATAACCTAGCTTAGCATAGCCTACGCTAGCCTATCGTAGCCTAACCTAACCTACTTAACATAACCTAGCTAACATAGCCTACGCTAGCGCCTATCGTAGCCTAACCTAACCTACTTAACATAACCTAGGCTAGCCTATCCTAGCATAACATAACCTAACCTTCCCTAGCCTAAGATAAGATAACCTACCCTAACTGAACCCAACCTACCCTAACATAGCTTAACCTAGCCTAGCCTAGTTTGACTACTAAAATATATATTCAAAAGGAATCTTAACTTTTATAGTACAATTTAATTTTATCATATATATTATCACTTTATATTATATAAATTTAAACAATTTTTCTTTATACATTCAAGTTATTTTAATTAAAAAAATATACCATTGATAAAGTATAATAAAATTAAATAATATATTAAATATTTCAATTTGAAAATCATTTTAAAAAATAAATTAAACTAAATCATATTCATAAAGAAATAATTCAACAACAAAATAAATTAAAAACTATTAATAAAAACTAAGATATTAAATTTTTTATCTGAAATAAATTAAATGTGTTGCACACGTAAAAGCAGGAACTTCAATAGCTATTCATCTAATTGCAAACCTGAGTTTACCGTGCAATACAGTGCTCAAGTGAAAATATTAAATTAGGCAATATGACAGGCAGCATAATACACAGGAATAATATACTCGTGATCCCATCCCCCAAAACCGTACTGGTGTTGAAATCCTTACAACCCAAGGATTCTTTCTCCATTGATTATGTACCCATTATTGTTTGTGTTACCTTTCACAGACCAACCGTCCGGTACCTAATTTGTAATGGGGTTTTAAAGGGGTGGACACATAAAAGTCGTTTAAAATATTCAGGAGGCAGCAGAGCTTTACATTCAATAAAAATTGCTGACGCACTAGATAATAGGACCATACCTGGAACTGGAATCAGAATTGGGATTTGATTTCATTTCTTCAGCTAACATTAGAAGCGCCCTCAAATGACCTGTATCATTCATTTATTTTTCAGCAAATATTAGCGACAATTAAAAAAAAACAAGCCAACGGAATACAGAGCGATGAGATTAAATGGAATTCCATGCGATTACCATGCTGAAGAAAGATGATCATTGATCTGCATGAGCCCGAAAACTGTTTGGGGTTCAGAAATCCTCATACAATAGAAAAAGAATCATAAGATCTACAGGATGCCCTTTGCTATAAAGATTTAACTGTGGGCTATGGGACTAATATCAATATCTTCGATGAATTCAAACAAAAGTATAAGATAAAGAAAATTCATTACAAATTTCAGTCATCTCACGTCTATCTTGCTGATAATAGAGATATAATAGATGAATATACATCACCCCCAAATTACTGCCACGGGACGGTAATCTTGAATTCCGGTTCATTCTCTTCCCTATGTCAAACTGAAAATTCTCTTGCAGAGGCATCCGGCCCTTGTCTTGCAGAGGCACTACCGCCCTCATCGAATGTCTAGTATTAACAGAAAACCGATCTTCAATACTCTGATCAAAATCATAATGACGCCGCTATCTAGTCGGAGACCTTCGCCACGAAATTCTCGTCCAGAAGAATGTTCTGAGGCTTGACATCCAGATGAATAATGTAAGCCAGGCCCAATACGATATTGATTTCCTCGCCATCACTTCCTCGCCATCACTTCGAACATGCTGTTCATAGCTCCACTTGAAAGTTCTGTCGGGTTTCGCCTTCCGCTAAGAAAATAAAAATCACTGCAGCTGCGAACAAACTGACTGCCACTTTGTAAGAAGTACTGCCATGCTTTGAGGTCTTCTGATTCTTGATCATGTCGGTACTTTTCCCTTTGATGAAAATAAAATTTCTCTCGTTTGAAAGTCTCTCACCGTCTCAGACTGAAAAGACACAGAGAACATAGAGAACATAGATAGTTGAGGACGAAATGGTGAAAAATGATAGGACTCGAGATATACATATATATCTCTGGCGCTTCTAGAACCGTCCATTGATATACATATTTGAGGCTCCTACCTCCTCTTCAACCATCCCCCGAATCATGGGCTTTTTTCCTGCAACGGTTACTTCAACGGCTATGGCTTGAGGGCATGGTTGATAGAAACAGATCATCCCTGCAGTCCATGTTTTTTTTACTCCAACGGTTACTTCAATTGACAGCCATGGTTGATAGAAAGCCATAAAGCGCTGAGTTGTTACAAAGCCATAAAGGTTATTTCAACGGCTATGGCTTGAGGGCTGAGTTGTCTTCCTCCAAAGCCATAAAGCATAAGCTATAGGATATTAAAATGCTGTATAGGGTTACTTATGGTTTATAGGATATTAAAATGCTGTATAGGGTTACTCTTAGATTTAAACTGATTTAAATCTAATTATGAGCATATACTGCCTTAGGACATTTAATATTGTATAACTTACGATTTATTGTTTACCGTAAAATTCCACTTGTGCTAAATGAATATTTGAATTCCAACGTGACCGAAAATTTGAAATTCAACACGGCAATGCAATAAAATTGAAATTCAAATGGGAACCCACCACTGAGTCAGTGTGAGAAGCGCGAGAATACTGCATAAACTCAAACATAGATGCAACGTACATTTATTTCATTAACTACGACATTTCGCCTACTCGGAAAGATGGATGGAGTGATCGCATCTCAATCAGGATTTCGTGTGTTTATTTTATCTATTCTGTCAACCCCACAACCCTAAAATTGTATGTAGTCATGTTTATGGAAGACCCAACACTACTATTGCTAATGCATCTCCAACGATCTAATGATATAATTTTGTAATTTTGTGCTTTCAAATATTTTGTTTGTGATTACTTTTTTCAGTGGTTTTTTTTTTTCACCTTTATTCATTCTAATACACAAGAGATTACTGCAGAGCTCAGCTTTGGAATCCACTTTAGCGTGGTTATAAATATATAAATGAAGTGTTCATTATCTCTCTGTGCCCTTTAATAGATGATTGTATAATATAAATGAGTTAGAAGAATCTATTGTCTTCAATATAAATGAGTTACAAGAGAATGTGAATAATATTCGAGGTACTCATCGAAGATTTCATAAGATAAATAGGAAAATGACATATTTAATCTTTTATGACATATTTAAAATTGATTTTTATAATTTATTTATTTTTAATAGTAGATTTGTTGAACTTAATTTACAGTTTTGAGAAATATTTATTAACCTACAAATTTGTGATATCTTTTTCTTCACTTATATGATGAATAATATTATTTTTCCTCGCTTATATGAAAAAGATTTTTGAAGAAAGAGCTTTATAAGTTTAATTTTTATGATTTAAGTTTTCATGAAGGTATAAAACTCTAATTTAAATTTTTTTAGCAAATAAAAATATTTCAATGAATATTTGAAATATTATAATCATTAATATGTATAATATATTATATTTAATTTCATTTATTATATATATATATATATATAATAGTTATTTAGTTTAGTTTTAATTTGATATATATTGTATTCTATTTTCATTTCATTTATATAATTATGTAATATTGTCAAGTATATATGTATAATTTTGTTTTAGTATTATATGTGTGTGCTTGTTTTTTAGGTAAGAGTTAAAAGTCAAGATTTCATAATAGAATAATTAGTTAATGCATACTAGAACTTTATATTAATTCAATTTTTTTTATTAGTAATATTTTTTTTATTTTACAAAATTTAAATTGTTATAATGGTAAAGTAATTTTAATACATGAATGATGAAAATTTTGGATAAAAATTGTACAATTGTAGTGGATAATCATACCAATCTACTTTATTGTTGCAAAATTATATATATATAGATAAACAAAGCCTTCAAATTATTACTATAAATGTTGGAGATATATTTATCCACAAAACATAGAAAAAATTATAAAATCAATCAATTATGATGATTATCTATTAATTTATTAATAAAAATAACTATAACTATGGATAATTAATAAATTAATCCATAATCATTTTGGCAGATTGATTTTATATTCACATAGTATTAACTAATGTTATTGTAAGGAAATCAAATATTATATAATGAAACAAGTGTGAACAAAGATCAAACTTTATCCATAATTGATCAATAATCCTTAATCCCATTAAGTATATTTTAATTAACAAGTTGACTAATAATTGTAGTCATAAAAATGGATACTGTGGAGATGTCATATAACCCTCCTCAAAAACTCACACCACATAAATCTTCAAAATATCAAACTGATTAATAATTTTATATTTGGGTATTGCATTTAACATGTATCTCAAACACTTTTGTTTAAAAGTTTAATATGTAAATGCATATGTAGTTGCATTATGAGTTTAGTTTAACACTAGTAAAGACTTATTTTTATAAATGAATGTAATTACCTAAATTAAATGAACCTAATTATATAAATTAAATTTATTGCAAATATTGATAGACATTAATGTATAATAAATATCAAAATATTTATTTCACATTGTTAAAATTTAAAAAACATATAAAATTTAATTAAATTATAATTTTATTTTAAATTATTATTATTAAAAAAAACAGTATATAAATAAATAAAAGGTATGTAATAGGATTCTTAATAATGGAGATTTGTATTCTTTTTACCATGGAAATTCTTATCTTTTAAATAAGCTTTTTTACAATACTATCGGCTAATAAATTATCAATTAAATGTCCACAAATTTACTTAAATAGAAAATATATATTTTATTTATAATATTTTTTAATTAAGTTGAAAAGAAAAAAGAGAAAAATCTCAACATTATTTTTTCACTATTGATAAAAATATTTTGTAAATATTTTGCAAATATTAGATCTCTGTCATCCATATATTAATTATTAATTAATTAAATTAAGTTTCTCAAATTTTTATTCAAAATGAACTGTAACACACAACTCCTTACAAACTACATTTGTATCCTATCTCTTTATGCAAATTAACCATTGTAAAAAAACACATAAACAATTGCTATAGCTGGAAGGAAATTATCAAAACGTTATGTTAGCACCCATCATATTTTTCATGTCAAAATACATTGTAATAATTTATATTAAAAATACAGTAGTTCTTTTTGTTTAACAGTAATGACACACCATGCATTATTCAACATTCCATATTGTTGATATCCAATGTAGCTAACTCATTTCATAAGCCAAGCTAAATGTATGGCCAAGTATGCCTCGATATGATCCACTATGGTAAACGTATTTTACTCGGGTTGGAGATGTTTCTAGAATACCTACCTGTAGTTTTCGGTGACCACCAACCCTATAGGCTGCACGTAGGGACATTTGGCACTTTTGAGTTGTCGATCTACCTAGGCCCGATCTGATGATTGTATTTGGCTATGATAGGGTTAGTGTAACCAACTCGGACCAATACCCCAGCTCATTCTTGGAGTTTTCTTCCCTTTTTTTCCCGGATGAAGCTCTACAGCTATGGAGACCTTACTATGCACAGATATGGTCATCGACTACCCTTATCTCTAGTTAGTTTTCTCTCTACCTCTATTTGACTTTGAACCTAAATAATTTTTCACCCTTGGTTACTCGTTTGGAAGCTTACTGCCGATTCATATCTTTTGGTCTCGATGGGATTTCGAGGCACTGAGAGAGATAAGCACTGTGGCGTACGGTGCATTTGGACACACAAAACTCCCTCTGGTAAGTCTATATTCTTTGCATAGAACTTTTCTTAGCTCGTAGGCATTCAAAGGTGAAATTGTATACCGTTCTTAAGTTTTTGTCTTTTGTTTATGTTTTGGTAGGTTATGGGACCACCCACTCGTAACGCCACTAGCCCTCCTCATCTTGGCCACGAATGTTCTAGATTTTTGGTTTAATTCCTTTTACCTCGCTACTTGTAATGCATCTAAGGGTTAGGTTAAGAGGCATTCATAATGGATGTATTTGTTACAATGGAGTTAAATAATATTTCAATATTGCTTATTTGAAATCAGTTTCGGCCAAGGGTATTTTTAGCTCTTCTGGTGACATACATTAGGCTTCCTTTTTTAATATGGTTTTTCTTTGCCCTTGGAACTTCCAAGTCTTCACGATGTAATGCTATGATTTAAATGTGTAAAAATTTTGGGGTGATAATCCATTGTTTTTGGTTTCATATCGAATTACAGTCCCTTGTCATTACCATTTTAGGTTCGCACTGTTGTCATGGTTCCTGTCATCCTGCCAACAAGAGTTATTTGTTAATTTATTGTTACATTAATATATGAAACTAGTATAATACGTTGAATTAATGCATGTACCTGTTGGGTTATTACTGTTGTAACTGTAATATTATTCATGAAATTTTGTAAATTGTTATACTCGATTTCTTACGCCATGAAGGTTTTGCTACACACTAGTTTAGTTTAGTTGACTCATAGCTTAATGTTATTTCTGATAAATTTTATGGAATGTATATCATTTATTCATGGCTATTTTCTAAAGAAACATCCGATAAAGAGAACCCTGTACCCTCGGGCTTCCATCTGCCCATGTGGTGTACATAATTTTTCTAAGGTTTGGTATCATACTATTCTAGAATCCTCTTTGAACTTAAATAATGTCTGTCTATAGTTTGATTCATCGCGAACTATACTCTTAGATTAAAGGTTTTATTTTTGTTATACCATCGCTCCTTGGTGGCCAGTTAATGAGTTTTGTCTGCTGGTTTGGATTACCATATTATTTATCGGTTTTACAATAGTACATACTTTAAAATTTTCAACAGGGCACGAAACCATTACCATTCACAATAGAACTTACATATTAATGTTATAGAAAATTTTAAGTAATAGGAACACACATATAACTTATAACATTATATTTACCGCCCTTGATTTAGATCCAATGTCTCAGGAAATTATTTCTTAGGGAATTCACACCAAAAGCATGGCTTTTCATCCATGTTATGTAGCCCACTGCCCAAGTCGTTTATCAACTTACCTTTAAAAGCAAGCACCAAGGTGGTTTACTTGTTGCACCTATAACAAGCGCTAGGTTGGTTTATCAATTTCTCTTAGTAGTGGGCACCACAATGACTTAGTCTTATCTTTTAGTTCATTCACAAGGATTCACCAAAATTTTAGATGGGGTATTGCTTCGTTTCAAGAGTTGGAATCCACTGTCAAGATGGTTTGCCTATTTTATTTTCATATTTTCCAAGTGTTTTATTAGCTATACAGCAAGCACCATAATGATTCAATCATCTACTAAGACCCCGACTCACCACACAAGCTTAAAAAACATAATACGATGGCCTCACGCAATTCACGGGGAATGCACCCAAAATTCATAAGGGCTTAACTCATACATAGGGCTCCACTACTAGCTGATATATTACCTTGTATTCTCCTACCAATTCCCAACAACTTCCACATGCTCAAAAATCAGCTCGGCACACTCAAATAAGAGGGAAACATATTCCAAGGGAAAGGACCATATCCCAATGGCATGTTGCTAATGGGGAGGTCACAATTCTTCCATTGTAGTGTGTGTGTATAGAGAGAGAGAGAGAGAGAGAGAGAGAGAGAGAGAGAGAGTCAATTTGATCTAGCTTGGATGGTTAAGAGGTGAAATTGTTATCCTCCCCACACAAGTTCAAATCCCACTTTATGACATGTTTTCTATTTGTGAACCAATTAAAGCTAGCAAGGTACCAATAATATCATTCTCATATAAGTGTTTGAGGGTGGGATGAGATGTTTCTTTTGCGTGTGTGTACACCTACATAAACCTATGCTCAAATACTACTTGATGACATGTTTTCCCCTCATTGATTGATTGAATCTATCAATGTACCAATTATCTCATCTCATTCTCTCTTAAGTTATCAATCAATGTACCAATTATCTCATCTCATTCTCTCTTAAGTTATCATTCTCACCTAAGTGCTTGAGGTTGGAATGAGATGTTGCTTGTGTTTGTGTACACCTGTATACACCTATGTTCATATCCTACCTTACGACATGTTTCCCTTCATTGGCTGATTAAATCTAATAATGTACTAGTTATATCATATCATTCTACCAATTATCTCATTCTCACTAAAGTTATTAAGGCTGGGATGAGTTTCTTTTTTGTGTGTGTGCACATGAAAACACTTATGTTCATATCCCACTTTATGGCATGTTTTCCCTTCATGGTCCATTTAGAGCTAACAATGTACCAGTTATCCTATTCTTGTGTAATCGTATGAGGGTGGGATTAGATGTTGTTGTGTGTGTGTTTTAACAACCCCAAAATTTAGACTAATCAATTCAACCATCAACTCAAGTCATGTTGCTAATAAAGAAGCCATAATAAAAGGGTTCAAATTTGGTAAACTTATTTAATGTTACTACTCATTATTGTAACTAGTTAATTCATTACCCTCCATCCAAATATTCTATAGAAGAGGGATGGATCCCATGAGTTTTCACTTGGAAAAATATGTATATATTCTAAGAAAATAATGTCACCCCATGCTCACACACTTAATAAAAGAACTAATGTATTGGTACCATGCCGATTCTCCTTGGAATTTTTTATATTGAGGGTAAATCAACCATAAATGTATGGGAGGCTTGTAACCATATATTACACTATGATATTTAATGCTAATACCTTTCTAGACTTAGCACAATAGCATCTATCAATCTAGTGAAACCTTTGGGCACTTTTTTTTTTTAATGGAAAATTCCCTTGGAAAATCCCTCTAGGCACTTACCCACATTTTGGGAATGGTTCCTAGGATAAGTTCTACTAGAAAAAAAAAATATAAACCTAACCTCAAACCCCCATGTGAATTTGACCTCATGACCTTCTGAGAAAATATGGCTTTGGCATGGAAAACTTCTTAAACTAACCATAAAGATTAGGCCTTCCAGATTATCTCTTCTATGTTTCTATCAATAAATATATCTAAAATGCTTACATTATTAATTTCAAGGTTTTGTGTGTGTGTGTGTGTGTAATTTTGCAACAACAATCTTAGACTTGTATGATTTTTCACTACAATTATACAAAATTTAATCTAAAAATTTCATCATTCATGTATTGAAAATGCTTTAACAATATAAAAATTAGATTTTGTAAAATTAGAAAATATATTAAAATCTTGACTTTCTAACTCTTACAAAAAGATTTATAAATATATACACAAATTTATATTAAAAATGCTTCGATAAAGATCCACAGGGTTGTGGATATACAACGATCAGATGCTTTGTTAAGATACTCCTTGATACAATTGGGTAGCTTTTGTTGATTCCCTAAAGGATGCGTAAGGAGGCTCGACAAAAGGGAGAGGAATTGGAAGCTTGAGGAGTGACTTATTTAGAGGGCCCACATCTTGGGCGTGAATTATTTAGAGGGCCCACCAAATAAGTAAACCAAGGAGCAATACCATCCTCCTGTTTTATACTAAAATGACCTGTACACTAGATGGAGAACTTCGCATCAAGAGAGGGACCACACAGTGCTAGAGTACACTAACATCTAAGTCACTCGTTCAATTCCCCCGCTAGATCAGAATGATATATTGGACATGTTGAAGATGTAATCTTGCCAAGCTTAAAAGAAATACTTCTATAAATACTCAAAATAACACCATAAGAAAATTATGCATATATAAATGATAATATCATATAATTAATAAATAAAAACAAAAGGAAATATTATATATATAAACTAAACCAAATGATTATTAAAAATATTTCTAATAATATTATATAATTGTAATAAATAATCTTAAATAATATATTATATAAATATCAAGGATTATATCTAGATCAAATATTTATTTCCCTTCATTAAAAAGATTCTAAATTGATTTAAAAAAAAATATTAAATTGAAAATTAAACTACAAAATTAAACTTTCCCACTTTGTTAACCATAAAACTTTTCTCTCAAAAATCTTTTTTAAATAATGAGGAAAAAATGAAAGTATTAGCCATATAAATGAAAAATATTTCATGAGTTAAGTTACACCTAAATATACTATTAGAAGAAAATTATAAAAATCAATATTGAGTATGTTAAAAAATATAAATTTTATTTTTTAAAATAACATATATATACATATTTATATTTCTTAAAGGATAAAAAAAGTCTAAAGATTATCATTTTCCTATTTATCCCGTGAGATCATCTATCAATACTTCGAATACTATTCACATTCTCTTGTAACTCATTTATATTCAAGATAGTAGTTTCGTGTAACTCATTTATATTGGATAACGAACGAATAGATAATGAGCACTTTATTTTCATATTTATAACCATGGGAAAGTGGATTCCAAAGATCTCAGCAGAAATCCCTTGTGCATTTGAATGACTAACGCTGCAAAGTAAAAAATAATCACAAACAAAATATAAGATATTTTTTTATGTTAACGCACAAATAAAGGTACAAAATTAAAAAAAAAAAACCTACGGAAAAAAGTAATCACAAATAAAATATAAGATTTTTATTTGAAAGCACAAAATTATATCATTAGATTGTTGGAGATGCATTACCAATAGTAGTGGTAGGTTTTCTACAAACCAGAGTACATATAATTTTAGGGTCATGCCGTAGAGAGAATAAATAAATACATGAATTGATATTTATATTATTTTTCAACGCTATGAATGAATGATTTTACATGTAGTTGCCATGAATACAGTGTCCTCTAAGTCATTCCCGCACAAACTACTCAATAATGCTAATCTTTTCTTTTTATCTTGTCACTCATGGACTAGCTATCATGTTGTATTGGGCATGTCAACGTAATTCTTTACCAGGTATCATGGAGAATCGGTTTCCAAAATCGCAGATGGCACTGGCCACTCCCATTAAACCAAAGCTCAGCCCTCATAGTTGGCTAGATATTTTCATCCATTCATTCATTAAATAAAGGTAATCGACTCTAATGTATTTCATGAAAATTGAAAGAAACATTAGAAAATGAAATACAACACCATGCTCTGCTTAATTTCATTTAAAGAATCAATGTATTAAGTAATGATGCCGATTCTCCTTGGAATTTTTTATATTGAGGGTAAATCAACCATAAATGTATGGGAGGATTGTAACCCTATATTACACTATGATATTTAATGCTAATACCTTTCTATACTTAGCACAATAGCATATATCAATCTAGTGAAACATTTGGGCACTATTTTTTTTTTAATGGAAAATTCCCTTGGAAAATCCCTCTAGGCACTTACCCACATTTTGGGAATGGTTCCTAGGATAAGTTCTACTAGAAAAAAACATATAAACCTAACCTCAAACCCCCATGGTGAATTTGACCTCATGACCTTCTTAGCAAATATGGCTTTGGCATGGAAAACTTCTTAAAATAACCATAAAGATTAGGCCTTCCAGATTATTTCTTCTATGTTTCTATCAATAAATATATCTCCAATGCTTACATTAATAATTTCAAGGTTTTGTGTGTGTGTGTGTAATTTTGCAACAACAATCTTAGACTTGTATGATTTTCCACTACAATTATACAAACTTTAATCTAAAAAATTAATGTCCATGTATTGATAATGCTTTGTCAATATAAAATATTTTGTAAAATTAGAAAGATACATTAATAAAATTTTGGACAATATAAATTGTTTGTATACATGAAATTATACAACATATTACCAATATAAAATCTTGACTTTCTAACTCTTACCAAAAGTTTTATAAATATATACACAAATTTATATTAAAAATGCTTCGATAAAGATCCACAGGGTCATGGATATACAATGATCGGATGCTTTGTTAAGGTACTCCTTGATACAATTGGGTAGCTTTTGTTGATTCCCTAAAGGATGCATAAGGAGGCTTGACAAAAGGGAGAGGAATTGGATGCTTGGGGAGTGACTTATTTAGAGGGCCCACATCTTGGGGGTGACTTATTTAGAGGGCCCACCAAATAAGTAGACCAAGGAGCAATACCATCCTCCTGTTTTAAACTAAAATGACCTATACACGAGATGGAGAACTTCGCATCAAGAGAGGGACCACACAGTGCTAGAGTACACTAACATCTAATTCACTCATTCAATTCCCCTGCTAGATCAGAATGATATATTGGACATGTTGAAAATGTAATCTTGCCAAGCTTAAAAGAAATACTTCTATAAATACTCAAAATAACACCATAAGAAAATTATGCATATATAAATGATAATATCATATAATTATATAAATAAAAACAAAACGAAATATTATATATATATATATATATATATATATATATATATATATATATAAACTAAACCAAATGATTATTAAAAATATTTCTAATAATATTATATAATTATAATAAATAATAATAAATAATATGTTATATAAATATCAAGGATTATATCTAGATCAAATATTTATTTCCCTTCATTAAAAAGATTCTAAATTGATTTAAAAAAAAATTATTAAATTGAAAATTAAATTACAAAATTAAACTTTCCCACTTTGTTAACCATAAAACTTTTCTCTCAAAAATCTTTTTTATATAATGAGGAAAAAATGAAAGTATTAGCCATATAAATGAAAAAGATTTCATGAGTTAAGTTACACCTAAATCTACTATTAAAAGAAAATTATAAAAATCAATATTGAATATGTTAAAAAATATAAATTTGATTTTTTAAAATAACATATATATATACATATTTATATTTCTTAAAGGATAGAAAAAGTAGAAAGAAAAAAAAGAAAGAAAGAGAAAATGCGTTATCATTTTCCTATTTATCCCATGAGATCATCCATCAATACTTCGAATACTATTCACATCCTCTTGTAACTCATTTATATTCAAGATAGTAGTTTCGTGTAACTCATTTATATTCAATAGCTAATGCATAGATAATGAGCACTTTATTTTCATATTTAGAACAATGGGAAAGTGGATTCCAAAGATCTCAGCAATAATCCCTTGTGCATTTGAATGACTAAAGCTGCAAAGTAAAAAATAATCATAAACAAAATATAAGATTTTTTTTATGTGAAAGCACAAATAAAGGTACAAAATTAAAAAAAAAAACCTACGGAAAAAATTAATCAGAAACAAAATATAATATTTTTATTTAAAAGCACAAAATTATATCATTATATTGTTTGAGATGCATTACCAATAGTAGTGGTAGGTTTTCTACAAACCAGAGTACATATAATTTTAGGGTCATGCCGTAGAGAGAATAAATCACATAAATACACGAAATCCTAATTGATATTTATTATTATTCTTTTAGCATGCAAAGAATGAAATTATTCTATATGTAGTTGCCATTAATAAGAAAAACTTCAAGCTTCGTCCCGCACAAACTACTGCCAATAATGCGACCTTTTCTCTTTGATTTCCTCAGCCATGGACTAGCTATCATGTTCTATTGGGCATGTCAACGTAATTCTTTGCCAGGCATCATGGAGAATCGGTTTCCAAAATCACAGATGGCACTGGCCACTCCCGTTGAACCAAAGCTCAGCCCTCATAGTTGGCTACTTATTTTCATCCATTCATTCATTAAATAAAGGTAATCGAGTCTAATGTCTGTCATGAGAATTGAAAGAAACCTTAGAAAATGAACGATAGTTCATAACGAAGGATCAAAACAATTCCTATATTGGCATTTTATCTCACGGACAAATTTATCTATGAGATAATATGCGATTTTCTTATACCATTTGTCTTCTGTAAAAGAGATCTGCGGCGGGGTTCAGATGCAACAAAGTCGAGTGTAGAAGGGGGAGGAGGCCCATATTCGTGGGCATACTGGGGAGTATTATGGAGTTGATAAGCTAACTCAGAAAATACAACCAAACATCCATTCGTATTCTGCATAGCTTGCTCAATTTTGTTAGTTTGGAAGCAAAACCAGGAGTTATGAATACAACATCGCAATGGCATCAGAATCAAATTCAGAAACCTCATCAATGTAACCAAAGGAACAAATGCCGCTACGTATCATATTTTGTACAGTGTTTCCATTTCAGTCATGTGAAGCATGTCATTAAAGGTCCGATTGCATTGTTGCCGAACAATGCAATGACCAGCCATGTGACGGCTGTGACTATCTCCGAACTCTTATGATTTAATCAATTAAACTTTATTTTAATTTGACATGAAATTAGTTGAAATGATCATTTCAACTAAATAATATATTGATAAATAACAATCTAGAAAGTAAATAATATAATAAAGTAACAATTTTAATCTCAATAGTGTATTAAAAAATACTGTTTTTTTATGATCGTTCAACTTACCGCCAATAATATCATGTATATATATATTTATTTAAATTAATATTATTTTAAAAATGATGTTACAAATTATAAAAAATATATTATTAAAATGGTCATTTGTCATTTCTTAGTCGATAGGTATGGATAGGTATGGATGTTGAGTGACATGTTATTTAATGCATTGCAATGTATAGTTGTATAAGAATAACTATTTATAAAATTGTAACACAATAATTATAAAAAATTATTAGAAAAATGGAAATAAATATAAATATAAGAAAAAAAAATATAAAAATAGGTAATATAGAAATAAATATAAAAATAAGAAAAATCAAAATATTTAAAAATTGTTAATAGAAATAAATATATTTTAGTTTTTGGTATTGGTTTTATAAATATTGATAAATATTGATGAGTAATGAGAGTTTTCAAAAATATGTTAAAGAGAAAGAGCTTAAGAGTTTAGTTAAATATTGTCTTTATTGGAAGTGAAAATAGAGGCTTCATGGGAGATTTTTTTCTAGGGAGGACTGCCAATATTTAACTTTTTCAAAATGTAACAAAGTTAGTTGATAGACAAGTTCCCATGCTTGGATATGGGTCATGAAATCAACAATATTGTCGTCTTGGACTTGTAGTTGTTGTACTATATCATAAAATTATTTTTGTTTAGTGTTTAATTTCATTTGCACCCTGAAAACAAAATTGATAAAATCAAAAGTTTGACATTTGCTAGATTTATACTAGTGAGCTAATGTTTCAGCACAATGATTTTTCTATCATAATACTTTATATTCTTCCCAATGTCAATAGTATTATGGACACCAGCTTTTGATAGAGTAAACTAGCAATTAATAAAAATAAAAAATAAAATTCATCACCATGGTCTCAGTACTGAGAATTATTTCATAATTCCAAGGAAATTCTCATAAATTTGTGCCTCTACCTTATTACTTTGCTTCATATACTTATATACTTATCAAATATAAATAACTACAAATTTATAACTTTGTCAACTAGTTTTGGATTAAAATCATCACTACCTA
Organism: Pinus albicaulis; assembly: GCA_034641835.2. Taxonomy (NCBI): domain Eukaryota; kingdom Viridiplantae; phylum Streptophyta; class Pinopsida; order Pinales; family Pinaceae; genus Pinus; species Pinus albicaulis. The sequence goes on from CM076571.1 coordinate 467,547,790, forward strand.
CAACCATGCTCACACCCCAATTTATTAGCGAACGTTTGAGTAGTGATGAATTATTTCATTTATGAAGAATGTTGTTCGTACATATTGAACTCATTGGCATTGGTATTTTGTGCCAATTATTTTCATTTTTTTCTTGTCTCATAAAATTTTTTTCATCCCGATTTTTCTCCTATTCTCCTCTACTCTTCAACATTATCTTCAAGTTCTCTTTTAGCTAGTTCCTATTGCTTATATTTCTCCACTTCAAATATCTTGATGTTAGTTTCAACGTTTTCCTCGCATTTATTCCTTGTTTCTTTTTTCTTCTTGGATTCAATCTCTTGCATTATTTTCTTCTTATCTTCTGCATAAAAATTGGCTTTCTTTTCAGATTCTACTCTTCATTAACATTTCTACCTTCACTCTAGGATTGACCTCTTTGGTAGATATTCTTCCATAGCTATATTTACTTGCACCTCTTCTTTTCTTTTGGCCTCAACCATTTCTCTAGGTTTATATAGTGCTTCCAACCTTATGTTTTCTTGCTCTTTCTCTTTTTGCTAAAGAACTTATCTTTCAACTTTAAAAAAAATTAGCTTCCTCTTTGTTTTTCCTCAGCAATAACCTATATATTAGTCAATAATTATTCATAATTTAATGTTTGTATGAATATTTTAAAGGTAATTTACTTCATGCTTGTAATGGTACAAGATTCATCGTAACTTTTCGATTTTCAACAATTCTCAGGGGAGTGCAATATGGAAGATAATGAATATATGTATATATAGTCAACGTTTTAAAGAGAATATATCTTATTATGATACTTGAGAACTATAAGTTTATGTTGTTAAAAGTTTGAAAAGAGAAGACACAATAGGTCATTACAACTTATTTGGTGATTATCTCACGGGATAAAAAAATATAGTAGGTTAAAGGGATTTTTTATTTATATATTTGATAATATGAAGAGATGGGAGTTTTAAATCATTGATAAATTCAAGATTTGATGGTGGTGACAAGAGATGAAATGCCACTTCAACCACAATTGGTAGTCGAACCGTTCGAACGATGGGCACTAGATTTTGTTGGACCATTCAACCCACCACCGAACCATAAAATATGCATACTAGTTGCCATAGATTACGTAACAAAGTGGGTAGAAAAAGTGGCCTTATCAAGAGCCACGAAATAATCTGTAATTAAATTCATTTTTGAGCTATTTGTGAGATATGGTTTACTACGAGAAGTGATAACCGATGGAGGGGCACAGTTTGTGGGTAATAAAATTACAGCCACCCTAAAGAATCACCATATCATCCATAGAGTCACGTCTCCTTACCACCTACAGGCAAACAGGCATGTCGAAAGTACCAACAAAGTCCTTGAGGAAATTCTTACTAAAACAGTATCAGCACATCGCCAGGACTGGGCCACTAGACTACCAGGGGCCTTGCGTGCTTACCGAACAATGTGGCGAAACACCATAGGATATTCTCTGTATCATCTGGTCTTTGGAAGAGAGCCTATTTTTCCTATTGAATTCGAGATAAAGACCTTAAGGACAACATAAGAGGTAGGGTTGGACTTGATGGAGGCTTATATTAAAAGACTCCGACAAATAAATGAGCTAGATGAAATACGACTACTGGGTCTGCAATGCAAAGAAATCATACAACAACAACGAGCTAAGTAGCATGACAACCTCATCAAAAAGAAGACATTCCAAAAAGGAGATTGGGCACTTCGCTATGACTCCAGATTCAATATTTTCTAAGGAAGTTACAAACATGGTGGCTCAGTCCATACGAAGTTCAAGAAGTACACAACAATGGTACCCTCACCTTGACCGCCATAGATGGGCCCGGTTCTACATTTCGAGTCAACGGGCACAGAGTGTGCCTCTATCACAAACCTCTTACAAAGGAGACTTTCTGCCATCAGGTACGCAATGATCCTATTATCCAAGTTCTAGCATAAGGGGGTGATAACCCCACAACTTTAAATACATAAGAGCCTATTGTTTCCTTTTGTAAATATTGTATATAATTTCCCTGCAATTTTTTTATTATTCTGTTGTAAATTCTTCATATTCACAATGGTGTCATTTTCATTCATCACCCCTTGTTTTTTTTTTTTTGTTCAAATATTATAATGACTACTTTTCAATCCCATTGAACAGTTGTTGTTCAATCGGATTGAACAACCGTGTTTTTGCGATTTTTTTCTTTGCTGTTCAAATCTTTGAACGACTGCTGTTAAGTCCCATTGAACAGTTGTTGTTCAATCAGGTTGAAAAACTGTGTTTTTGTGTTTTTTCTTTGCAGTTCAAATCTTTGAACGGCTGATGTTCAATCCCATTGAACAACTACTGTTCAATCGGATTTAACAACCGTGTTTTTATTCATTGGTGTTCAAATATTTGAACAATTGTTGTTCAATCCAATTGAACACTTGCTATTCAATCAGACTGAACAACCGTGTTTTGCATTTTTACGGCTGCTGTTAAAATATTTGAACGACTGTTGGTAAAATCTTTGAACGACCGTTGTTTAATCCAATTGAACAACTGTTGTTCAATCGGATTGAACAATCATTTTTTTTTGTGTTTTACTTTGCTGTTTAATCATATAGAACAACTGATTTTTTCCCTCTTTAAGCATGATTCTTCCTTTTTTTTTTTCTGATGATCTCTCCTCACAAAAACCTCTCCTTCTCCGACACCCCAGCTGTAAAACACATTTTTGAGTGGGAATTGGCACCTGAAGAGGAGAAAATTAGCAATATTACTAATATGATGATCCTTTGAAAATTTAATGGAAATCTCTACTCCGGAAGCTAACATGGTACATCTATGCAATGGATGGCTAAGACATATCCTATTTAAACATGTTATTACATGATACATAGTCTTATAATGGTATATATTTCTACACTCTCGAGTAGTATTTCCCTTTGACATAAATATTTAGGAATAAGGAGCATTAATTGTATTGCCATTATTTTTTTTACTTCACACACCAGGGTAATGACCTTCTTAACTGCTTGAAGGATAGGAGGTCTCATCACGAGCCGGCCTGATCACTCTGTTACAATCCCAGTGAATGGTACTGTGACTATCTAGTTACCACACCAGCACAATGGTCTTTTCTTGAGCTCCAAGGCCACGGACATCGTTATCGTGTACAGACTGTGATTACTGATTGCTGACATTTTCCCACATATGCATTCATGATTGATTAAATATCTCTTGTACTTAAGGACATGGATGCCCTTATTTTGAGAGAGGGGGTGTAAATATCCATCAATATTAAGCATGTTAATTCCCTGCAAAAATTTTGTTGGATACGCTGATAAGACCAAAAGATCATTGCAATTACGATATGAAGTTACCTACATTTATGACAGAAGGCGGAATTTTTTTTTCTCTTGTATGAAGTGTTTATTCTAACCGATAGGTCCGAAAGGAAACATAGAAAGAAGGAGAAATTAGCTCAATAGAACGCATCAGCCATGGGAGGGAACTCTCTCCGGAATGAACCTACGACCTTCCCAATCTCAGATGCAACTCACACCATTCTCCAACAAGCTGGTTCGCTGCCATACTTACTCAAATTGCAAGGGTTTGACACAGAGATAGCAATTGAATTCCTAAATAACCTACAGGAGGGACATACCAGACTCAATGGAAGGATTATACTGGTCACATAGAATATCATTGCTGAAGTTTCTGGAATGCCAGAAAAGGGAGAAATATTGACCGAAAAGCACCTTCTTCTATGAGAGGCAATCACAGTGTACCAGGATCCAGGAGAACCATTGGAACAGAAACGAAAAGGGATTAAACCTACCTCTCTACAACAATCGTGGCAGGAATTGGTAGCATTCATCTAAATATTCATCACATGCGATAGACGCCAAGACGTGGTAAAAACTTGTCAACTCAAATTGGTAGTTGTCCTTAAAAAAAATATTTCAGTTAATCTACCTTCTTGCTTAAATTTTGTTCATGACACTATTGTTCGAATGAGAAAGGCTAAAAACCCCCAAGCAGCCATCAGCCACCATGGTTTAATCAACTTAATTATAATGCATGAATTAGACAAACAACAGACATCCTAGGACAACTTTGTTAACCATGTCATGCATGCACATGAGGAAATCCCTGTCGGGACCGAAATTGAGCTCCCTAAAATTAACATACCTTGAGGAACAAGAATGAAAAAGACCCATGCTTCGAAAACAAAACCAAGCAAGTGAACATGGTCCAAAAGACTGAAATTACAACAAGAAACCTTGGAAACGCCAGAGGAGGCAGGGCCATCCCATTCACCACCTTGAAGCCCTCAAGACATACCATTATAAGACTATCAGAAAGATATGGATCGATTTATAGAGAAAATGAGGGCATCCTGTGAAACTAGAAGCCCATCTGAATAGCTGAGGAGCGAGAGGAACTGTTAAACCAATCTGCCACCGCCAGAAGCTCTGGCCGTAGTTAGATATTACCTCACCAAGATGAATCACAAGGTTTTAGGGGCTTGTCTACTCCCAAGAGTGATGGGGTGAATAGGGAAGAGCAGGTAGAAGGTGTAGCCGAATCTGAAAATCAGTCAGGAGAAACCATCCCCTTAGAACAAAATGCAAGCATGGAAAATTAATGAAAAATTAAGCTCTGGAGTACAAGTAGAAAATATCATCACAGAAAACCTTGAAACTGGCACCACCATTCCTGAAAACAAGGTTGCTGCTCCTCCATCCCCTGCCAAAACCAGGCCAGAAGAGAATTTTGCTGAAAATAAGTTGAAGAAAATGACAAGAACTTGCAAAAGGTTAAGGAAAATGATAAAACATTTGAGGAAACAACTGAAGGAAGTAATCAAGGCTCGAAAGCCTAAGAAAGAATTAGTTACCATAGAAACCCAAACAAAGCTTGTCACCAATTTGATAGACACTGCTGAGGTTGAGGTACAGACTGACTTAGAAACTACTGCTGAGATTGAGGTACAGACAGACCTAGTGGACACTATTGAAGCCTTTGTGCAAACTAGGCTGGAATTTAGAGAAGAAAGGGGAACCCAAACGGTGGAAGCCCCTGCCTACGCTCTTCTGGTATAAAAGGCTGCCAATCAAAAATTGCATAATGAATTAATTCGAACACGACATGAGTTAACACAATGCAGAAAGGAAGTAGTGCCCACACAAGAGTATTAGGCACTATTAAAGAAATTCACAGACCTTTCTGCAACAGAGCATGAGACATTTTCTCAACTCAGAGAAGAAAAAGCGAAGGTAAAGAAAGCGCAAGATCAAGTGGGACAAGCTAAGAAGCAAGCTACTATGGTTTGCTCTCTGTACTATGATGTGCTAACATGTAGGGCACTAGCCACCAACTATGCCCTATTTCTAGTAGAACGGTAGCTGTTACTGAAGATCAAGGCCGTCGGGGCAGGGAAGCCGATGACTTTTAAAACCATAGAGGAATTTTTCCATTGTTGCAATGATCAAAATGAGCAGGTCCAATACCTCTTGTGTGAACTATACATGCACAACTTCTTCTTAGAGGAGGACAGGGACAGTAATCCCAGCCCCTTTATAGAAGATATTCAGTTCTAGGCTTTCCTCTCTTTTGGTACATTTTCACCCTTCCTTTACCAAAAATTTTTATCCACCTTTAAGAATTTTTCCTCATCTTAACAGTAAAGGAAAGGAAGATTAATGTAAAATCAGGACAAATTGAACTAACAGTAAAAGGGATGTTTTACAATGGGAAATTGACTTGTTATATCTTTATTTACGGGGAAATAACTAGTTGAATCAATGATGACCAGAAGACAGCTGACAGATAGAGACTAACGGAACCATGATGACTACCATGGACAGGCAGAAGAGGGAAAGGCACCTCCATGTCTGAAGAACTCAAACAACATCCACAAGCAGCAAAATCTCGTATGGAAAAGACCGTTACCACTGTTGTAATCGCCTTGAAAAGGCCAAAAATGAACAATATAGATAGATCAAAATAGAGACTTTATTCTATAATAGATGTATCAGGACAGGATTGTCCTATTATATCAATGTATTAACTTTCAGCTTAATAAAGGTCTTGGCATTTTTATAGTCAATTTCTTAGTTTTCCGTAGCGGTAGACTTCTGGTGGTTTAGGCCCAGCCCTGGGATTTTCTGTGCTAATCTCTATGCTATACGTTCAATTACAAAATTTACGTTTCAGTCATCAAACACATTTTATGAGATATCATTTAATTGGTTGAATTGTGAACATAATATACTACAACTTTCTCTTTCATTATAATAGTTCATTATTCATATTTCCTTGTTTACAATGAATGCTTTCATAGTTTTTAGATGCTTTCATCATTTCCCAATGCTTTTATACTCGTTTCATTTGTTTTAGCATGACTGTTGTTCAATTATGTAAATAGCTAAGAGCTGGATCTTTCCATCAGTAATGTAAGGCATCTAGTTGTTAATTGATTCAGAGAGATGTCATCTATTTAATTTAAAAAGAGAATTCCATTGCAAACTTAGATAAGAAATTACTATTCAATTTATTGAAGCTGTTGTTCAATTCCGTAGGACTGTTGTTCAATTCATTTGTGTGCTGTTCAATCATAGGTTGCTCTTTTCTGCACTTACTTAGACAGAATAGTTAAACATAATTTTACAATTCCATTTCCATTTGAATTGATTGAGCTTCGAGAATTAGATAGTCCTCTATATGGTAATATAGAGTAGGGGTTCTTTGATATCACTTGCATATACTATGCTCACAGTCTTGAAATAATAAGACATTCCCTGAGTTGACAATTGAATGAGAAGCATCGAGCCTAATCTAACCTAGCCTAACCTATCCTATCATAGCCTAGCCTACCCTTGCCTACCCTGGCCTAGCCTACCCTATCCTATCCTAGCCTAGTCTATCCTAGCCTAGCTTATCCAAACCTAGGCCATCCTAGCCGATCCAAACCTAGCCCAGCCTAGCCTACCCAAACCTATATTACTCCAACATAGTGTATATACCCTAGCCTAACCTACGCTAGACTAACCTAGCCTAACCTAGCATAGCATAACCTAGCCTAGCCTAGCGTAGCCTAGACTAAACTTTCTTATCCTAGACTTACCTTGCCTAGCCTAGACTAACCTATCTTAACCAATCATAACTTAACCTAGCCTAGCCTAATCTATCATTGCCTAACATAGCTTAACCAAACCTAACCTAACCTTCCCTAGCCTAACCTAACCTAGCATTACCTAGCCTAACCTAGCCTAACGTATTAATGCAGTCTGTCCATCCTACTCCTATCAGTCAGCCTTACCTAGCCTACCCTAGACTAACCTAACATAACCTTTCCTAGCCTACGCTAGACTAACCTAACATAACCTTTCCTAGCCTAACCTAATGTAATATCCCTCGCATAAGCCACCATAAAAACTCTCATAAAATGAGGGTTATTAAATAATTAAATATTATTAATTATTATATTGATATTAAATGAAGAATATTCTTGTAATTGTTGATTATAAGAATATTGGAAGAATTATTTCTTAACTATTTTATTTATAATAATTTATATTCTTCCATGGAAATAACAGGTTTCCAAGAAAGGTAATGTCCCCAGTTTTGTAAGTGCTCAATGATTGTTGAACACACAACCAAAGGGAGGAACTCATAGATATGAGCAAAGATGAGTGGGGCCACTGAATTTCAGAAAATAAATAAAAGCTATTGTGCATGCACTATGACCAGATGAGAATTGAGATCACTTGCTAAATCCATGAGGATGGATAAGGCAACTATTCCCCACAATCCTTCAAAAATCCTTGGAAGGAATTATTTCTAATTTAGATTTTGAGGAAGAATCTAAATTTCCCCAATGATGAGGAAAGTAGTTGGGAAGAGGTAAAAAGCTGGAAAAGCTGAGGAAAAGCATAAAACAGCTTTAAAGAGTCCCAAAAATGGGAAGCCTAGGCAAACAGGAAGAAAAGCATCCTACTATTCTGGACGCAGAATTGGAAACAGGCTTGGGGAAAGCACAACTTAAATAAGCTGCTCCAGAACAGATAGAGGTTAGTATGTTCTGGGAGGATCTCTGCTCGGGGGTGAATCCTGGGAGATGAAGAGGATTCTAAGGTTGGGAGGACTGGTCATGGTAGAGTTGTGCATGCATAAATTTGGAGATATCTGTAAGTCTGTGTTAAACATATCCCTGTTTTATGAAGTTGTGATGTTATAGTTCCTTTATGCAAGTTATGAAATTGTGATGTTGAAGTCTGACAGGAAATTGAAGTAACTATGATGTTATTTGCATATAACCCAGAAGGATTAATGGTTCAAATATCTTACAATTGCAACTACAAATTTATTGATAGTAGAGACAAATGGTTGGGTGTAGGGATGAGTACCTTGTAATAATTAGATTGGAGAGGATAGATCAATTGAACAACCAATCTAATAACTATGTATAGGTATAGCTTGCTATCTTTTAAAGGAGTATTTAATTTCTGTGTGTAGAAACAGAAAATTGTTAACAAACCAGTAACCTTGAACATCAAGTTCCAAACAACTAAACCTATCATAACAATACTGATGGCACAGAACCCCCTGTAATCAATAACAGAAAGTAAGAAACAAGAACCCCGTGATAGTCGTATGGGGTTCAGTATGTACGTTCCAATGAAGAGAATTGTAACAGTTAGAATTTAAACTATTCTATTAAATGTAAGTGTAATCATATGAAATTAGAAGTTGAACCCTAATTAAGGACGAATATCAAATACTAAGAATTCTAAACTATCCAGTTCAGTATCCTCTACCACCATGTGATTGAAGCAAGAGGATCTGTTACCTAGTTTTCACATGGAACAGTTGAATCTGTACCAAAGTGTCACACCTGTTGAATGTTGTAACAGTAAAATAAGGGGGAAATCCTATTGAAAAATCTAGTGTGTGATAAAAGTTTGGGTGCAGTAAGATTGTAGGCATGTGTAATAATACTATGAACATAGCATCTGTTTACAGTCCATAGAAACTACTGGGAAAGTAGTTGGAGCAATGGAGGTTAGTTGTGTAGAGACAGATGGATGCGAGGAGGCATACATCTATACCTCGATGCTGAAACTTTAAAAGGTTGAAAAATATATCAGGCCTGCAAACAGGTAAGTTTGGGTAAGGGTCTAGTGATTCTCTGGAGTTGGAAAAAACCCTGAACAGAAAACCTGAGAAATACAAAGTAATATATATATAGATATATAAGTCTACTCTATTGAGTAAGAAGAGGGGAGGTCAAGGCCAAAAATTCTCATGTAAAATTCTTGTATTCCATGGCTGTCTATAAGTACTGAAAAGAAATTAAATGTCGGATAATATACCGAATTTGTAAGTGATTCCGTATAAAACTATCAAGGTTATCTGGCGCATAAAGCGGAGAATATCTGAGTTATGTTATAGGTGTAGAAAGCTGGGTTTGGGAGACGTGACAAATGGTATCGGAGCAAAGTTCAAAAATTGGGCAAGATATGTGCTCACAAAGAAATGGTTAACTGTTATAAATTTTATGAATATAAAAAAAAAAAATATTTCTTCAAGTATACAAATATCTTGGATATACTTTCAGGTATACATGTAACAGATGGTGAGGAAGTAGAAACATTGGTATGAGAGTAATATGAGGAGGCTCATATACCAGAATGGTTAAACCTATAATAGGTTTAAAACTGGAAACCGATATCTCTCAGAAAAATAGCATTTCTATGTAAAATAATAGAGTATGAAAAAGTTTATAATGACATATTTAGCTATTGTTCTACTATCATCGTTATGTAAAATAAATTTCAGCAAGTTAAGATACTGGAATCATCTAAATACAGTAGAAAAGATCAATGCTGAAGTTAATGGAAAGGAAAGGGGAAAATGGTGCTACCAGGAACATGCAGATGTCGAGCAAAGACTACAAGAAGTATAGAAGGAGGGTTTCCATTCTAAAAAACTGCTAAACTAAGTATTCCTTACTGTGATGAAAAACAAGAGAAAAATGAATTTATATTTATTCCCTAGATACATAGAAAAGGGAACTTGTAGAGATAAGATAGTGGTATGTTCCTGAAATTTTCTGTTCATTCAGATGTTCTATGGTATGAATTAGTTACATATAAACATTTAAGAGAATCTGGATGTTTGATTTTGGTACTACATCTAACAGAACCCATCATCAGGCTTTCACTTTTCAGATACTGTTTAGTTGTAGCCCAGAAAATCCATAGAGTAGATCGGTTTAAATCTGAAGTACTTACCCTCTGTAGATGATTAATTCTGGTTTTGGCCATTGTAGGCACAAATGTTATACTGTATGCTTATGAGTCTGCTAGAGAAACATTATAGAAGTACTAGAAAGTACATGAGATAAATATAAACATCTGGAAGTAAATACCATGAATTTTGACACTCACAGTTATGCAGGAAAATTGAATATTACCTTACTACATATATGTGTACAATGGTGAAATTTTATGCTCATATGTAAATGGAAAACTATATTAGTAGACTTTGAGTTATAGAGGAAAATTAAAAGAGGCAAATTATGCATGACAACATTTCCTAACTTTAAAAGAAATTCTATTCTACAGGAAGAATATATTAGGTATAGCAAATATAGAGCACATTATGTTCTAAATCCATCTCAAATTCCTAATTTAAGCATCATAGTCCAAACTAAAGTAGAATTCAGTTATGCAACAAATTGACTATGGAATACATATATAAACACCCATGTGACATTATGTGCTCATAAGTATGTTAGGAAATGAGTGACCTTACTCTATAGGATTTTTTATACTATTCATAAGTGTGTGGATTTTCCTTCTAAATCTATCTTGAGTCTTTGAATAAACTCTCATACACAAAGGTTCCAATTATATTTAAGTTCGTCTAGAAACACCTAAGGTTTAAATCTAAGGGCACCGAGTCCCCCCAGAAATGGAAATATTAACTTGTTTCATACTTATGCAAATGATTAAGTCTGATGTTCAAATGTCAGATGGAAAAATTGTTTTAACAGATCTGAAATGTATATGACACCCTAGAAAAAAAAATCAAAGGGGTTAGATTCTGAATAGCGACATGGTCTATTCCTAAAAGAAGCTCAAATCTATCTAAATGCTATACCACTCATAGTATGTACACGATGTATTAAAAATTGAATATCTACTTTTAAATGTTAGTATTACAGTTACAAAGTAAATCTAACATATAAATATAGGGCGCAAGGGCAATGGATCATTTATATACATCCAAACTATTTACTAAGGCCGAGAGCCCTAGTACTAACATCATATGTACCGTTACCTTCTGTATAAGCTATCAAAAAAAAAAAAATGCGCACTGCTGCATAAAAATCGTGGCAACTATTATAAAATATTATAAACAAAGAAAGTGCGAGAGTATAGATGTATATCTTAACCAAACGTTGATGCATTTTGAAAGAAGAAAAGAGGGTCAATTATCATTGAAACCTCACGAAAATACAAATTATAGGATATAGCAAGTTAAAACCGGAAGTCGCCGAGAATTAGAATATACTTCGTCCTACCTGCATCCCAATATATGTATATAGGTAATTAAAAAAAAAAAAGACAACAGAAGTTATAAATGCGGTTGGATATGGGCAGATCCCAGATGGAAGAAATCAAGAGATATAAACCCAAAATCAACTACGCTAATCCGAGGTATATTTGTGATCCCTATTGCTAAATTGATTTTTGCATAGGATTCAACCTACGGTCGCGCGGTGAGAGGTGCTCCGGGCAACGAGTGCCGAGAGCTAACCCTAGCTCATCGTGAGCCTATTACAAGGCGCATATATACGAAAATAGAACAAAAAGGAATGGTAGCTCCAGTAATTTTCGTTTCAGAGAAAACTGATAGCCGAATCTTTTTTGACGGTGTCATAATCGATTAATTGTTGCAGATGAAGGGTATCAAACCACTATCGCCTCTGGCATTACTGCCAAGCTATTCCGATCTGGGAAACTGCGGAAAATTACATACCAGTGGGCGAGAGGTGTATCTGATCGTGAAAAAAACCAATGAACTGATGCGGCTTTAATAATGCGAACCGCCTTGAATCTCCCCCACAGCAGTACAGGCGGCAGACATGGCGATTTCAGTGTATAAACACAAACCTAAACCCTAACTTGCGATGGCTGTACATTGCCCCAAAATCCCGAGGAAGGATTTTACCGATTTTGACGTGCAGAAGAAGTAATACCAGTGCCGCCTGGTTGTCGTGCCCAACCCTAACTCTAAGCACGGCATCAGGTGAAGTTTCGGCCTTAACGCTACAAGGTGTCCTTGACTGGGTAAACCATATCAACGGGACTCCTAGTTGAGCTGACACCTGCTGAGTTATCGAGCCAAGGTACTCTGGGTGATAACTTAGTATTCTCAAAATAAGGGTAGTGCACCTCAAACGGTACCTGGACCAACCTCAAAGCAGTAATCGTGAGACACGTATGCTTCGGGGTTCCAGAAACGTGTTGATGGTCTGTGGTAAGTCCCTGCACCGAAGATTCGAATCCCTGCCATAATGAGTTTAAACACCTGAACACTCCAAGAAACAAGACGGCGCGTTACTACCAGGCACACCGAGGTGTTACATAAGTTAATATGATAAGTTTAGTACGCCTTCCATGTTTTGGTTATCGGGAATGGTTATAGGATTGACATGTCAACAATAACAGGCGGTTGTGATGAAACTTTATAGATCTGCCATACATAGACAGGCACGCTGAATCATTATAAACAAGGAAACGAAAAAGAACTTGTACATATATATAAAATGTAGTTATATAGTGCTATATTGACATATGTGGGGACGTAAATAACTGCCGAAGTGTTTATATGTATGGAATATATAGTCCTAAAGGTGAATTATATATGTGGATATATATATATATGTGAAATATGCGAAGTAAGTATCTATATAATTATATATATGGGAATATATATATATATATAGGTGAAAGAATTCCCAATGGGAAATATTTTATTATATGTATGTAATACATATATAGATATATATATGTGGGAAGAATTTATCTATGTGGATTATCTATATATATATATTTGAAAATATATAAAGATGTGTAAGCCAAAGAGGCATATGTAGGGGGGTTAAGAAGACTCTAAATGGAATGCTACATATTTTTTTAGAGACTAGATGAATAAAGAGAACTTTGCCAAGAGGACATTAAAAAAAAAAAAAAAAATAGAACTCATTAATACATTTGCGTATCACCAAGTATATAGTGAGAAATGTAAATTCGAGGGGGCGGTGATGTAACGTTTGAGTTATATGGCCAAAGCATATTCAAGGGTTTTGGAATATGTACGATAGGTCGCATAAAACTTCCTTCTTAATTATATTCTAGTCATACGATATGTGTACATAAAGTGCCATGTAAACCTTGGTATATTGGGTATAGAATGGTAGTGATATGATTTTGCACTATGAATAATAATAATAATAATAAATAATAATAAAAAATAAAAAATAAAAAAATAAAAAATAAAAAAAATAAAAAAACCAATAATACATCTCTCTTATGTTAAGTGGTATAAATGAAAATGAAATAAATTGAGATCATGTGAGGGGTAAACTAAATATAAAAAGAATTTAATATACTCCTACATCACTGATTAGAGTAAGAAAGATAACACCTATAAAACATATACCCATACAGATGCATGTAAATAAATTATCAAAGGTTAGATATATGGATATATGTAACATAAAACATGGGTATGAAATGGGTGTTTATATATATATATATATATATATATATCGGTCCATAGCCTTATCAAAGGATGTAGGAATATATATATATGGGATATATAAGGATGTAGAGTTATGCAAATTTTATTTATCCCCTAATAGAAAATCCTGTAAGTTTAGGTACTCGCTTACTTGGCTGAAAATAATAGAGAGGAATTCTATTATAGATTAGTGACTTAACAATAGCCGAAACCATCTCAATTGTCTTGTATTGGTTCAAATTAAAACTTTATAAGTCCATCACAAAGGAAAAATGTAAGTTGGTACAAGGGTATAAGGCTATCTTGTACATTAAATAAGAAAAAAAAAAATTTAGGAGTATTAATTAAACTCTTTGGATTATATATAGGGTGGACTTTATATATATATGTCTGGTGGATATATATATGTGGTGGATTGTATTTATATATGGTGGATTTTATATGATGGAGTTTATATATTGTGGATTATATATATATAGAGTGGTTCTATATATATAGAGTGGTTCTATATATATATGAAAAAGAGTGGATTTAATGATATGAAATATAATGGTTCATATAACAAAGAGCTTTATAAAGAAAATTTTATATGTTTCACTTTATTGGAATATATGTTTCTAATATGTTATAAAATATTAGGTGTTGCCATAGTTATTGGAACAAAAGAAGAAGGAAAGCTTAGATTGGAAAAAATATGGAGAAGTGATATTTCTCTCATAAGGAAAAAAAAAACAAATATAGATTTAAAAATAAAAAGCATGAGAGATTTAGGAGTTGCTTTTGTTAGAAAAAAAATAGAATGCTTTTATGCATTAGAAAAGAAGGAATTCTTTTATGATTCAGGAAAAAGTTGGAATACTTTTATGATTTATAAAATATATTCCATTTTAATTAATTCTATTATATAAGCCTATGAGAGAAATAGAAGAGGGGAATTAGCAAAGCATGAACATACAATTAAAAGTAAATGCATAAATTCTGGTGAGTCTTTGAAAAAGGGGAAACTGTGTCAAATTTATTTTTGACATTATCAAGTATTAATACTTGTGAATGTGATGAACTATAGAAATTACATTTATCACTAAAAAAAAAGGAAAAATGTATTCACACTATAAAATTTTAATTGGTGTAAATTTTATTAAAGTTAATTTTCTTGAATCTTAAAATTTAAGACAGGAAAATAGTGTGAAATCATACAGCTACAAACCGAGAGAAAAGAAGGTGAGCTGTATTTGGACTTGGGTGTGGGGGAAACCCATGAGATCCAAATTTCTTCACGTAAGTTTTGAAGAATTGAATTATAGACATTATTGACTAGTCTGGTTATTTCTAATTAAATTGATTGACAAAAAGAAACAATGAAAAGATACTAGAAGTACAGCTATAAAATGAGAAGGGGTAAGAATAACCATGCATATGATACAATTGTTTTCTCTCATTTATGAGTACTAATGGAAAAGTTGTAAAATTGTTTAGCCAAGTGTGTAACAGGAAATTGGGCACTCTGGAAACAAAGAGGAAAAAGGTGAAGATAAATCACCTAGAAAATCAACAAAAGCTGAACTGGATCAAGTTGAGTGAGGAAAGAATCTCACTAAAAAACAAGTAAGGATAAGTAGTGTACTAAAAGTGCACTAAACTATTATGAACCTGAACGGTTTGATTAATAACTGAATTTATTAAGTTATTGAAATGCAGAATGCTGTTGTGAATTATCAATTATATGTACCTGATATTACTTACATTGGTATGAATTGTCGACAGAGAAACCAGAATAAAAGATCTTCCAAACAGACTTCTTGCAAAGAAGTAGGAAGAAAACCAACTGCATAAGGCATCAGTAAATAGAGTGGAGGCAGGAGAGTACTCTGCTGGAAACTAATGGCTTATAAATTAGCCCTACCTTTGCTTATTAAATTCCCTGATGTATTTCATGTCTCCTTGTTGGAAAAGAAAATTTATAATTTTTACATGATGCTTCTCACATGATTGATTTGAAATGTGGTCCAGGTGGAACCAGAAGAGGAATTTCCTTCCAGAGTCGCTTCAAAGATGAAAGCGAGAAGGAATTGAATTGCGAAAATGAACAGTAGCTAGAGTAAAGGTGCAGTGGAGCATTTTACTGCTGAAAAGCTACATGGAACAGAGAAGCTAAGATGATGGAAAAGCATTCATAATTATGTTCAAAATAAACTAAGTAGATAGTTGGCAACACCGAGGACGGTGTTTATTTTCAGAGGGGGAATATGTAACACCCCCAAGTTCTATGCTTTTCAAATTAGACATTTGAACATACATCCATAGGGGAGTGGACCCCAATGGATAATTGTTATGTGGATATGGTTAAATACTTAATTATGGAAAATAAATAAAATATTGTGCATGCACTATGACCAGATGAGAAAGTGAGATCACATGCCTAATCCATGAGGTAATGGAAAAGGAAAAAGACTTTCCCCAAATCTTTCAAAAAATCCTTGAAAGAAATTATTTCTAATTTAGATTTTTGAGGAAAAAACTAAATTTCCCCCAATGAAGAGGAGTAATTGGGAAGAGGTGAGAAAAAGCTGGAAAAGCTGAGGAAAAGCTTAAAACAGCTTTAAAGAGTCCCAAAATGGGAAGCCTAGGCTAAACAGGAATAAAGCATCCTGAAATTCTGGACGCAGAATTGGAAACAGGCTTGGGGAAAGCACAGCTTAAATAAGCTGCTCCAGAACAGATTGAGGTTAGTCTGTTCTTGGAGGATCTCTGCTCGGGGGTGAATCCCGGGAGATAAAGAGGATTCTAAGGTTAAGACCATTTGCAGTAGTTGCAGGCGATAAATTTAGATATCTCGTAAGTCCGTGTTAAACAGACCTTTACAAAATTGTGATGTTATAGTTCATTATGCAATTTATGAATCGTGATGTTATAGTTCATTATGAAATTTATGAATTGTTATGTTATGTTGCATTATGAAAATGTTAGATTGATTAATGGTTCAGTAACTTATGTAATTGCAAACTAAAGCTATTGATAGTAGAGACAAATGGTTGGGTGTAGGGATGAGTACCTTGTAATAATGAGGTTGGAGATGATAGATCAATTGAACAGCCAATCTAATAACTATGTATAGGTATAGCTTGCTATCTTTTAAAGGAGTATTTAATTTCTGTGTGTATAAACATAAAATGTTAACAAACCAGTACCCATGAACAACAAGTTCCAAACAACTAAACCTATCATAACAATACTGATAAGGCTTAACCCCCTCTCAACCTTACAATGTAAAGTAAGCAAACAATAATCAGATAGTCAAGAGGTCTGCAGATAAGGCATGCCTTACAGAGAATTGTGAACAATAGAATTTAAACTATTCTATTAAATGTAAGTGTAATCGGATGAGTTAGTTGAACTTAATTAAGGACGAAGATCAAATACTAGGAATTCTAAAACTATCCAGCTCAATGATCTCACTCATGAATAGCAAGAAGATGTGTTCCTAGTTTTCCCATGAAAACAAGGACTAGACTTCCAGGCTACAATATGTTGAATGTTGTAGCCAGAAATAAGGGGAAGATCCGTCAACAATCTAGTAAAGATGCTTGTGAAGTACTGTTGTAAGCATATGTAAAAATACAAGGAACAGAGCTTCTGTGTACCGTCCATTTAAACTACTGGGAAAGTAGTTGGAGCTATGGAGGTTAACTGAGGATAGATAGATGTATGTGAGGATGCACACATCTATACCTCGATGCTGAAACTTTAAAATGTTGAAAATTTTATAAGGCCTGTAAACTGGAAAGTTAGGAAGGGCCTAGCAAATCATCTAGAAATGGACAAAACTCTGAAAAGAAAAACCTGAGAAATACAAAGTAAAATATATATATCTATATAAGTCTACTAGATGAACTTAGAAGAGGGGTGGTCAAGGCCAAAAATCTTCATGGAAATTCTTATATTCCATGGCTGCCTATAAGTACTGAAAAGAAATTAAATGTCGGATAATATACCGAATTTGTAAGTGATTCCGTATAAAACTATCAAGGTTATCTGGCGCATAAAGCGGAGAATATCTGAGTTATGTTATAGGTGTAGAAAGCTGGGTCTGGGAGACGTGACAGTATATTTTATGAGTTTTAGAAATAATGAGTAATAGATTTGGAAAAAGTATGGATAAGTGATATTTTCTCATAAGGAAAAAGAAAATCTACCTTTAAAAATAAAAGCATGAGGGATTCATGGAATGCTTTTCTGATTTAGGAAAAATCAGATTTATGGAGGCTTTATGGATTGCTTTTGTGATTTAGAAAAGCTGGAATGCTTTTATGATTTAGAAAAAGCTGGAATACTTTTAGGATTTAGAAAAGCTTGAATGCTTTTATGAATTAGAAAAGATGGAATTCTTTTATGATTTAGAAAAAAATTGGAATACTTTTATGATTTATAAAATCTATTCCATTTTAATTAATTCTATTTTTTTATTATAATCCCATGAGAGAAATAGAAGAGGGAAATGGGAGAATATATGGAGAATGGAGCCAAGGAAGAGGAAGAGAGTATTTCAAGCATGCATCAAGAGATGAGTAACCATATCCTTTGAAAATATCTTTGTTTGCATATGGACCATGATTATATAATGCTTGAATTTATTTGCAATAAAAATTTCAGTGTATTAAAAGCTAGATCTACACTTATTTATGCATTATTTTGATAAAACCCCAGGGGGATCTTGTTTAGAAGGATGAGTAGTTCCAGATCTGGTATGGATCTGATGTTTTAGCCATATATTAGTTGTAGATCTGAATATTAACCTACATCAGCTGAAGCTCCTCATATAAAATGTTGTCAAGTCTTTCTGTAGCTTTTCCAATTGTTTCTGCTATTATTTTTGAAGGATTCTTGCTCTTGCTTCAAGTAAATCCAATGCTTCTACAAAGGAACTTGATTATAGATCTGATTTCTTGATGCCATACTATAACATGAGTCTAATGGCTGATTTATAGTGTCTTCCAGCAGAAACTGCGCAATTTCTAAAGGACGGTTTCTCTATTTACCAACTCTCTCCTTTAGCTGATTTTCAGCTAGTGTTGATTGTGGGAGACCTGTTAAAACCTCTAAACTCATTTATTTTTGCTGAAACTTTTCTTGAGGTCTGACACAGCCTAAAATAAGGGAACCCAGCCCTGTTCTACATTATTTTCACACTGGCTTGCTTATACAATGTCCTCCTTGGGCCTATTGCAGATTTTCCTGAGAGTGGAATTTAGCGCTTCTTCCTTGGTTGGTTTTTACTTCTCTTTTGGATCCATTGTTTAGATCTATAGATCTAAGGTTCCTAAGAGTAGAAAAATCTAAGATGAGTGTGTCATTCCCACACTTGCCGTGTTCCACCATTCTTCTATAGATGGAATGAATGCCGGTGAAAGCCCCGGATTTCACCTTCCTTTGGGGAAGGATGGCCCAGTGTCATTTCGCTACCATTCTCCTCATGCATTCATTATGTAATTTACATTGTTGCAGGATCATAGTGAATATCTAAGATATTCTACCGAGTCCGTATTTTCTCCCATTAAATGTTTTTGCATAATTGTATGCAAGGAAATAATTATTGTGTTAAAACTCTTGAAAATGAATAGAAGATAAAAATATATCTTTGTATGCATTATTGGATTAGATTCTTAGAGAGGAAAAAGAGTAATCACATGCTTTATTATGTAAGATTATTTAGAGAAACATATATGCTTGCATGCATGGGAAAAATATATTTTTGAGTATTAGATTTCTAGAGAAAAGGAAGATGCAATCACATAATATTTATTGTGTTAGCATTCTTTTGGGGAAAATAATATGTATTTGTCCAACCTAAAGGGATTAGCTATGGTATTAGCTTTATCTTGGGAGAATATTATGCATAGTTATTGGTTATATCTTTTGGATGAGAGGGAAATGTCACTTTGCATGCATGAAATGATAAGTGGTATGCATTTGACCCTTGGAAAAGAAATGTGTTTATTTTTCCATGAAATATTTATTTGGTTTCTTTTAGAAAGAAATATATGTTTTACATGCAGGAAGAACAAGATATGTTATTGCATGCACAAAACTATAACTTGTATGTTAACTTTGTTTGAAATAGAGTTGGCATTGTTATACATAGTAACCATTATGAATAGATCTTGGGTGGAAAATATATTTTTGGAAAAGAACATGTATTCACATGCGTAAGTATAACATCTATTGCATTAATCCATATTGAAAAGAAAACATACGAGTAGGCAAAAAGAGAAATTTCTTGTTGGGATAGTTATCTTGAAAATATTGTTATGCATTTGCATGCACAATATTATTATATAGTATGTTAGCTTTCTTTTGGAAATAATAGGAAAGTGCATGTAAGATTTTATTAGTGTTTGGTGGAAAGAGGATGCTTGATATTGATTTATTTGTTACTAATGCATGTGAAATGATGTTAAATAAGGAAACTAATGTCAATGTGGTTATGTTTATAAATGCATACAAATATTTGTTTAAGTGTCACAAATAGAGATTGATTATTGGTTTATTAATATTTTATCTAATCATGATATCAAGTGTGCTGACGACAGAAATGGCAGGAAAGAAGGATGACTTGAGAAAAGGAAATTTCAAGTTTAACATTGTGGAAGATAAAGAGTTGTTAGTCCATGCAGGTTTAGTAGTTCCAATTGCACAATGATCCCTTGAAGGAAACAGTCTGAATACAAAGACAGAGATTGATGATTCGTGGGTAAATGGTATCATGATGATTGTAATAACTTATAGCTAGTTATGTTTCATTTAAGATTATTTTTATATGTAAATTTTATTACAATGGTCAAGGGATGGACTCCCTTATAACCATTGAGTGAGGGGTGACAAACCTCACGAGCGTTTAATAATAAAATTAAACGTTTGCTGGTTTTCACCCTACGGGGTTTCCAGGGTATATCGGTGTCTATTTATGTGATTGTTAATTGTGTCGTTTGATGATGTTAATTTCTTTCATGATATGACGTTGATATTATTAATTAGGTGATCTACTAATTGAATTAAAATGATCATGGGATCGATGCATAGTTATAGCAGGAAATTTAAGTTAATATGCTACAACAAGAACAATTAATGGTTGTGTAACTCACTATGATTTTTGCTAAATATTTCTCTAAGTGATGATAATGGGTATTTAAATGGTTAATGCAGAAATATATAAATAAATTTATAAGGTTACACATTCGTAAATGTTGAAAAAAAGTCCTAACTCCATGCATTTTTCCTGCGAGGTTATCGGGGTATGTTACACCAAACATAGCATTACCTAGCCTAACATATCCTAGCCTTACCTATCCTATCATAGCCTAACCTATCCTAGCCTTACCTAGCCTACCCTAGACTAACCTAACATAGCCTTTCCCAGCCTAACCATACCTATCCTAGCCTAACCTCACCTAGCCTAACCTATCCTAACCTAACCTAGCCTAACCTAGCATAACCTATCCTAGCCTAACATGTCCTTGCGTAACATGTCGTTGCCTAGCCTAGCCTAACCTGCCCAAACTTAACCTAGTGTTGCCTTGGGTAACCTCGCGTTGCCTTGTGAAACCTCGCCTTGCCTTGAGTAGCCTAGCTTAGCCCAACCTAGGATAATCTAGCCTAGCATAAGCTAACCTAGACTAACCCAACCTATCCTAGCATAACCTAACCTAGCCTAACCTAGCCTAGCCTAAACTAGCCTAAACTAGCCTATCATAACGTTTGTTAACGTAACCTTAGTTGTTTCACCCACTTCAGCCAAGTGCAATCCCTGCATGGGAACTCAGTCCAGTCTAACCTAACTTAACCTATCCTAGGCCTAACCTAACCTTGCATAACTCCAACCACTGAATGAGCTCATAGCCTAGCCTACCGACCTAGTCCTTAATCCTAGCCTACTCTTAGCCAAAGTCTCATCTCTACCCTACCCCTACCCCACCCTACCCCATCTCAGCTCATCTCATCTCGGCATGGACTATCATAATATCCCAGCTCATTATACCTCAGCCTAACCTAGCCCAACCTAGCCTAAACTTTGGGCCGAGTGTAACCTCTATAGCCAAACCTATCCTAAGCTAGCCTATACTAACCTAACCTAGCCTAACCTAACCTATCGTGGCCTAGCCTAGCCTGATCTACAATAATATAGTCTAACCTTAACTTCAATAATATAGTATAACCTAGCATACTCTAGCCTAACCTAACCTAGTCTCACCTATCCTAGTCTACCCTAGCTTACCCTAGCCTAGCCTTTCCTATCATGGCCTACTGTACCCTAGCCTAGCCGATCTTAATCTAACCTAACCTAGCCTAGCCTAGCTTAACATAACCTACCCTACCATACCCTAGCCTAACCTAGCCTAGCCTAGCCTAGCCTAACCTATCGTACCCTATCCTATCCTATCCTACCCTACCCTAGCCTAACCTAACCTAACCTATCCGAATGTAATCTAACCTAGCCTACCCTACCCTAGCCTACCCTACCCTAGCCTAACCTAGCCTAGCCTAGCCTAACATAACCTATCCTAGCCTAACATAACCTAGCATATCTTATCTTATCCTATCCTCGCCTAGCCTAGCCTAGCCTAGCCTAACCTAACCTAGACTTGCCTAGCCTAGCCTAGCATAACCCAGGCTAGCTTATCCTACTAACCTAACCTAACCTAACCTAACCTAACCTAGCTTAATCTAACCTAGCCTAGACTAGCCTAACCTAACCTAACCTAGCATAGCCTAGCCTAGCCTAACCTAGCCTAACCTACTTAACATAACCTAGCTTAGCATAGCCTACGCTAGCCTATCGTAGCCTAACCTAACCTACTTAACATAACCTAGGCTAGCCTATCCTAGCATAACATAACCTAACCTTCCCTAGCCTAAGATAAGATAACCTACTCTAACCGAACCCAACCTACCCTAACCTAGCTTAACCTAGCCTAGCCTAGTTTGACTACTAAAATATATATTCAAAAGGAATCTTAACTTTTATAATACAATTTAATTTTATCATATATATTATCACTTTATATTATATAAATTTAAACAATTTTTCTTTATACATTCAAGTTATTTTAATTAAAAAAATATACCATTGATAAAGTATAATAAAATTAAATAATATATTAAATATTTCAATTTGAAAATCATTTAAAAAAATAAATTAAACTAAATCATATTGATAAAGAAATAATTCAAAAACAAAATAAATTAAAAACTATTAATAAAAACTAAGATATAAATTTTTTTATCTGAAATAAATTAAATACAGACATTGAAAAAGAAAGGCAGAAATCCCATGTTAATTATCACCGCAAACCCGAGTTTACCGTGCAATACGAAGGCTCAAGTGAAAATATTAAATCGTAATATTACAGCAAAGAATACACAAAAGAATAATATACTTTCCAGATCCGATCTCAAAACCGGATTGGTGTTGAAATCCTTACAACCTGCTGATTCTTTTTCATTGATTATGTACCTATTTACTGTTGTTACCTTTATGCACTGAACTCATCCTAGTATCTAATTTGTAATGGGGTTTTAAAGGTGTGTACATAAAAAAGTCACAAAGATCAGAGGCGGCAGAGTTTTTTACATTCAATAAAATTATTGTTAATACTCAGATAATAGACCTATAATCTGAACTGAATCGGAATTGATTTAATTTATTCTTCGCCACATTAGAAGCGCCTCAAATGACCTGTATCATTCATTTATTTTTCAGCAAATATTAGCGACCTTTTCGCTACCCAGTAATTTACAATTAAAAAAAAACAAGCCAACGGAATACAGAGCGATGAGATTAAATGGAATTCCATGCGATTACCATGCTGAAGAAAGATGATCATTGATCTGCATGAGCCCGAAAACTGTTTGGGGTTCAGAAATCCTCATACAATAGAAAGAGAATCATAAGATCTACAGAATGCCCTTCGCTTTAAAGATTTAACTGTGGGCTATGGGACTAATCTCAATATCTTCGATGAATTCAAGAAAAAGTATAAGATAAAGAAAATTCATTACAAATTTCAGTCATCTCGCGTCTATCTGTAACACCTCCAGTTGACGGATTTTTTTTTTTTTGTACATAAACTCCTAATCCTCCTCTTATAGCGCGTTGTACATTCATCTTTTTTTTTTTTTTTTGATCCCACATAGGGTACTTATATATCACATATATAAAACACATACCTATCAAATTCATATATATATATATATGTCATTGGACAAAGTTAATTAAAAGTTGCATGCACCTATGCATAACCCATATATATATAAAACCTATATATATAGATATATATAACCCATATATATATAAAACCTATATATATAGATATATATATAACCCATATATATATATTTATACCACTTGATATAATTATTGAAGGGCGCACATATAACCACGCGGCATGTAATATATATACATTGATTACCTATATCGATGCCTCTCAACGACAAGCGATTGCTGCCTTTCAAGCAGACATTTAACCTAGGGTAATTTAAATGGGCATTTATAGTGAACCTTCGATTGAGCCTATAATACATAGTATACATTTGATCAATGTCATGTATGGACAGAGTGATATATCTGTGCCGATGGACCGTCATAAAATTTCGGCGTTTGACTGATTGAATTTGTGAAAATGTGTCGAACCCCTATTCGTAACTTGTTAGGGCTTATATTGCGTACATTCTTGCAGGATTGGTCACGGCGTGGCACCTCATTTCCAGCTGATACTGTACGCCTGGCACCCCAGAACATAACGCCGGCTGTCTGCGCGTTGGCGTAAACCCTACGAACCCCGGAGTTAGTTCGACGGTTTAGCCCTGGGTTTTGAATTGAAACCTGCACCTACACGCGTCTTGTGTTCATCCACAGGTTACTCAATACTCGTACTACTTATGGGTTGTATGGGCCGCCTAACACAGGGTTCAGTACAGCCAGGTTTGACGTGTGCGTGGGTTATAATATTTTGCTGGTTTCTGTTTACAGGAGCAACGTATCATCTGTGGAAGGAAGGTGCGGAGTACCGCGGCCTTTGTCCAGCAAAAACTTGACGGGTGGAATTGGAATTGTCAATTCGGCTGGTGCAAGTACCGTGTGCACTGAGTTGCGCCTTTGGCAGTTGAACAAAACTCTAGGTTTAACTCAGCACCTGCAGGCATACGATGCCCTACTTCCTCTGCGCCCATTGATATCACTTTGTACCCTCCTGTCAACTTAGAGGGGATTTCCCAATCGACATCGGGATTCTTTGAGGATTTGGAACAGTGAAATTAGGGTTAGAGTGTTCTTTTAATTGGAACCCCTTCAGTCGATCTATTTTCCAGATCCTCCCTATTCTGTTTTTTTTTCTTACAGTGTCAAATCCTCTATTGCATGTTTTGCGCAGGCAGGGAGTCTGCCTCTCAGTCTGTTCACTGGAACAGAGATCTAGCCGAACCTTTGACGCGTTTTAAATCTTTGGTTAAATCTTCTGTAGTGTTGCAACCCCGCTCGATTGTAACCCTAGTCCTTTTTCCTGCGAGAGTTCTGGTTCCTAATCTGTCATTTCTGCAGTCAATATGTGTTGTATGTGCTGAAATCTTTGCAGGTGTTCAAATGGTTATACACCGGGAACCGTCTTAAGCTATTTTTGGTTCTTACGTCTTTGTGCGGGGTCTGAGGTGTCTCCACACCCAGATTTAACTGTCGCCACAAAACCGGCTTGCGATTTTCCTCGCACCTCGTAGTGTATTCTCGTTTTCCAGTGATTATCATCAGCACGACGCAAGGGGGTAACCCCTTCCTACAGGTAAACCCTAAATTCGTTCTGTCAATTATAACGAGTTGTGCTTTAGTTTTATTGTGACGTATTTATCCCATTCTGCTATCGA
This sequence comes from Pinus albicaulis, assembly GCA_034641835.2. Classification (NCBI taxonomy): domain Eukaryota; kingdom Viridiplantae; phylum Streptophyta; class Pinopsida; order Pinales; family Pinaceae; genus Pinus; species Pinus albicaulis. The sequence continues at coordinate 467,573,504 of CM076571.1, forward strand.
TCGAACTCTCCAAAGCTCGGTCAAATTTACTATAGGTTTATGATTATGTATTTATGTTTGAACTGTTTCGGTTGTCGGAAATCAACGGCGATTAGGATTCGTCAGTTTCTAATTACGCCGATAGTTTCTATTTTGATTTACTGGCAATTTTAAAAATGGTTCATACGAGGAAAGGGTACCGACTTATTATATCGGTCATCCACCTCCCTGAACGAAAGCTAAACACCGTCATTTCCATCGTTTTGGTAATGATAGTATACCTCATGAGCGCAAGTCATGTTACGCGGGCTTTGTGAGGTTTAACCTAATACTTCTGACATATAAAAAAATCATTTAAATAGGTTGCAGGAACTTACATACAGCAAGAAATCATGTCGTTGTCCCTTACTTTGGGTGCGTCATTTCATAGTTTGGTTTAGTTTCCTCTACGGACTCAAAAATGCCGCGACCTCGTTTGTGTTTGCGTGACAGAGGGTTACGTTTGTTTGACCTACTGTGTATATATCCATAATAGTTATAGGTTGATCGTAACTCACTGGAATCCGATATGATTTGTTTAACAGTCTTTTCATTCAACCCTTTTACTAAAATCAATGAGCTACTGAGTTATTATCGTGGCACTCGGTACTTATATTGTTCCCTGTTTTCTCATCTATATATCTATATATACATGTATGGCAAACACTATTAAAACGAACTGTGGTTTCGCTCTCGGCAGTTACGTTGCAACTGTAAGCATCGTATTAGCGTTTTATCAGTTACCTCTTGATAGTTTTGTTTAACGTTAAAAAAAAATCTTCAGAGTGCCGTTGATTATAACAGTCGGTACAACCCGAGGGTTTCGGTTGACATATGACACAGGCAGAATATTTTAATTTACCGCCACGCATGTATATAGTTGCCTATACATTTATTCAATTAGCTATAGGGATCATATATTATATATCCCATTTTAACATAAGTGATTCGTTTCGGCATTTCCTTTTTCACATATATAGTTCATATATATGATCCATTTTAACGATTCGCACTTAGAATTACTCTTTGACTTATATGAGTTCATATATATTGTTCATGTTTGTATTTCCCCTTTTTGACATACAGGGTTCATATATATATGTATAACGCACATATAGTCTATGTTAAAAGGACCTATGGGTATTTGGTCTTGATACTTATTAATATATATATAATTTTGTTAAATGCCTACACATGAAATCGATAGTTCATTTGAAGATGTTCGTAAAGCATGGATTTAATCTATAGCCATCCTATTTGTTTCAAGGGTTTGAGGTAAATACACCTTGAAATTGCTATGATCGTTAATTCAAGAGTTAAAAGTAGAATTAGAAATAATATGTGCATGCAGGATGCTATAAGAGCTATTACACTCTTATATCTTTTTTTTCTTTTCTCATATATAGATAGGCGATAGTGCTTGAATAGAGGCCCTTAACTATAAATTAAATCTTTGGTTATGATACATGATTCAAGGACTAAAGGTAGATTTAGAAGTAAAATCTATACACTTATAACCATTATAAAAATCCTATAAAGTAGAGTCATATTCAAATGTTCCTACTTTCTTCTTTTTAGATTTGTACCATGTAACTTTAGTTCTGCTATAATGTTTCTCTAGCATACACATAAATATAAAATATCACTTTTGTGTCTACAGGGAACAAAACAATAATTAATCATCTGTAGAGGCTAAGTAACTTCAGATTTAAACCGACATTGGTTTAGAGTTTCTGGAGTTTCTACTCTATGGATTTCTGGTCTACAACTAAACAGAATCTGGAAGGTGAATGTCTTAGGATGGATTCTGTTAAATGTAGTACTAACATCAATCACACCATTTAATTTATTTTTCTATATGTAGCCAATTCATACCATCAGAAAGTAGAATAATAAAAATTTCAAAACATACCACAATCTGCAAATGACCAACCTCCCAACCTTAAAGTCCTCTTTGTCTCCCAGGACTCACCCCGGAGCAGAGATCACCTCCTAGAACAGATCAACCTCTGATCTGCTTAGGAGCAGCTTATTTAAGCTCATAATTCCCCAAAGCATGTTTCTAATTCTGCGTCCAGAATAGCAGGATGCTTTCTTTCCTGTTTAGCCTAGGCTTCCCATTTTGGGACTCTTTAAAGTTGTTTTATGCTTTTCCTCATCTTTTCCAGCTTTTTCTCACCTCTTCCCAACTACTCCTCTTCATTGGGGAAATTTAGATTCCTCCTCAAATCTAAATTAATTTCTTTCAAGGATTTTTGAAAGATTTTTGGGGATTTGTTGCCTTATCCATCCTCATGGATTTGGCAAGTGATCTCTAATTCTCATCTTGGTCAAAATGCACAATCATTTTATTTATTTCCTCAAATAAAATATGCAAATACATTCACACCATACTTATCCCTTGGGGTCCACCCCCTTAGGATTTAAGTTTCAAATGTATAACTTTAAAAAATTCAACACACAAATTAGGGGTGTTACATATTCCCCCTTCCGAAAAATAAACACCGTCCTCGGTGTTGTTATTCAACTACTAGAGTTCATTTAAACAAAAATGGATATTTCTCCACTCATTTCAGCTTCCCTTTCCCAGTGGTTTCTTCGGCAGTAAAGTGCTTCCACCGCACTTTTACTTTAGCCACCGTTCTGTTTCTCAATTCAATTTCTTCCCGCTCCAATATTTGAAGCTGTTCGTGCAGAAACTCCCTCTCCTGTTCCAATCTGTACAACATTCAATCAACTATGTGAGAAGCATCATGCACATATCTTTTTTTAATAATGAAACATGAAACACATTATGCACTCTAACATGGGGTGGTAAGGCCAAATTGTAGTGCTCACTGGTCCCACCCTTTCTAAAATTCCCCTCAAAAGGCCCACAATATCTAGGAGCAAGTTTTGCACAACTTCCAAAGATAGTGTGCTCTTTTTTGGGTTTGATGCGCAAATACACATGATCCCCCACTTTGAATTCTCAGCACTCTTTCTCTTATCAAGCATAGCTTTTCTCAGCGATCTTGGGCTATCTTAATATTTCTTTGTATCTGTTTAGCAATTCTCTCTCCATCTCTTGTAGTGCATCCGGGTCCCAACACCGCGTTTATCTTCTCGTTGACTCCAGCTCCAAGGGAGTACTGCACCTTCTCCCATAGAGTGCCTCAAAGGGACTCATCTTAATAGAGAGATTGGTAGCTACTATTATAGGCAAACTCACTAGATGCTGGATATTCTTCCCACTTTGATGGTCTCATCCATCACATACATTCGCAACATATCCTCCAAAATTTGATTCGTCCTTTTCTCTGTCTGCCCATCGGTTTGAGGGTGATAGGCAAGACTAAAATTCAGCTTAGTACCCATCCCTCCAAACAATCCTTTCCAAAATGCTATTGTAAACTTAGCATCTCGATTCGAAAACAATTACTTTGGGAACTCCATGAAGCCTTACTATCTCCTTCAGAAAAACATATTGCTACTTGAGTCTGCTCCAAAAGTAGATTTCACCGGGTATAAAGTGGGCAGCTTTGGTTAAAGTGTCTACTACTACCATTACGTAATCATGTTGACATTTGGTTTTAGGTAGTCCCGTTATAAAATCCATGGAAACCGTGTCCCATTTCCATTCCGCAATTGGCAAAGGGTTTAGAAGACTCATTTTGATGTTGATGCTCAACTTTGACCAATTGACATTCCATACACCTACTTAGATACTCGCCACATCTCTCTTCATTCCCCTGGCCGTAATGACTTTTTTTCAAGGTCAGTTAACATCTTCTCGGTATCCCGGATGTCCCGTATAAGGTCGTTTGTGATATTCATCCAAGATTTCTCTTTTTAATGACTCTACATTTGGAATATACAACCCGTTTTTTGTAATATAGTAGCCCTTTTCGATTTTGTGTAAAATCAATTTTTTTCCCCTTTTTCTGTAGTTTCACCAAGAGTGCTTCATAGTTGGGATCTTGATTTGCTGATTTTCCCCACCAATTCCTCTATCTCCATCTGGCACTAGCTCCCCAATGTTGTTTAAATGTTGCCAAGCATTTCTACTTAATGCATCTAGCAACTTTATTTTCTTTCCCCTTGATATGTTTTATGTCCATATCAAATTCACTTAAAAAGGACAAACCTATCCTGCTTGCCTTGCATTCGCATCGCTTGAGAAAGAAATATTTAAGACTAATATGATCGAGCCATCAATGTGAACTTCTTCCCCAAAAGATAATGCCTCCACATTTTTAAAGCATGGATAACAGCTGTAAAATTCCAAATCATATGCACTATAAATTCTTGCTCATGTATTTTCGCTTCCTAGATTCATAGGCAATGATCTGAATTTTCTCGCATCAGACTCCTCCCACTCCCTTCTCCGTAGCATCTCGTACATACAACAAACTCTTTATCGGGATCAGCAATTTTTAATATAGGGGCTGAAATAAGTTTTTGTTTTTAACCGCTCGAAACTGTTTTGACATTTTTTCAGTCCACACAAACTTGACACCCTTTCTTTTGCAATGAAGTGATGGGATGTGCTATGGCATAAAACCTTTCCACAAATCTACGATAGTAGCTCTACATCCCCATGAATGACCTTATCACTGAAACATCGATCTGGGATCTGCCATTCCTTAATTGTCTTTTTATCTTTTCAGAGTCAACTCGCAAGCCCTTTTTTTCAGAAATAATATGACCCAAATATTGAATTTTTCATCTTTATAAAATTCATATTTATCTAACTGCATATAGCTGATTTTTCTTTCGCAGTTTGCAACACTATTCTCAGGGTGTTCCTTATGCTCTTCCTCATTTTTGAGTAAACTAAGATATCATCTATGAACACAAGAAAAAATTTGTCCAAATACTTATTCAACACATCTGCTCATCGTGCACATAAATGTGGCAGGGGGCATTTGTCAAACCAAAAGCGTAGGGACTACAAATTGCATGCCCATACCCTGGGGTTCGAAATGCTGTTTTGCTGATGTCTTCTTCTTCAATTCTAAGCCGGTGATAACCAAAGTTCTTAGGTATATCTTGGAAAAGACCGAAGCTCCTCTCACTTGATCAAAAAGATCATCAATTCTAGGAAGTGGATATCTATTCTTAATGGTCAATTTGTTCAATGACGATGAGTCAAATGCACATCCTAAAAGTTCCATCCTTCTTTTTCACAAATAAAACACTGGGCTCCCAAGGAGACACACTTGGTCTCGATATACCCTTTATCTAACAATTCTCTAATTTCATTTTCGCTTCCATTAATTCAGGGAGGGCTCATTCGATAAGGTGCTCGGGAAACAGGTGTTTCTCCTGGGTACCGCATCGATTGAAAAATCAATCTCTCTTTGAGGGGGAAGATGAGGGATTTCCTTGGGAAAGACTTCCTTAAATTCTCTGATGATCGGTATAGCATCCAGATAACTCTTCCTCGGCTTGCTTGTTCTATTTCTTCTAAATCGTGCACCGCATAGACTTGGTATCCTTTTTCTAATCGTTCTTTTTTAATTCTAAGGCTGATATTTGTCTTATTGAAATGGATTTTGGTTTCCCCTTTTAGTGTAAAGAGGTTTCCCTTCCTCATCCACACAATGCGGGTTTTATCCAACTAGCTTCATCGTAGCTTTCTTCTTTTCCATCCAATCCATTCCTATCGCAGATCATAGGATCCTAATGGCAATATGTTCATATTTACTCGTTGTAAAGCCATTTAATTGTATTGTCTGTTTTGGGCAATTTATGTGTGACTTTTCTCTTAGTTCCAAAGTGGGCTGCACTGTACTCAACCATGACCGCCGAAATTTTTCGTAGTTTAATTTTACATTTTTCTACAATTCCAGGACTAATGTAACTCAAAAAAGCACTCGGATCAATCAAAACAAGTAATAGGTATGTCGAAATCTTACCCTCCATTTCCACCATGGTTGCTTGATGTTCTCGCCCGTCGATTTTTCCAAGGTCACTGACCGATAGTTGGTATGTTTCGCTATGTCATTGACTCGTTGTTGCCTCTCGCTCGTCTGATCATATGAATATTTCGATGGGGGCATCCTCATCATGACGGGGTTCTTCCATGCCCCCAACATTTCAAAGGTTCCTTCATTCTGACTGTCCCTTCCTTTTTTATTCCTCTTACCGGTTTTGACGCCACTTGGGACCGAGCAGCTTTGACTTTCTGGTTTATTGAATTTCTTTTCACCGATGATCTCTACCAAAATTTCTTAGATATGTTGGTTTTGGTCTTTTTACCTTGAACTCACCCTTGTTTAAACCAAATCTTCCCTTTGTTCAAATGCTACCTTTAAACTCGTCGATGACTTAATCTTGCTTTTCTAACAGCTTCATCCATTGTCTTCGGGTTGTCAAACTCAATTTTCTCTTTGTACACAGAGGTAAGCAATTCAAAAACCTTTGAACCTTTGCTTTTTTCTTCCCTTTATGTAAGGAACATACCTCGAAGAATTGGTAAAATTAGTGACAAACTCATCAATAGTGAGATGTCCTAGTCTAAGTCTCATGGAAATTCTTTTGCTTTATCATCATAATAACGTTCATTCAAATAACGACTTTTGAACTTAGTCCGAAAATCTTCCCAAGTAATCGTTTTTTCATCAATGGCATGCACCATTTTTGTCTCTTCCCACCACAGCGTGGCTTTTTCCTTGGCAAACTGATACAGAGCTAATCTCGGCCTTCGATTGCTCTCATATTCATATACTTGGAAATACTTGATCATGTTCAGCAACCAAGCTTCAAGATTTCTTCCTTCTCCCCATCATAGAAGGGAGGTTTGATCTTTCTAAATTCTCCCCCTGCAATTCTCTTTTTCGCTTATGTTGATGCCTAGCCGCATCCTCATCCTCGTACTCATCCATCTTTCTTTTCCGTAACCTTCGCTTCCTGGATGTTCCGGGAAGTTAGCTCTCCCGATGAGCTTTTTCCCGCTCCTTACTGGCCGATGACAAACGATGTCATTCGCGCTTCTTAGTTCAGCCAATTCCTCATTGCATCCTCGTGCAACATGGCCATTACCGGGCATTGGGATCTGAGTCGCAAACTCATCATGCATATCTACATAAATTCCTCCCTCTTTCACCCATTTTAGCACCACATGCATGTACACACTCATAAATTTAATCTATCAAACACAACAAAATTAAATTAACAATCTCTACACTCGCTTTCAATAAAAATTCAGAATTTTTGTGAGCACAATAATAATGTTCCCGCCTTTTGCACTTGAGCTCCGATACCATTTGTAACACTCCGATTGACGGAATTTTTTTGTACATAAACTCCTAATCCTCCTCTTATAGCACGTTGTACATTCATATCGATCCCACATAGGGTACTTATATATCACATATATAAAACACATACCTATCAAATTCATATATATATATATATATGTCATTGGACAAAGTTAATTAAAAGTTGCATGCACCTATGCATAACCCATATATATATAAAACCTATATATATATAGATATATATAACCCATATATATATAAAACCTATATATATATATATATATATATATATAACCCATATATATATATATTTATACCACTTGATACAATTATTGAAGGGCGCACATATAACCACGGTATGTAATATATATACATTTATTACCTATATTTGATGCCTCTCAATCGACAAAGCGATTGCCGCCTTTCAAGCGATACATTTAACCTAGGGTAATTTAAATGGGCATTTATAGTGAACCTTCGATTGAGCCTATAATACATAGTATACATTTGATCAATGTCATGTATGGACAGAGTGATATATCCGTGCCGATGGACCGTCATAAAAATTTTCGGCGTTTGACTCGATTGAATTTGTGAAAACGTGTCGAACCCCTATTCAGTAACTTGTTAGGGCTTATATTGCGTACATTCTGCAGGATTGGTCACTGCGTGGCACCCTCATTTCCAGCCGACATCACGACGCCCTGCACCCCGTGAACATAACGCCTGCCGTTCGCGCGTTGGCGTAAAACCCTACGAACCCTCGAGTTAGTTCGACGGTTTAGCCCCCGGGGTTTTGAATTGAAACCCGCACCTACACGCGCTCTGTGTTCATCCATAGTGTTACTCAATACTCAGTACTCGCTTATGGGTTGTATGGGCCGCCTAACAGTGGTTCAGTACAGCAAAGTTTGACGTGTGCGTGGTTATAATATTTTGCCAGTTTTCACTTTATGAGCAACGTATCATCCGTGAGAAGGAAGGTGCGAGTACAGCGGCCTTTGTCCGACAAAAACTTGACGGGTGGAATTGGAATTGTCAATTCTAGCTAGTGCAAGTACCGTGTGCACCGAGTTGCGCCTCGCGCTTGAACAAAACTCTAGGTTTAACTCAAGCACTCGCGGCATACGATGCCCTACTTCCTCGCGCCCATTGATATCACTTTGTACCCTCTCCCGTCAACTTAGATGGGATTTCACAATCGATATCGGGATTCTTTGAGGATTTGGAACAGTGAAATTAGGGTTCGAGTGTTCTTTTAATTGAACCCCTTCAGCTCGATCGTATTTGCAGCGATCCTCCCTAGTTCGTTTTTTTCTTATGTTGTCAAATCCTCTATTGCATGTTTTGCGCAGTGTGAGTCCGCCTTCTCACCGTTCATCGGAAACGATAGATCTAGCCGAACCTTTGACGCGTTTTTAAATCTTTGGTTAAATCTTCCGTAGTGTTGCAACCCCCGCTCGATTGTAACCCTAGTCCTTTTTTCCCTGCGAGAGTTCCACGGTTCCTAATCCGTCATTTCGCGTCAATATGTATTGTATGTGCTGAAATATTTGCAGGGTGTTCAAATGGTTATACACCTAGAACCGTCTTAAGCTATTTTTGGTTCTTACGTCTTTGTGCGGGTCCGAGGTGTCTCCACACCCAGCATTTAACTGTCGCCACAAAACCGACTTGCGATTTTCCCTCGCACCTCGTAGTGTATTCTCGTTTTCGAGGATTATCATCGCGACGACGCAGGGGGTAACCCCTTCCTACAGTGTAAACCCTAAATTCGTTCGTCAATTATAACGAGTTGTGCTTTAGTTTTATTGTGACGTATTTATCCCATTCACGTTATCGATCGAACTCTCCAAAGCTCGGTCAAATTTACTATAGGTTTATGATTATGTATTTATGTTTGAACTGCTTTGCGTTGTCGGAAATCAATCAGTGATTAGGATTCACTTTACGCTTTCTAATTACGCCCATAGTTTCTATTTTGATTTATCGGCGATTTTAAAAATGGTTCATACGAGGAAAGGGTACCGACTTATTATATCGGTCATCCACCTCCCCCGAACGAAAGCTAAACGCCTTCATTTCCATCGTTTTGGTAATGATAGTATACCTCATGAGCGCAAGTCATGTTACGCTGGCTTTGTGAGGTTTAACCTAATACTTCGACATATAAAAAAATCATTTAAATAGGTTGCGTGAACTTACATACATCAAGAAATCATGTCGTTGTCCCTTACTTTGGGTGCGTCATTTCATAGTTTGGTTTAGTTTCCTCTACGGACTCAAAAAATGCCGCGACCTCGTTTGTGTTTGCGTGATGAGAGGGTTACGTTTGTTTGACCTCATCGTGTATATATCCATAATAGCTATAGGTTGATCGTAACTCACTGAATCCGATATGATTTGTTTAAATGAGTCTTTCATTCAACCCTTTTACTAAAATCAATGAGCTAATCGAGTTATTATCGTGGCGCTTGCATTTATATTGTTCCCTATTTTCTCATCTATATATCTATATATACATGTATGGCAAACACTATTAAAACGAACTTTGGTTTCGCTCTCAGCTACGTTGCAATCGTAAGCATCGTATTAGCGTTTATCATCACCACTTCGATAGTTTTGTTTAACGTTAAAAAAAATCTTCGTGAGTGCCGTTGATTATAACGTTTGCGTACAACCCGAGGGTTTCGGTTGACATATGACACAAAAAGTGTAATATATTAATTTACCGCCACGCATGTATATAGTTGCCTCATACATTTATTCAATTAGCTATAGGGATCATATATTATATATCCCCATTTTAACATAAGTGATTCGTTTCTGCATTTCCTTTTTCACATATATAGTTCATATATATGATCCATTTTAACGATTCGCACTTAGAATTACTCTCTTGACTTATATGAGTTCATACTATATTGTTCATGTTTGTATTTCCCCTTTTTGACATGCATGAGGTTCATATATATATGTATAACGCACATATAGTCTATGTTAAAAGGACCTATGGGTATTTGGTCTTGATACTTATTAATATATATATAATTTTGTTAAATGCCTACACATGAAATCGATAGTTCATTTGAAGATGTTCAGTAAAGCATGGATTTAATCTATAGCCATCCTATTTGTTTCAAGGGTTTGAGGTAAATACACCTTGAAATTGCTATGATCGTTAATTCAAGAGTTAAAAGTAGAATTAGAAATAATATGTGCATGCAGGATGCTATAAGAGCTATTACACTCTTATATCTTTTTTTTTCTTTTCTCATATATAGATAGGCGATAGTGCTTGAATAGAGGCCCTTAACTATAAATTAAATCTTTGGTTATGATACATGATTCAAGGACTAAAGGTAGATTTAGAAGTAAAATCTATACACTTATAACCATTATAAAAATCCTATAAAGTAGAGTCATATTCAAATGTTCCTACTTTCTTCTTTTTAGATTTGTACCATGTAACTTTAGTTCTCGCTATAATGTTTCTATAGCATACACATAAATATAAAATATCACTTTTGTGTCTACAGGGAACAAAAACAATAATTAATCATCTATAGAGGCTAAGTAACTTCTGCATTTAAACCGACATTGGTTTAGAGTTTCTGAGTTTCTACTCTATGGATTGGGTTCACAACTAAACGTAACTGGAAGGTGAATGTCTTAGGATGGATTCTTATAATGTAGTACTAACATCAATCACACCATTTAATTTATTTTTCTATATGTAGCCAATTCATACCATCGTAAAGTAGAATAATAAAAATTTCAAAACATACCACAACTGCAAAATGACCAACCTCCCAACCTTAGAGTCCTCTTTGTCTCCCCGAGACTCACCCCGAGTAGAGATCACCTCCAGAACAGATCAACCTCGATCTCGCTTAGGATCAGACTTATTTAAGCTCATAATTCCCCCAAAGCATGTTTCTAATTCTCGCGTCCGGAATAGCGAGTGATGCTTTCTTTCCCCGTTTAGCCTAGGCTTCCCATTTTTGGGACTCTTTAAAGCCGTTTTATGCTTTTCCTCATCTTTTTCCAAATTTTTTCTCACCTCTTCCCAACTACTCCTCTTCATTGGGGGAAATTCCGCATTCCTCCTCAAATCTAAATTAATTTCTTTCAAGGATTTTTGAAAGATTTTTGGGATTTGTTGCCTTATCCATCCTCATGGATTTGGCAAGTGATCTCTAATTCTCATCTTGGTCAAAAATGCACAATCATTTTATTTATTTCCTCAAATAAAATATGCAAATACATTCACACCATACTTATCCCTTGGGGTCCACCCCCTTAGGATTTAAGTTCAAATGTCTAACTTTAAAAATTCACCACACAAATTGGGGGTGTTACACTATCTTGCTGATAATAGAGATATAATAGACGAATATACATCACCCCCAAATTACTGCCACGGGACGGTAACCTTGAATTCCGGTTCATTCTCTTCCCTATGTCAAAATGAAAATTCTCTTGCAGAGGCATCCGGCCCTTGTCTCGCGAGGCACTACCGCCCTCATCGAATGTCTAGTATGAATAGAAAACCGATCTTCAATACTCGATCAAAAATCATAATGACGCCTCTATCTAGTCGGAGACCTTCGCCCACGAAATTCTCGCTCCGTAAGAATGTTCTGAGGCTTGACATCCGCATGAATAATGTAAGCCGTGCCCAATACAATATTGATTTTTTTTGTACGAGTATTTCCTCGCCATCACTTCGAACATGTTGTCTCATAGCTCCACTTTGAAAGTTCTGTCGGTTTCGCCTTCCGCTAAGAAAATAAAAATCACTGCAAATTGCGAATCAAACCGATCGCCACTTTGTAAGAAGTACTGCCATGCTTTGAGGTCTTCCGATTCTTGATCATGCTCCGTACTTTTCCCTTTGATGAAAATAAAATTTCTCTCGCTTTGAAAGTATCTCACCGTCTCGCACCGAAAAGACACAGTAGAACATAGAGAACATAGATAGTTGAGGACGAAATGGTGAAAAATGATAGGAATCGAGATATACATATATATCTCCGGCGCTTCTAGAACCGTCCATTGATATACATATTTGAGGCTCCTACCTCCTCTCCAACCATCCCCCGAATCATGGGCTTTTTTTCCCCGCAACTAAGTTACTTCAACGGCTATGGCTTGAGGGCATGGTTGATAGAAACAGATCATCCCCGTCGTCCATGTTTTTTTTACTCCAACCCAGGTTACTTCAATTGACAAACTATGGTTGATAGAAAGCCATAAAGGGGTGAGTTGATACAAAGCCATAAAGGTTACTTCACCAGTATGGCTTGAGGGCTGAGTTGTCTTCCTCCAAAGCCATAAAGCATAAGCTATAGGATATTAAAATGTTGTATAGGGTTACTTATGGTTTATAGGATATTAAAATGTTTGTATAGGGGTTACTCTTAGATTTAAAACCGATTTAAATCTAATTATGAGCATATACTCTCCTTAGGACATTTAATATTGTATAACTTACGATTTATTGTTTACCGTAAAATTCCACTTGTGCTAAATGAATATTTGAATTTCAACGTGACTGAAAATTTTGAAAATTCAACACTGCAATGCAATAAAATTCAAATTCAAATGGGAACCCACCACCTAGGGTCGATGTGAGAAGCGCGAGAATATCGCATAAACTCAAACATAGATGCAACGTACATTTATTTCATTAACTACTGACATTTCGCCTACTCGGAAAGATGGATGGAGTGATCGCAAAACAAACTGGGCATTGTGTCACATCTTAGATGCGGCTTCCGTAAACATAGCATGGTTATGTATGGTGAATGGGTCTATCGTGCGCATTAAATATCAATCAGATTTCGTGTGTTTATTTTATCTATTCCCTACAACCCCACAACCCCTAAAAATTGTATGTAGTCATGTTTATGGAAGACCCAACACTACTATTGCTAATGCATCTCCAACGATCTAATGATATAATTTTGTGCTTTCAAATATTTTTGTTTGTGATTACTTTTTTTCAGGTGGTTTTTTTTTCACCTTTATTCATTCTAATACACAGAGATTATCAGTAGAGCTCACTTTGGAATCCACTTTAGCGTGGTTATAAATATATAAATGAAGTGTTCATTATGTCTCTCGTGTCCCTTTAATAGATGATTGTATAATATAAATGAGTTAGAAGAATCTATTGTCTTCAATATAAATGAGTTACAAAAGAATGTGAATAATATTCGAGGTACTCATCGAAGATTTCATAAGATAAATAGGAAAATGATAATGCTCTATTTTTTTTTCATTGGTTTAAGAAATATGTAAGTCTATGTAAGTGCTATTTTAAAAAATCAAATCAATCTTTTATGACATATTTAAAATTGATTTTTATAATTTATTTATTTTTAATAGTAGATTTGTTGAACTTAATTTACAGTTTTTCGAAATATTTATTAACCTACAAATTTGTGATATCTTTTTTCTTCACTTATATGATGAATAATATTAGTTTTCCTCACTTATATGAAAAAGATTTTTGAAGAAAGAGCTTTATAAGTTTAATTTTTATGATTTAAGTTTTCATGAAGGTATAAAACTCTAATTTAAATTTTTTTAGCAAATAAAAATATTTCAATGAATATTTGAAATATTATAATCATTAATATGTATAATATATTATATTTAATTTTTATTTATTATATATATATATATATATATATATATATATATATATATATATATATATATCTATACATATATATATATATATATATATATATATATATATATATATATATAATATTTTTAATAGTTATTTAGTTTAGTTTTAATTTGATATATATTGTATTCTATTTTCATTTCATTTATATAATTATGTAATATTGTCAAGTATATATGTATAATTTTGTTTTTAGTATTATATGTGTGTGCTTGTTTTTTTAGGTAAGAGTTAAAAGTCAAGATTTCATAATAGAAGAATTAGTTAATGCATACTAGACCTTTATATTAATTCAATTTTTTTTATTAGTAATATTTTTTTTTATTTTACAAAATTTAAATTGTTATAATGGTAAAGTAATTTTAATACATGAATGATGAAAATTTTGGATAAAAATTGCATAATTGTAGTGGATACTCATACCAGCCTACTTTATTGTTGCAAAGTATATATATATATATATATATATATATATATATATATATATATATATATATATATATATATATATATATATAGACAAACAAATCCTTCAAATTATTACTATAAATGTTGGAGATATATTTATCCACAAAACATAGAAAAAATTATAAAATCAATCAATTATGATGATTATCTATTAATTTATTAATAAAAATAACTATAACTATGGATAATTAATAAATTAATCCATAATCATTTTCAGATTGATTTTATATTCACATAGTATTAACTAATGTTATTGTAAGTAAATCAAATATTATATAATGAAACAAGTGTGAACAAAGATCAAACTTTATCCATAATTGACTAATAATCCTTAATCCCATTAAGTATATTTTAATTAATAAGTTGACTAATAATTGTAGACATAAAAATGGATACCGTGGAGATGTCATATAACCCTCCTCAAAAAACTCACACCACATAAATCTTCAAAATATCAAACTCGATTAATAATTTTATATTTGGGTATTGCATTTAACATGTATCTCAAACACTTTTGTTTAAAAGTTTAATATGTAAATGCATATGTAGTTGCATTATGAGTTTAGTTTAGCACGAGTAAAAGATTATTTTTATAAATGAATGTACTTAACATGCATATTAAGCAATATAGATTAAAAGTTTAATATGTAAATACATGATGAGTTTAGTTTAACACTAGTAAAGACTTATTTTTATAAATGAATGTAATTACCTAAATTAACTCGAACCTAATTATATAAATTAAATTTATTGAAAATATTGATAGACATTAATGTATAATAAATATACAAATATTTATTTCACATTGTTAAAATTTAAAAAACATATAAAATTTAATTAAATTATAATTTTATTTTAAATTATTATTATTAAAAAAAAATTAGTATATAAATAAATAAAAGGTATGTAATAGGATTCTTAATAATGCAGATTTGTCTTCTTTTTACCATTGAAATTCTTATCTTTTAAATAAGTTTTTTTACAATACTATAGGCTAATAACTTATCAATTCCAATAACTTATCAATTCCACATACCTAAATGTCCACAAATTTACTTAAATAGAAAATATATATTTTATTTATAATATTTTTTTAATTAAGTTGAAAAGAAAAAAAGAGAAAAATTACCTTTAAGATAAATCTCAACATTATTTTTTTTCACTATTGATAAAAATATTTTGTAAATATTTTGCAAATATTAAATCTCTCGTTATCCATATATTAATTATTAATTAATTAAATTAAGTTTCTCAAATTTTTATTCAAAATGAACCGTAACACACAACTCCTTACAAACTACATTTTTATCCTATCTCTTTATGCTAAATTAACCATTGTAAAAAAACACATAAATAATTGCTATAATCGGGAAGGAAATTATCAAAACGTTATGTTAGCACCCATCATAGTTTTCATGTCAAAATACATTGTAATAATTTATATTAAAAATACGATAGTTCTTTTTGTTTAACAAGTAATGACACACCATGCATTATTCAACATTCCATATTGTTGATATCCAATGTAGCTAACTCATTTCATAAGCCAAGCTAAATGTATGGCCGTGAATGTGCCTCGATATGATCAACTATGATAAACGTATTTTTACTCTGGGTTGGAGATGTTTCTAGAATACCTACTCGTAGTTTTCAGTGACCACCAACCCCTATAGGTTGCACGTAGGGACATTTGGCACCTTTGAGTTGTCAATCTACCTAGGCCCGATCTAATGATTGTATTTGGCTATGATAGGGTTAGTGTAACCAACCCTAATCGATACCCCAAATTTCATTCTTGGAGTTTTCTTCCCTTTTTTTCCCTGATGAAGCCTCTACGACTTATGGAGACCTTACTATGCTACAGATATGGTCATTGACTACCCTTATCTCTAGTTGGTTTTCTCTACCGCTATTTGACTCGCAACCTAAATAATTTTTCACCCTTGGTTACTCGTTTGGAAGCTTATCGCCGATTCATATATTTTGGTCTCGATGGGATTTCGAGGCACCGAGAGAGATAAGCACCGTGGCGTACGGTGCATTTGGACACACGAAACTCTCTCCGTAAGTCTATCTTCTTTGCATAGAACCTGTTCTTAGCTCGTAGGCATTCAAAGGTGAAATCGTAGCACCGTTCTTAAGTTTTTTGTCTTTTGTTTATGTTTTGGTAGGTTAGTGGGACCACCCACTCGTAACGCCACTAGCCCTCCTCATCTTGGCCACGAATGTTCTAGATTTTTGGTTTAATTCCTTTTACCTCGCTACTTGTAATGCATCTAAGGGTTAGGTTAAGAGGCATTCATAATGGATATATTTGTTAGAATGGAGTTAAATAATATTTCAATATTGCTTATTTGAAATCAATTTCGGACAAGGGTATTTTTAGCTCTTCTGGTGACATACATTAGGCTGCCTTTTTTAATATGGTTTTTCTTTACCCTTGGAACTTCCAAGTCTTCACGATGTAATGCTATGATTTAAATGTGTAAAAATTTTGGGGTGATAATGCATTGTTTTTGGTTTCATATCGAATTACGTGGGTCCCTTGTCATTACCATTTTAGGTTGGCACCGTTGTCGTGTTCCCGTCATCCCTCGCCAACAAGAGCTATTTGTTAATTTATCGTTACATTAATATATGAAACTAGTATAATACCTTGAATTAATGCATGTACCGTTGGGTTATTATCGTTGTAACCGTAATATTATTCATGAAATTTTGTAAATTGTTATACTCGATTTCTTACGCCATGAAGGTTTTGCTACACGCTAGTTTAGTTTAGTTGACTCATAGCTTAATGTTATTTCTGATAAATTTCATGGAATGTATATCATTTATTCATGGCTATTTTCTAAAGAAACATCCGATAGAGAGAACCCTGCACTTTCGGGCTTCCATCTCGCCCATGTGGTGTACATAATTTTTCTAAGGTTTGGTATCATATTGTTCTAGAATCCTCTTTGAACTTAAATAATGTCCGTCTATAGTTTTATTCATCGCGAACTATATTCTTAGATTAAAGGTTTTATTTTTATTATACCATCGCTCCTTGGGTGGCCGCTTAATGAGTTTTGTCTGCGGTTTTTGATTACCATATTATTTATCGGTTTTACAACAAGATATACTTTTAAAATTTTTCAACAGAGTCACGAAACGATTACCATTCACAATAGAACTTATAACATTATATTTACCGCCCTTGATTTAGATCCAATGTCCGAGGAAATTATTTCTTAGGGAATTCACACCAAAAGCATGGATTTTCATCCATGTTATGTAGCCCATCGCCCAAGTCGTTTATCAACTTACCTTTAAAAGCAAGCACCAAGGTGGTTTACTTGTTGCACCTATAACAAGCGCTATGTTGGTTTATCAATTTCTCTTAGTAGTGGCACCACAATGACTCAGCCTTATCTTTTAGTTCATTCACAAGGATTCACCAAAATTTTAGATGGGGTATTGCTTCGTTTCAAGAGTTGGAATCCACTTTCGTCAAGATGGTTTGCCTATTTTATTTTCATATTTTTCCATGTGGTTTATTAGCTATATAGCAAGCACCATAATGATTCAATCATCTACTAAGACCCCCCACTCACCACACAAGCTTAAAAAACATAATACGATGGCCTCACGCAATTCACTGGGGAATGCACCCAAAATTCATAAGGGCTTAACTCATACATAGGGCTCCACTACTAGCCGATATATTACCTTGTATTCTCCTACCAATTCCCAACAACTTCCACATGCTCAACAATCACTGGGCACACTCAAATAAGAGGGAAACATATTCCAAGGGAAAGGACCATATCCCAATGGCATGTTGCTAATGGGGAGGTCACAATTCTTCCATTGTAGTGTGTGTGTACAGAGAGAGAGAGAGAGAGAGAGAGAGAGAGAGTCAATTGGATCTAGCTTGGATGGTTAAGAGGTGAAATTGTTATCCTCCCCACACAAGTTCAAATCCCACTTTATGACATGTTTTCTGATTTGTGAACCAATCTAAAGCTAGCAAGGTACCAATAATATCATTCTCATATAAATGTTTGAGAGTGGGATGAGATGTTTTTTTGACGTGTGTGTACACCTACATAAACCTATGCTCAAATCCTACTTGATGACATGTTTTCTCCCTTCATTGATTGATTGAATCTATCAATGTACCAATTATCTCATCTCATTCTCCTTAAGTTATCATTCTCACCTAAGTGCTTGAGGTTGGAATGAGATGTTTCTTGTGTTTTTTGTACACTCAGTATACACCTATGTCTCATATCCTACCTTATGACATGTTTCCCTTCATTGGCTGATTAAATCTAATAATGTATTAGTTATATCATATCATTCTCCCTTAATTTCTTAAGGGTGAGAATCTACCAATTATCTCATTCTCACTTAAGTTATTAATGGTGGGATGAGTTTCTTTTGTGTGTGTGTGCACATGAAAACACTTATGTTCATATCCCCACTTTATGGCATGTTTTTCCCTTCATGGGCCATTTAGAGCTAACAATGTACTAGTTATCCTATTCTTGCATAATTGTATGAGGGTGGGATTAGATGTTGTTGTGTGTGTGTTTTAAGAACCCCAAAGTCTAGATTAATCAATTGAACCATCAACTCAAGTCATGTTTCTAATAAGGAGGCTTGAAGAAAAGGGTTCAAATTTGGTAAACTTATTTAATGTTACTAGTCATTATTGTAACTAGTTAATTCATTACCCTCCATCCAAATACCGTAGGGAAGAGGGATGGATCTCATGAGTTTTCACTTGGAAAAAAATATGTATATATTCTAAGCAAATAATTTTTTTCCCATGCTCTACACACTTAATAAAAAGAACTAATGTATTGGTACCATGCCGATTCTCCTTGGAATTTTTTTATATTGAGGGTAAATCAACCATAAATGTATGGGAGGCTTGTAACCCTATATTACACTATGATATTTAATGCTAATACCTTTCTAGACTTAGCACAATAGCATCTATAAATCTAGTGAAACCTTTGGGCACTATTTTTTTTTAATGGAAAATTCCCTTGAAAATCCTCTAGTGCACTTACCCACATTTTGGGAATGGTTCCTAGGATAATTTCTACTAGAAAAAAAACATATAAACCTAACCTCAAAGCCCCATGTGAATTTGACCTCATGACCTTCTTAGCAAATATGGCTTTGGCATGGAAAATTCTTCAACTAACCATAAAGTTTAGCCCTTCCAGCATTATTTCTTCTATGTTTCTATCAATAAATATATTTCAAATGCTTACATTAATAATGTCAAGGGTTTTCTGTGTGTGTGTGTGTAATTTTGTGACAACAATCTTAGACTTATGATTTTCCACTACAATTATACAAACTTTAATCTAAAAATTTCATCATTCATGTATTGAAAATGCTTTAACAATATAAAAATTAGATTTTGTAAAATTAAAAAAAGATATTACTAATATAAAATTTTGGATTAATATAATTTTTTTGTATACATGAAATTATACAACATATTGCCAATATAAAATCTTGACTTTCTAACTCTTACCAAATTTTTTATAAATATATACACATGATTATATATTAAAAATGCTTTGATAAAGATCCACGTGGGTTGTGGATATACAATGATCTGGATGCTTTGTGAAGGTACTCCTTGATACATTTGGGTAGCTTTTGTTGATTCCCTAAAAGATGCGTAAGGAGGCTCGACAAAAGGGAGAGGGAATTGGAAGCTTGGGGAGTGACTTATTTAGAGGGCCCACATCTTGGGGGTGACTTATTTAGAGGGCCCACCAAATAAGTAAACCAAGGAGCAATACCATCCTCCCGTTTTTAAACTAAAATGACTCAGTACACGAGATGGAGAACT
The DNA here is from genome assembly GCA_034641835.2 of Pinus albicaulis. Lineage (NCBI taxonomy): Eukaryota > Viridiplantae > Streptophyta > Pinopsida > Pinales > Pinaceae > Pinus > Pinus albicaulis. The sequence goes on from CM076571.1 coordinate 467,593,797, forward strand.
TCGCATCAAGAGAGGGGACCACACGATGCATAGAGTACACTAAGATCTAAGTCACTGTTCAATTCGCCCACTAGATCAGAATGATATATTGGACATATTGAAGATGTAATATTTCCAAGCTTAAAAGAAATACTTCTATAAATACTCAAAATAACACCATAAGAAAATTATGCATATATAAATGATAATAACATATAATTATATAAATAAAAACAAAATGAAATATTATATATATAAACTAAACCAAATGATTATTAAAAATATTTCTAATAATATTATATAATTATAATAAATAATATTAAATAATATATTATATAAATATCAAGGATTATATCTTGATCAAATATTTATTTCCCTTCATTAAAAATATTCTAAATTGAATTTTAAAAATATTATTAAATTGAAAATTAAACTACAAAATTAAACTTTCCCACTTTGTTAACCATAAACTTTTCTCTCAAAAATATTTTTTTATATAATGAGGAAAAAATGAAATTATTAGCCATATAAATGAAAAATATCTCATGAGTTAAGTTACACCTAAATCTACTATTACAAAAAAATTATAAAAATCAATATTGAGTATGTTAAAAAAATATAAATTTGATTTTTTTAAAATAACATATATATACATATTTATATTTCTTAAAGGATAAAAAAAGTCGAAAGGTTATCATTTTCCCTATTTGTCCCGTGAGATCATCAATCAATACTTTCGAATACTATTCACATCCTCTTGTAACTCATTTATATTCAAGATAGTAGTTTCGTGTAACTCATTTATATTGGATAACGAACGCATAGATAATGAGCACTTTATTTTCATATTTATAACCATGGGAAAGTGGATTCCAAAGATCTCACTGTAATCCCTTGTGCATTTGAATGACTAAAGATGCAAAGCAAAAAATAATCACAAAACAAAATATAAGATATTTTTTTATGTGAAAGCACAAATAAAGGTACAAAAATTAAAAAAAACCTACATAAAAAAAGTAATCACAAAAAAAATATAATATTTTTTATTTGAAAGCACAAAATTATATCATTAGATTGTTGGGAGATTCATTACCAATAGTAGTGGTAGGTTTTCTACAAACTAGAGTACATATAATTTTAGGGTCATGCCGTAGAAAGAATAAATAACATAAATACATGAAATCCCTGATTGATATTTATTATTATTCTTTCACTCATGCAAGGAATGAAATTATTCTATATGTAGTTGCCATGAATAAGAAAAACTTCAAGCTTCGTCCCGCACAAACTACTCGCCAATAATGCGACCTTTTCTTTTTATCTCGTCGGCCATGGACTAGCTATCATGTTGTATTGCGCATGTCAACGTAATTCTTTGCCAGTGCATCATGAAGAATCGGTTTCCAAAATCGCAGATGGTGCTGGCTACTCCCCGTTGAACCAAATCTCAGACCTCATAGTTGGCTACTTATTTTCATCCATTCATTCATTAAATAAAGGTAATCGACTCTAATGTCCGTCATGAAAATTGAAAGCAACATTAGAAAATGAAATAATGTCACCCCATGCTCACGCACTTAATAAAAAGAACTAATGTATTGGTACCATGCAAATTATCCTTGGAATTTTTTATATTGAGGGTAAATCAACCATAAATGTATAGGGAGGCTTGTAACCCTATATTACATATGATATTTAATGCTAATACCTTTCTAGACTTAGCACAATAGCATCTATCAATCTAGTGAAACCTTTGGGAACTATTTTTTTTAATGGAAAATTCCCTTGGAAAATCCCTCTAGGCACTTACCCAAATTTTGGTAATGGTTCCTAGGATAAGTTCTACTAGAAAAAAACATATAAACCTAACCTCAAACCCCCATGTGAATTTGACCTCGTGACCTTCTTAGAAAATATGGCTTTGGCATGGAAAAACTTCTTAAACTAACCATAAAGATTAGGCCTTCTAGATTATTTCTTCTATGTTTCTATCAATAAATATGTCTCCAATGCTTACATTAATAATTTCAAGGTTTTGTGTGTGTGTGTGTGTAATTTTGCGACAAAAATCTTAGACTTGTATGATTTTCCACTACAATTATACAAACTTTAATCTAAAAATTTCATCATTCATGTATTGAAAAATGCTTTAACAATATAAAAATTAGATTTTCTAAAAATTAGAAAAAGATATTACTAATATAAAATTTTGGATTAATATAAATTGTTTGTATACATGAAATTATACAACATATTGCCAATATAAAATCTTGACTTTCTAAACTCTTACCAAAAAGTTTTATAAATATATACACAAATTTATATTAAAAATGCATTTCGATAAAGATCCACTGTGGTCGTGGATATACAATGACTTCGGATGCTTTGTTAAGGTACTCGATACAATTGGGTAGCTTTTGTTGATTCCCTAAAGGATGCGTAAGGAGGCTCGACAAAAGGGAGAGGAATTGGATGCTTGGGGAGTGTAACATATGACTTAACCTACGTGTTTAAACAACGGTAAATAAAACTTACAAAATCAAGAATCGGTTATGAACGAATTCTTGAATCGCTCAATGAAATGAATTCTCGGAATTGGTTAAGAGTAAAAACGCCTCTTCATAAAGAACTCACACCCGCACATACACAGGGATCTTCGCCTTTGGGAGTTTTTAATGGGTTCGCTAATTAAATCGGGGGTGGTCCGCTTATGGGGATATCCGGAGGTGAATTTATCGTGCAAGAGAGAATTCGAAGGAAGAGGAGAGGGAAAGATGACGACTCCGCAAGATATCACAAATACGGGGGAGTCATAATTCTATTGATTGCCTTCACGTTTTTTGTCGGCATTTGCATTTCGAGGGTTGCAGCAGCATAAACGACAGAGTATACTTTCCAAATGGTATCTCAATGGCTCAAGGAAAAAGCCCCAAGCATTCCTCAAGATCAGCAGTGGGAAAAATTTGTAGAACTTGGACTACGAGAATACATGCGTTTCCTCAGCTTGGATGCCGGATGCTCTTAGATGCCCCAGGCAGAGCTCATTGATCATGCCGGTCTTGATTCTGTTGTTTACCCCCGGATCTACATCGTGGGGTGCTCCGGATAATTTTTTTTTATGATGTCGTGCATTAATGGACTCGAGAAAGGATTCAAGTATGCCTTTTGAGTGAGAGTCGATCGCTAAGGTAAGTGACTCTGATTTATTTTATTTATGATATAGTCTTTTTCCTTGAGTTGAAAGGTATAGAAGAAGATTATATATATCATGATTGCCAAGATAAGTATTTGGCTAATTTTCATTAAATAATCTTTTGTTGTGAGCAGAGAGATATAAATAAAAATTATAAATCATATATAAATTACATATGCCAAGAAAATGGCATTTTCATTAGTTTATCTTTTGTTGTGAGCAGAGAGATATAAATAAAAAATTATAAATCATATAGTTTTCTGCAAAAAGATTATTAGAGAATAGAAATATTAATGATATTTCTTATATTTCTGGATATAAATTACATATGCCAAGAAAATGGCATTTTCATTAGTTTATTGGAATTCGATAAACAAATTTATTGTTGACTATTTTCATAAGAGTGGATTTATCTTGGGAGTAGAAGATAAGTCCATTAAATTATGAAGTGATAACAAGTCATTTCTTTAATAGATTTAAGAGAGTTACTTTTTGAGTTATTTTCATAATGAAGAAGAAAAGAGAAGTTTCTCACATTAATATTCTATTCATTAACCGTGTTGTAAATAGTAAATTATTTAATAAATCCATGAATAAGGTACCATGATAGTGGTAGAGGTTAATGAATTAATAAATCCATGGATAGTATTCATAAATCCATGGGTAGTTTTTCCATGGGTAGTTTTTCCATAGGGGTTGATGGAGATTGATTGTTTCATAAAACCATGGGTAGATTACCAAGATGTTTGCAAACATTAGTTATTTAATAAATCCATGAATAAATCACCATAGTGTTGGTAAGTTAAGTTATCTAATACATTCATGGTTAAAGGAACTAATCAAGCTTTATTCCTTAGATAAATAAACTAAGTGATTATTTTATATTATAATCATTATGATGTTAATCTCCTTATGTAGGGAGATTCGTATATACATGCAACATAAGTATTAGCCTTTATTGAAAAATAATATACATTTTTTGTATGTATAAAAGATAGCTTGTAGTATTAAAACTACAATGAATATGAATGTTGATATAATCTTGAAAGTGACACATGTATTTATATTATCAATTGTGTATTTTTACATATGATTACATGCTTACTAGCATTGAGATTTTCTTTGGGGAAGACTCTTGAAGAAGATTATGTGCTTCGTTGTGTAAGCACGTCTTTGAAATCATTATGCATTCGCATGCATGGAAGAGACAATTGTTATGTTAACTTTCATTCCATGCACTAAAGGTAATAGCTTAAGGGTAGCTATTTTTATTAAATGTATGTAAATCACGTGCATAAATATCTTAGCAGATGTATCGTTTCTTATTTTAAAAAGAAATCCCGGGGGGATGTAGCCATTGTCTTGCAGGAATGTGTGCTTAGGCGTACGTAAGCATTAGTTATTGTGATGACCTATAACTAGCACATATGGGGTATGTATTATTTAAGAGAGAATGACAAGGCAGCTTTACTTGCTTGTCATGATTACAATAAGTAGATGGAGACACTACTATAGTGATTGATTAATACTTTACGAATCTTGACATTATTTTGTGTTGAAGGCATCATAGCATCGGAATGATGGTGACAAGTACCAAAGTATATTATGCTTGTCATGTACAAAGGAAAAATTATGCTTGTCATCGTGGCGTGTAAATGATTAATGTTCGTGCGGATGAGTGTGATTTGTGTGTAGTTCCAATGTACGATGGTCCGTTGTAGATACATCCATGCCACCAAGATGTAATGAAGACTAAGGGGTAATTGGTATCTTATTATTGAATGGCTTAAAGCTAGATATTGTACATTTCCTTGTAAATATATAAACGATGGTTAAGGGATGGACTCCCTTATAAGCCATTGAGTGATGGGCCGAACACCCTCACGAGCGTTTAATAATAAAATTAGACGTTTGTTGGTTTTCACTCTACGGGTTTCTGTGGTATATTGGTGTTCAATGGTGTGATTGATTATTGTGTCCAGATGATGAGGTTCATTTTCTTTCTTGTTATGATGTTCGTAATGGCAATTATGTGATGACTATATGAGTAATGAGATAAATGGATGTTTGCATCATAAAGTATTAAGTTAATATACTCGTAATGGAGGTTGTTAAGGGTTAAGGAGTTACTATTCTTATTTGTAAACATTCTATGTAATGATGATTAACTTATAAAAAAAAATTTAACTCCCTTACTTTTCCCTGTGAAGTTAATGGTGTATATTACAAGTGGTATCAGAGGGAGGTTCAAAAACTGGCGCCTTTGGGATTTAGCGAAAAGAAATTGAAGGATCCAAGATGAAATGCGCATATGTGAAGGAAGGCATCGCATCTCTAATCAGGTTGAACAATGAGTTTCCAGAGATAAGTACTAATATCTTCTTGTCTTGAAAGTAATAGTTATTGCATTTTTGGAAAATACAATGCTTACAAGGTAATAACTGTTAAGTTAGAGTTTATTTAAAAAGGATATGTATTTTCCATGTGCGTAAAAACATCTATTGTTGTGTTGAAGTTCTCATGAAAGAAGATGGTATTTTGGTTTCTTGAAAAAAAAAAATTTTAATATACATAAATAAATATGTATATCTTGAAAATAAACCTTGCATGTAAATCTTGCAACTGAAGGAGACAAATATAGAGTAAAATATGGTTTTACTTAATATGCAGGGATTGTGCTAGTATTCTTTTGGAAAGTAATAAAGCATCGCTAATATGATAATCTTTTAGAAATATATACCATGGTAAAAGACCAAACTACTATGCTAGTTTTTGGTCGATAAGAACCAAGTGAGTCTTGCAAAGAATACTAGTATGTATTTTGAAAGGTGTGGGAAGTAGTAAAACATAAATAAGTAAACTTGCTTGCCTTTATATATATCTTGTTTAAGAAAAAAATAGGAAGCTTGTTTTTTCTATAAAAGGGATTTCGTACTTGTGTGTTAAGTGAAAAGGAATCCAAGTTATTTCTTGAAAATAAATATAGGTTAAAGAGAATAACCTCTTGAATATATATTGCATTGCTAGATGGATTATTAAAGGTTAAGTTAACCTTGTTAGTGTTGCATGGTTTTATGCATAAAAGAGGCTATCTATGATAAATTCCTGTAAGCAAAGCATGAGAAACTTGCATATAGAATCATAGATGAACAAGGTTCTTTGCATGCAATAGTTGTATTAGATTTCATCAGAAAGAACATAAATTTATATGTGGAAAAATATAACATGTTTTGTTATCATACTTTAGAAAATAATTCTTTGGCAAAGAAGATGAATTACATGTACAAAACTAAAGTAATGTTTTGGTTTCCTTGAAATACATACATGGCTAATGTGGGTAAAATATTTCAAGAATAAAGGCATGTATTCTTATGTTTTATTCCCTTAGTTTTATGGAGAAGAAAACCATGTTTTGCATGCCTATTATGTTATGTGGGTCCTCGAAGAGGAATCCCGAGTTTTCCTACTCGATTATGTTACGTACTCGTTGGGGAAATTAAGATTGGAATCTTTATGGGCATTGTATGCATAGGAACAAATGACTAATGTGTTAGATTTATTATATTTGCATGTTCCAAAGGCAAAATATGAAGTGGTGGTTCTTTTGTTAAAGTTTAAGTAAAGAAAATGCACATTGTGTCATTTTCCATTAAAGGAATTTCTAACAGATATATAGTGATTTGTCTTGTATAAATGTATGCGTGTGTGGAAAATGTCATAATAATGTGAGAGTTATATGACATGAATTAATAATTACTTAGTCACACTAATGTAGAGATGTTAGAAGAAAGCATGTTGTGACATGGTATTCACATCTCATATATGCAGTTGAATAGGTGTTAAAGGATCATTCGGAGATTGATTATTTATTGATTAAGGTTTTATCTAATCATGCTATAAAAATCTTATCGATGTCATTTAAAAGAAAACATTACTGTGTGGAGGAGCAATGTGAATTCCCGATGAGGATGGGTACCGAAGTAGGGAGAGAAGTCCTTCAAATGAAATAAAGATAAGTATTTTATGTTATTTTATTTTTAAGAAGTCTATGCATATGCATGTTGATTCCTTTAAAAAAATGAATTGTTACATATATGGCATTGCATGACCTTCCATTTAAGAGAGTTGTTAAAAAAGTACATGTTATTATAACTCGCATAAGAATATGCATATGAGATTAATAAGTGTATTATGCTTTATTTCTCTAGGAAAGAAGGTATAAAAGCATGAAAGGAAAATAGTTACTTTTCATTTGAGCTTGAAAAGAAGCAATTGTTTTTTGCATGCAATAAAATTTCTAAGTTACCATGCACTACTTTAAAAGAGATGAATGTGTATAGTGATGGTGTGTGAAACTAATGCATGAATGCAAAATATGAGGAAAGTCTCTACCGTAAGATGATAGAGTATTAAAATTAAATCGAATAAAACCCTCCCGAATAGGTCAACTTGTGAAACTTAACTAAATGACTAGTTGACTGACTAGTGTGGATGCATTAAAGCTATTGACTCAGTTATGAATGAATAACTAATGAAGGTTATATGCATGAATCGATTTTGACTAAAGCTATTTGAAAGTTGTGAACAAGTGATTATGATAATTAATTCACGTGTCAGTCTGCTTGGAACGAGAACATTAGGGGAATTGGAAATGTTGTGACTCATACCCTAATCACTATTGACACATACACACATTAATGGATATTTATATATACTCGGTATGCGTGACAACATTTTATGTGGGAACTTAAAATGATTGCATAAGATAATATGTGCTTGAGAAATGCATATTTATGATTAGCATTGTTTCTTATAGTAAGCATGGGTTGCTTAATGGAAACATAAAAATCTAGAAAATAAAGCATCGCAAGCATTGCAATGTGAATTGCAACAATAAACGTTAAAGTATCATGTTTTAATAATGTATAAGTTGTGATCAAGTTTCAAAGTAAAAGCTAACTAGTATTAACTAGCTAAAGACAAACCTCGTTGAAATTAATTAATGAAAGAAAATTCGCCTAAGTTGATGGTAAAAATGTTCCAAGAATAGGAAGTGGTTGGGGGACAAGCTTTGAAAGATAGCTTACCTACTCCTCCGAGGATAAGTCGGATCCCTGGGGAGGAGTAGGCTGTCTCACGTGGAATTGGTAAAGGGGGAGTATTTTCTCGAGATGGTTGGGATCGTAGAAAATAGCTACGAGAACTCTTGTAAAGCCAAAAACATCCGAGTATCACCTGGAATTAGAGAATTGGACGAGACTGTCTCAATTTCTCGTCTAGGGCTTTTTCTAAGTGTGATCGGATTGGCCATCCCGATGTCACATGCAGCTAAGAATCCACTGTTGACCCGTGACACCGTCCAGATTCTCGGAGCTAGGGGGGCAAGTGGAGGACGTAATAGCCTCACTTGATGGTTGGGAGGACCACAGCTTTCAAAGACTAAATTTCCGTATATGTATAAAGAGCTTAGCGCTCGTAAAATGAATTACCGAATGTATAAGTTCATTTATAATATTACTAATTTGTTCGAATAGTCTTAGCGTGCATGCTAGGATATGCCTATGGTGCATGGATTGATCTTTGGTATGATTAGAGAGCTAGAATATCTCTGAATCCTTTTTGAAGTACTGTATAGATGTCTTTAGCAGGAGCTAAGACAGTGTGCACGTGATGCATTGCTGAGAGGGTTGGTCTCTCTGAGTACTTATGAAAGTACTTTGATTAAAATATCTCTTTATATTGCAATAATGTTTGGTAGTTGCAAGTATTTTCATTTTGAAAACTATGTGACTAATGTGATTCAATTGTTAGTCATACATTACAGGCTCTTTCCAGGAAGTGTTGATGAGTGTTCAACCATTCGATGAGAGGTTGTGTAAAAGCCATCAATTCTACCAATAGTAATTGGTAAGATCGTATAGAGATTTTTCTATACTTTTGTGGATTGAATAAGGAATAAGCGAGTAGAAATGGAAATGAAATTTTCTTTGCACTATATGTGCTTATGAGTATGGATAAAAACATTATTGTTTTAAATAATGACATTTAAGGAAACGAAAGTGTTTCATTGTGAAGGGGAAGGAACCCCTTTGGGTTGTTTATATTATTATATCATGAGTATAAGTTTAAATTTCAGTGAGAGAAGCACACCAAGGATGGTGTTCTCTTAAGGGAGGGAGTATGTAACATATGACTTAACCTATGTGTTTACACAACGGTAAATAAAACTTACAAAATCGAAAGAATCAGTTATGAACGAATTCTTTGAATCGAGCTAATGTGAAATGAATTCTGGAATTGGTTAAGAGTAAAAACGCCTCCTTCATGAAAGAACTCACACCCACACATACATAGGATCTTCGCCTTGGAGTTTTTAATGGGTTCTCGCTAATTAAATCGGGGGCGGTCCACTTATGGGGATATCCGGAGGTGAATTTATCGTGCAAGAGAGGAATTCGAAGGAAGAGGAGAGGGAAAGATGGCGACTCGTGCAGAGATATCACAAACAAGAAGAGTCATAAATCTATTGATTGCCTTCACGTTTTTTGTTTGCATTTGCATTTCGAGGTTGAGCGCCTAAACGATGCAGAGTATACTTTCCAAATGGTATCTCAATGGCTCAAGGAAAAAGTCCCCGTGCATTCCTCAAGATCAAGCAGTGGGGCAAATTTTGTGAACTTGACTACAGAGCATACATGCGTTTCTCAATTGGATGTCGGATGCTCTTAGAATGCCCCCAGCGAAGCTCATTGATCACGCCGGTCTTGATTCTGTTTAGCGCACCCCGGATCTACACGTAGGGGGTGCTTTGGATGTATGATGTATGTGCATTATTGGACTCGAGAAAGGATTCAAGTATGCCTTTGAGTGAGAGTCGATCATGCTAAGGTAAGTGACTCAGTTTATTTTATTTATGATATAGTCTTTTTCCTTGAGTTGAAAGGTATAGAAGAAGATTATATATATCATGATTGCCAAGATAAGTATTTGGCTAATTTTCATTAAATAATATTTTGTTGTGAGCAGAGAGATATAAATAAAAATTATAAATCATATAGTTTTTCTCGTAAAAAGATTATTAGAGAATAGAAATATTAATGATATTTCTTATATTTTTTGGATATAAATTTCATATATGCCAAGAAAATGGCATTTTCATTAGTTTATCTTTTGTTGTGAGTGAGAGATATAAATAAAAAATTATAAATCATATAGTTTTCCCTCTGAAAAAAGATTATTAGAGAATAGAAATATTAATGATATTTCTTATATTTCAGGATATAAATTACATATGCCAAGAAAATGGCATTTTCATTAGTTTATTGGAATTCGATAAACAAATTTATTGTTGATTATTTTCATAAGAGTGGATTTATCTTTGGGAGTAGAAGATAAGTCCATTAAATTATGAAGTGATAACAAGTCATTTCTTTAATAGATTTAAGAGGAGTTACTTTTGAGTTATTTTCATAATGAAGAAGAAAAGAGAAGTTTCTCACATTAATATTCTATTCATTAACCGTGTTGTAAATAGTAAATTATTTAATAAATCCGTGAATAAGGTACCATGATAGTGGTAGAGGTTAATGAATTAATAAATCCATGGATAGTATTCATAAATCCATGGGTACTTTTTCCATGGGGTTGATGGAGATTGATTGTTTCATAAAACCATGGGTAGGAACACTAAGATGTTTGCAAACATTAGTTATTTAATAACCATGAATAAATCACCATAGTGTTGGTAAGCGTTATTTAATACATTCATGGTTAGAAGAACTAATTAGTTTATTCCTTAGATAAATAAACTAAGTGATTATTTTATATTATAATCATTATGATGTTAATTTCCTTATGTAGGGAGATCTTGCATATGCTAAATATAAGTATTATTTAAATAATATACATTTTTGTATTGTATAAAGATAGCTTGTAGTATTAAAACTACAATGAATATGAATGTTAATATAATCTTGAAAGTGAGACATGTATTTATATTATCAATTGTGTATTTTTACATATGATTACATGCTTACTAGCATTGAGATTTTCTTTGGGAAGATTCTTGAAGAAGGTTATGTGCATCGTTGTGTAAGAACGTCTTTGGAAATCATTATGCATTTGCATGCATGGAAGAGACAATTGTTATGTTAACTTGAATTCCATGCACTAAAGGTAATAGCTTAAGGGTAGCTATTTTTATTAAATGTATGTAAAATTACGTATAAATATCTTATTTATGTGTCGCCTTATTTTAAAAAAGAAATCCCGGGGGATGTAGCCATTGTCTTGCAGTGAATGGTGTGCTTAGCGATTTAAGCATTAGTTATTGTGATGACCTAGAATTAAACATATGGGGGTATGTATTATTTAAGAGAGAATGACAAGGCACTTTACTCGTTTGTCATGATTACAATAAGTAGATGGAGACACTACTATAGTGATTTAATAACATTTTTGATGAATTTGACATTATTTTAAAGAAATGTTGATTGATATAGGTAGAACAGGTATAAGTACCAAAAAGTATATTGAGGTTTATTATCGTGGTAGGTAAATGATTAATGTTCGTGCGTATTTATGTGGATTTATGTGAAGGTCCAATGTACGATGGTCCGTTGTAGATACATCCATGCCACCAAGATAATGAAGACCAGGGTACTGGTATCTTATTATCGAATGGCTTAGAGCTAGATATTGTACATTTCCTTGTAAATATATAAACGATGGTTAAGGGATGGACTCCTTATAAGCCATTGAGTGATGGGCTGAACACCTCACGAGCGTTTAATAATAAAATTAGACGCTTGTCGGTTTTCTGCCCTACGTGGTTTCCAGTGGTATATTGGTGTTCAATGGTGTGATTGATTATTGTGTCCGTATGATGAGGTTCATTTTCTTTCTTGTTATGATGTTCGTAATGGCAATTATGTGATGACTATATGAGTAATGAGATAAATGGATGTTTGCATCATAAAGTATTAAGTTAATATATCAGAATGGAGGTTGCTAAGGGTTAAGGAGTTACTATTCTTATTTGTAAACATTCTATGTAATGATGATTAACTTATATTTAACTTACTTTTCCCCCAGGAAGTTAATGGTGTGTTACAGGGAGTGACTTATTTAGAGGGTTCATAATCTGGGGTGACTTATCTAGAGGGCCCCCCAAATAAGTAAACCAAGGAGTAATACGATCCTCCTCAGTTTTAAACTAAAATGACCTGCAGTACACGAGATGGAGAACTTCTGCATCAAGAGAGGGACCACATAAAGGGCTAGAAGTACACTAACATAGTCACTTGTTCAATTCCACCGCTAGATCAAAGATGATATATTGATATGTTGAAGATGTAATCTTGCCAAGCTTAAAAGAAATACTTCTATAAATACTCAAAATAACACCATAAGAAAATTATGCATATATAAATGATAATATCATATAATTATATAAATAAAAAAAAAACAAATATTATATATATATATATATATATATATAAACTAAACCAAATGATTATTAAAAAATATTTCTAATAATATTATATAATTATAATAAATAATATTAAATAATATATTATATAAATATCAAGGATTATATCTAGATCAAATATTTATTTCCCTTCATTAAAAAGATTCTAAATTGATTTTGAAAAAAAATTTATTAAATTGAAAATTTAAACTACAAAATTAAACTTTCCCACTTTGTTAACCATAAAACTTTTTCTCTCAAAAAAATATTTTTATATAATGAGGAAAAAAATGAAAGTATTAGCTGCATATAAATGAAAAAAGATTTCATGAGTTAAGTTACACCTAAATCTACTATTACAAAGAAAATTATAAAAATCAATATTGAATATGTTAAAAAAATATAAATTTGATTTTTTTAAAAATAACATATATATATACATATTTATATTTCTTAAAGGATAAAAAAAAGTAGAAAGAAAAAGAAAGAAAGAGAAAATGCTATCATTTTCCTATTTATCCCATGAGATCATCCATCAATACTTAATACTATTCACATCCTCTTGTAACTCATTTATATTCAAGATAGTAGTTTCGCGTAACTCATTTATATTCAATGAAGCTAATGCATAGATAATGAGCACTTTATTTTCATATTTAGAACCATGGGAAAGTGGATTCCAAAGATCTCAGCAATAATCCCTTGTGCATTTGAATGACTAAAGCTGCAAAGTAAAAAAATAATCATAAACAAAATATAAGATTTTTTTTTATGTGAAAGCACAAATAAAGGTACAAAAATAAAAAAAACCTACGGAAAAAATTAATCACAAAACAAAATATAAGATTTTTTATTTAAAAGCACAAAATTATATCATTAGATTGTTTGAGATGCATTACCACAGTAGTGGTAGGTTTTCTACAAACCAGAGTACATATAATTTTAGGGTCATGCCGTAGAGAGAATAAATAACATAACAAATACACTAAATCCTGATTGATATTTATTATTATTCTTTCTGATTGATATTTATTATTATTCTTTCACCATGCAAAGAATGAAATTATTCTATATAAGTAGCTGCACATTAATAAGAAAAACTTCAAGCTTCTGTCCCGCACAAACTACTGCCAATAATGCGACCTTTTCTTTGATTTCTCTGACGTGTGGACGATAATATGTTTGCATTGAGCATAAGTCAATCGTACCTCTTTGCCAGGCATCATGGAGAATCGGTTTCCAAAATCACAGATGGCACTGGCCACTCCCTGTTGAACCAAAGCTCAGCCCTCATAGTTGGCTACTTATTTTCATCCATTCATTCATTAAATAAAGGTAATCGACTCTAATGTCTCACATGAAAAATTGAAAGAAACTCTAGAAAAATGAACGATAGTTCATAACGAAGGATCAGCAAACAATTCCTATATTGGCATTTTATTCTCACGGACAAATTTATCTATGAGATAATATGCATTTTTCTTTGATACCCATTTGTCTTCTGTAAAAGAGATCTGCGGCGGGGTTCAGATGCAACATAAGTCGAGTGTAGAAGGGGAGGAGGCCCATATTCGTAGGGCATAATGTGACAGTCTGGGGAGTATTATGGAGTTGATAAGCTAACTCAGAAAATACAACCAAACATCCATTCGTATTCTGCATAGGCTTGCTCAATTTTGTTAGTTTGGAAGCAAAACCAGGAGTTATGAATACTACATCGCAGTATGGCATCAGAATCAAATGTCAGAAACCTCATCAATGTAACCAAAAGGAACAACATGCCGCTATGTATCATATTTTGTACAGTAGTACTTCCCATAGTCTGTGTGAAGCATAAGTCATTAGCAGGTTCGATTGCATTGTTGCCGAACAATGCAATGACTACATGATGACATGCTACGTGACTATCTCCGAACTTATGATTTTCTAATCAATTATAAAATCTTATTTTAATTTGACAATGAAAATTAGTTGAAATGACGATTTTCTGAAACTCAAATAATATATTGATAAACTAACAATCTAGCAAAGTAAATAATATAATAAAGCTAACAATTTTAATCTCAATAGTGTATTAAAAAATACCGCTCTTTTTATGACTCGTCTGCAAGTACTGCCAATAATATCATGTATATATATATTTATTTAAATTAATATTATTTTAAAATGATGTTACAAATTATGAAAAAATATATTATTAAAATGGTACTTAATTATTTCTAGTCGAGAGTATGGGATAGGTATGGATGTTGGAGTGACATGTTATTTACTGCATTGTAATGTATAGTTGTATAAGAATAATTATTTATAAATTGTAACAAAATATATTATACAAAAATTATTAGTAAAATGGAAAATACAAATATAAATATAAGAAAAAAAATATAAAAAATAGGTAATATAGAAATAAATATAAACAATATAAGTAAAAAATCAAATATATAAAAAAATTGTTAATAGAAATAAATATATTTTAAAGTTTTTTATTATTTTATAAATATTGATAAATATTGATGAGTAATGAGAGTTTTCAAAAATATGCTAGAAGAGAAAGAGCTAAGAGCTGAAAATATTGTCTTTATTGGAAGTGAGTAAATAGAGGTTGTCATGGGAGATTTTTTTCTAGGGAGGACTACCTAAGATGACTTTTTTCAAACATGCTACACAAAGTATAGTTGATAGTATCTTTGAAAGTTCCCATGCTTGGATATGGTCATGACATCAACAATATTTGTCGTCTTGGACTTGTAGTTGTTGTACTATATCATAAAATTATTTTTTGTTTAGTGTTTAATTTTAATTTGCACCTCGAAAAACAAAATTGATAAAATCAAAAGTTTGACATTTGCTAGATTTATGACTAGTGAGCTAATGTTTTAGCACAATGATTTTCTCCTCATAATACTTTATATTCTTCCCTAAATGTCAATAGTATTATGGACAGCCAACTTTTGATAGAGTAAAACTGAGTAAATTAATAAAAAAATAAAAAAAAATTCATCACCATGGTCTTGTGATCGGTAGAATTATTTCATAATTCCAAGGAAATTCTCATAAATTCTGTGCCTCCTACCTTATTACTTTGCTTTCATATACTTATCTTCCAGTTTATCAAATATAAATAACTCGCAAATTCTATAACTTTGTCTAACTAGTTTTTAGATTACTACTACTACCTACAACCATGCTCACACCCCAATTTATTAGCTGAAGGTTTGCTTAGGGTGATGAATTATTTCATTTCATAGAAGAATGTTGTTCAGTACATATTGAACTCATTGGCATTGGTATTTTGTGCCAATTATTTTCATTTTTTTTCTTGTCTCATAAAACTTTTTTCATCCCTTGATCTCTTCTCCTATTCTCCCTACTCTTTCAACATTATCTTCAAGTTCTCTTTTAGCTAGTTCCTATTGTTTATATTTCTCCACTTCAAATATCTTGATGTTAGTTTCAACGTTTTCCTCGCAGTTTGTCCTTTTGTTTCTTTGTTTCTTCTTGATTCAATCTCTTGCATTATTTTCTTTCTTATCTTCTCGCATAAAAATTGGCTTTCTCTTTTCTCGGATTCTACTTTCATTAACATTTCTACCTTCACTCTAGGATTGGACCTCTTTGGTAGATATTCTTTCCATAGCTATATTTTACTTGCACCTCTTCTTTTCTTTTGGCCTCAACCATTTCTCTAGGCTTTATATAGTGCTTCCAACCTTATGTTTTTCTTGCTCTTCTCTTTTTTGCTAAAGAACTTATCTTTCAAACTTTAACAAAAAATTAGCTTCCTTCTTGTTTTTCCCTCAAAGAATAAATCTTCCATATAGTTTGTCAATCAATATTCATGAATTTAACTGTTTATATGAATATTTTAAAGGTAATTTACTTCATGCTTGTAATGGTAGAAGATTCATCGTAACTTTTCGATTTTCAACAATTCATCGGGGAGTGCAATATGGAAGATAATGAATATATGTATATATAGTCAACGCTGTAAAGGGAATATATCTTATTATTATACTTGAGAACTATAAGTTTTAAGTGTTGTTAATAAGTTTTAAAAGAGAAGACAATAATAGGTCTATTACAACTTATTTGGTGATTATCTTCTACGGGATAAAAAAAATATAGTAAATTAAAGGGGCATTTTTTATTTATATATATAGAGAATATGAAGAGATGAGAGTTTTTAAATCATTGATAAATTCAAGAGTTTATGGTGGTGACAAGAGATGAAATGCCACTTCAACCACAATTGAGTAGTAGAACCGTTTTGAACAATGGGCACCGGATTTTTGTTTTGGGACCATTCAACCCACCACCGAACCATAAAATATGCATACTAGTGCCATAGATTATGCTGAACAAAGTAGGAAAAAGGGCCTTATCAAGAGCTTCACTAAATAATCTCGTATTAAATTCTTTTGAGCTATTTGTGAGATATGGTTTACTACGTAGAAGTGATAACCCGAATGTGAGTGAGCACTAGCTTTGTGGGTAATAAAATTACAAACGACCCTCAGAAGAATCACCATATACCATCCAGAAGTAGAGTCACATACTCTTACCACCTACATGAGTAAATAGCATGCCTGGGTAAGTACCAACAAATTCCCTTGAGGAAATTTACTGAAACAAGATGGGACAAAGACATCGCTCTGGGATCGGGCCACTAGACTACTGTAGGGCTCTTACGTGCTTTCACCGAACAATGTGGCGAAACACCATAGGATAGTCTCTCGTATCATCTCGTCTTTGGAAGAGAGCGTATTTTTCCTATTGAATTCGAGATAAAGACCTTTATGGACAATCATAGGAGGTAGGTTGGACTTGATGGAGGCTTATATTAAAAGACTCCAACAAATAAATGAGCTAGATGAAATACGACCATCGGGTCCGCAACGCACGTAAAATCATACAACAACAACGTCGAGCTAAGTAGCATGACGAACTCCCATCAAAAAGAAGACATTCCAAAAAGGAGATTGGGCACTTCGCTATGACTCCAGCATTCAATATTTTCTTTAAGGAAGTTGCAAACAAGGTGGCCTCACCCATAGCCATGGGGTTCTAGCAAGTGACGACAACAATGGTACCCTCACCTTGACCGCCATAGATGTGATCCTGCCTCTATATATCTCGAGTCAATCTACAGTACGTAGTGCCTCTATCACAAACCCTCTCTTACAAAGGAGACGTCTACGCCATCAGTAACGCACAATGATCCTATTATCCAAAGTTCTAGCATAAGCGTGATAACCCCTACAACTTGTACATACATAAGAGCCCCTCATTGTTTCCTTTGTAAATACTTTTGTATATAATTTCCCTGAATTTTTTTATAGATATTCCGTTTGTACATTCTTCATATTCACAATGGTGTCATTTTCTGTTCATCACCCCTTGTGGTTCAAATATTATAATGACTACTTTTCAATCCCATTGAATACTTGTTGTTCAATCTGGATTGGAAATGTACCGTGAGCGTACAGATTTTTTTCTTGCTGTTCAAAGCCATCCTTTGAACGATCATCGTAAGTCCCATCTTCAATGTGCTTGTTGTTCAATCGTGTTGAAAAACTAGTAGTGTTTTGTGTCTTTTGCTGCGTTCAAATCTTTGAACGGGTCGATGTTCAATCCCTACTTGAACAATCTCATCAGGTTCAATCGGATTTAACAACCGTTTGTTTTTGTGTTTTTATTTCATTGGTGTTCAAATATTTTGAACTAATTGTTGGTTCAATCCAATTGAACACTTGCTATCTAATCAGATCGAACAACCGTGTTTTTGTCATTTTTAGCGTTACGAGCTGTAGTAAAACATTTAGAACATCAAGTGGTAAAATCATTTGAACGATCAAGGTGTTTAATCCAATTGAACGATCACCTGTTGTTCAATCTGGATTGAACAATCATGTTGTTTTGTTTTACTGTTGTTTAACTGCTATAGAAATGAACCGATTTTTTTCCCTCTTTAAGCATGATTCTTCTTTTTTTTCTGACATGATCTCTCCTCACAAAAAACCTCTCCTTCTCCGACACCCCTACAGTAAAACACATTTTTGAGTGGGAATTGGCACACGAAGAGGAGAAAATTAGCAATATTACTAATATGATGACCCTTTCTGAAAATTTAATGAAATCTCTACCTTAAGCCGACATGCAGTACATCTACAGGAAATGGATGGCTAAGACATATCCTAGTTTAAAACATGTTATTACATGATACATAGTCTTATAATGGTATATATTTCTACGACTCCCGAGTAGTATTTCCCTTTTGACATAAATATTTAGGGAATAAGGAGCATTAATTGTAGTTGGCATTATTTTTTTTTACTTCACACACTGTGGTAATGATCTCCTTAATCGCTTTAAGTGATAGGAGGTCTCATCAATGTCAGAGCTGCTCTGATCACTCACAGGTTACATTCCCATGAATGGTATCGTGATTCTATCCAGCTACCACATCAAACACACTGGTCTTTTTCTTTTGAGCCTCCAAGGCCACGTACATCGTTATCAGTAGGCATGCATCATGATTACATCGTATTTGCCGACATTTTCCCACATATATGCATTCATGATACATCAAATATCTCTTGCACTTAAGGACATGGATGCCTCTATTTCTGAGAGAGGGGTGTAAATATCCATCAATATTAAGTATGTTAATTCCCCGCAAAAAATTTTGTTGATACGCTGATATAGACCTAAAAGATCATTGTAAATTACGATATGAAGTTACCTATGATTTCATGGCAGTACAAGAATGATTTTGTCTTTATATGAAGTGTTTATTCTAACCGAGTAGGGCCGAAAGGAAACATAGAAAGAAGGAGAAATTGAGTTCAATAGAACGCATCAGCCATGGGAGGGAACTCTCTCCGGAATGAACCTACTGACCTTCCCAATCTCAGTATCGCAGACATCAATACTATATCTCCTAAACAAGCCGGTTCACTGTCATACTGTACTCAAATTGCAAGGGTTTGACAGCGTAGATAGCAATTGAATTCTCGAATAACTCACAGGAGGGACATACTGTGACTCAATGGAAGGATTATACCTGGTCACATAGGATATCATTGCTGAAGCTTTCGGAATGCCGAAAAGGGGAGAAATATTGACCGAAAAGCACCTTCTTCTAGTGAGAGGCAATCAAAGTGTACTCAGATCCAGGAGAACCACTGAACAAACGAATAGGGGATTAAACCCTACTTCTCTACAACAATCATGGGACAGAATTGGTAGCATTCATCTAATATTCATCTACATGTGATAGACGCCAAGACGTGGTAAAACCTTGTCAAACTCAAATTGGTAGTTGTTCTTAAAAAAAATATTTGGGCTAATCAGCTGGCTTGCTTAAAATCTGATTTAAAGGTATGACACTATTGTCTCGAATGAGAAAGGCTAAAAACCCCCAAGCAATGTAGCCACCATGGTTTAATCAAGTTAATTATACAAGTGCATGAATTAGGCAAACAATGTACATCCGTAGGTACAACTTTGTTAACCATGTCATGCATATGCACATGAGGAAATCATCATCTGGGACCGAAATTGAGCTCCCTAAAATTAACATACCTTTTGAGGAACAAGAATGAAAAGACCCATGCTTCGCAAAACAAAGCCAAGCAAGTGAACACGGTCCAAAAGATCGAAATTACAACAAGAAACCTTGGAAACGCTAGCAGAGGCAGTAGCCATCCCAGAATTCACCACCTGAAGCCCTCAAAACATACTCATTATAAGACTATCGAAAGATATGGATCGATTTATAGAGAAAATGAGGGCAACTTCAGAAACTAGAAGCCCAATCCGAATAGTCGTTAGGAGCGAGAGGAACTGTTAAAACCAGATCTGCCACCGCAGCTAAGCTCAACAGAGTTAGATGATTACCTCACCAAGATGAATCACAAGGTTTTAGGGGCTTGTTCTATCTCCCAAGAGTGATGGGGTGAATAGGGGAGAGCAAGGTAGAAGGTGTAGCCGAATCTGAAAATCAGCTGAGAGAGAAACCATCCCTTAGAAAATGCAAGCATGGAAAAATTAATGCAAAATTAAGCTCCCAGAGTATAAGTAGAAAATAGTCTATCAATAGTAAAAAACCTCTGAAACTGCGGAATTTCATCATTCCCGAAAATCAAGGTTGTCAAAGCCGCCCTCCATCCCTCGCCAAAACGCAGGCGGGCGATGAGAATTTGCTAAAAAATAAGTTGAAGGAAAAGAAATGACAAGAACTTGCAAAAGGTTAAGGAAAGAAATGATAAAACATTTGAGGAAACAACTCGAAGGAAGTAGACTCGAAGTGCCCGAAAGCCTAAGAAAGAATTAGTTACCACAGAACCCAAACAAAAGCTTGTCACCAATTTGATAGACACTGCTGCCGAGGCTGAGGGGTAATGTGACCGACTTAGAAACTAAAATCGCCGAGATTGAGCATGACAGACTGCAAGTGGACACCTATTGAAGCCTTTGTGAAAACTAGGCCGGAATTTCAGAGAAGAAAAGGGGAAACCTGAAAGCGCTGGAAGCCCCTCGCCTACGCTCTTCTGGTAGAAAAGGCTGCCAAGTACAAAATTGCATAATGCAATTAATGATCTGAAACACAACATGAGTGCTAAGCCACAATGCAGAAGGAAGTAGTGCCCACACAAGTATAGCATAGGCACTATTAAAGAAATTCACTGACATCTTCTCAAGCACATGAGGCATGAGATATTTTTCTTTCTCAACTCAGAGAAGAAAAAGCCAAGGTAAAGAAAGCACAAGATCGTGGACAAGCTAAGAAGCAAGCTTCTAGGGCTATGGTTTGTCTCTCCAGTACTATGATGTGCTAACATGTAGGGCACTAGCCACCAACTATGCCTCCTATTTCTAGTAGAACAATGAGTCAGTATCGAAGATCAAGGTCAAAGTCAAAGGTGGGAAGCTTTCGATGACTTTTAAAAACCATAGAGGAATTTTTCCATTGTTGCAACTGATCAAATGAGCAGGTCCAATACACTTCTTTAGTGTGAACTATACATGCACAACTTCTTCTGAGGATGGATAGGACAAATGAATCGTAAATCCCTCTTTTATAGAAGATATTCAGCGCTCGCAGCTTTTCCTCTCTATTTTGGTACATTTTTCAAATCTCTTCCTTTACCAAAAATTTTTATCCACCTTTAAGAATTTTTCCTCATCTTAACAAGGAAAGGGAAAGGGAAGATTAATGTAAATGAGGACAAATTGAACTAACAAGAAAGGGATGTTTTACAATGGGAAATTGACTTGTTATATCTTTATTTACTTTGGGGAAATAACTAGTTGAATCAATGATGACCGTAAGACAACATGATGATAGAGACTAACGGAACTACTGAGTGACTACCAAGTGGACAAAGGAAGAGGGAAAAGGCAACCTCCAGCAAGTCTCAAGAATCCCAAACAACATCCACAAGCAGCAAAATCTCAGTATGGAAAAGGTGACTCGAGCACTATCTGTTGTAATCGCTCTTGAAAAAGGCCAAAAATGAACTATATAGATAGATCAAAAGTAGAGACTTTATTCCAGAATAGATGTCTCAGGACAGATTGTCCTATTATATCAATGTATTAACTCTCTACTTAATAAAGGCTCTATCGCATTTTTATATCTCACTTTCAGAAGTCCTTGTGATAGTGACTAGACTCTTCGTGGTTTAGGCCCTTACTTTCGATTTTTCAGAATATCGTACATATACAGTTTCAATCTACAAAATTTACGTTTCTAGCCTATCAAACATTGTTTATGAGATATCATTTAATTGGTTGAATTGTGAACATAATATACTACAACTTTCTTCATTATAATAGTTCATTATTCATAGTTTTTCCTTGTTTATAATGAATGCTTTCAAGTTTTTAGATGCTTTCTATCATTTCCCAATGCTTTTATACTGCTTTCATTTGTTTTAGCGATGATGCATGACCGTTGTTCAATTATGTAAATAGCTAAGCATTGCTGATCTTTTCCACCAAGAATGTAAGGGTGACTCTAGTTGTTAATTTGATCTTAGAGATACTATCTGATGATTGATAAGTAGAATTCCATTGCAAAATTAGATAAGAAATTACTATTCAATTTATTGAAGTCGTTGTTCAATTCCGTAGGACCGTTGTTCAATTCATTTGTGTGTTGTTCAATCATAGGTTGCTCTTTTTTCGCACTTACTTAGGACGTAATAGTTAAATATAATTTTACAATTCCATTTCCATTTGAATTGATTGAGCTTCGAGAATTAGATAGTCCTCTTTATGGTAATATAGAGTAGGGTTCTTGATATCACTTGAAGTATATCTATGCTGCAAGCCTCTGAAATAATAAGACATGCTCCAAAGACAATTGACATGAGAAGACCAGCCTAACTTAACCTAGCCTCACCTATCCCTACTCATCAGCACTAGCCTTCACCCTAGCCTACTCCTGCTCTAGTGCCCTACCCTATCCCTATCCTAGCCTAGTCTATCCTAGCCTAGCTTATCCAAACCCTAGGCCATCCTAGCCGATCCAAACCTAGCCCGACCTAGCCTACCCAAACCTATCTTACTCCAACATAGGTGTATACCTCTAGCCTAACTCTACGCTAGACTATCCTAGCCTAACCTAGCATAGCATACCCTAGCTCTAGCCTAGCTGTAGCCTATTTGACTAACCTTTTCTTATCCTAGACTTACCTTGCCTGAGCGCTAGACTAACCTATCTGTAACGCAAGCATAACTTATCCTAGCCTAGCCTAATCTCATCATCGTCTGACATAGTTTAACCAAACCCTAACCCTAGACCCTTTCCCTAGCCTAATCCCTAACCCTAGCATTACCCTAGCCTAACCTAGCCTAACGATATCTTATGCCTAGCCTAACCTATCCCTACCCTTACCTAGCCTAGCCTTACCTAGCCTACCTCCTAGACTAACCTAACATAACCTTTCCTAGCCTACGCTAGACTAACCTAACATAACCTTTCCTAGCCCAGGTCTTAACTCATGAAATTACCTAGCCTAACATATCCTAGCCTTACCTATCCCAGCATAGCCTAACCTATCCCCAGCTCACCTAGCCTACCCTAGACTAACCTAACATAGCCTTCCAGCCCAACCATACCTATCCTAGCCTCCAACCTCACCTAGCCCAACCTAGCCTAACCTAGCATAACCTATCCTAGCCTAACATGTCCTTGCTGCATGTCCTTGCCTAGCCTAGCCAGAACCTACCCAAACCTAACCTAGCGTTGCCTTGGGTAACCTCGCTGCTCCCTAGAAACTCGCCTTTCAGAGCCTGAGCAGCCTAGCTTAGCCCAACCTAGGATAATCTGTTTCCAGTGCTGCTTTCTAACTCTAGCCTAACCCAACCTATCCTAGTAACTGACCTAGCCTAACCTAGTCTGTAGCCTAAAACTAGCCCAACCCAGCCTATCATAACGTTTGTTAACGTAACCTTAGCTAGCCTAACCTTACCTAGCCTAACCTAACCTTGCATAACCTAACCTAGTCTAACCTAACTTAACCTATCCTAGCCTAACCTAATGTATCCTAGCATAGCATAGCATAGCCCAGCTTCTTAAATGTTTTACACTACCCCAACCTAGCCTTGGTTCTAACCTAGTTCATTTAACCTAGCTAACCTACCGTAGACTAACCTACCCTAGCCTCGACTATCCTAGCCTAGAATATCCTAGTCATAATTCCCACCCTAGTCTAATTAAACAACTAAATCCAACCTAACCACTGCAAGCCCACCTAACTCAAAATATCCCAGCCTAAACCTGCCTAGCCTAGCGTAGCCTGAGCTCCAACTAGCCTGACCTAAATCAGGCAAACTTCTAGCCTATACTACTAACTGAATTTAAATCCAACCAGCATAAATATATCCCCACCGGCCTAGCCTACCCCAATGATCTGAAGATAGCATAGCATAGCCTGCTTCAGCCTAGCCTACACTACTCCCAACTCCAAATGCAGTCTAACTATTTTAAATCGAGTTAGTCTAACTCAGCCTAGCCTAACCTAGAGCGCAACCTACCGTGTGACCAACCTACCCTAGCCCCCGACTATCCTAGCCTAGAACATCCCAGGCTGATCCTCTGTAGTTTCACATAGCTTTCCAGTCTTGACTAGCCTAACTCAACCTAACCTACCCTACCCCACCTCTACCCCAACCCAAACTACCCTAACTGACCCATCCTAGCCTAGCCTAGCCCAACCTAGCCTAACTTAACCTAGCCTAACCAACTTTACTAAATTTTAATATCGTGGTCAGGTCCAGGCCTCAACCTAAACTAGCCTAACTTAACTCACTTCTATTGCCCACTAGCTTAACCTAACCTTAGCTCAACCTTACCGAGACTAGCCCAGCCTTGCCTAGCCTGGCCTAGCATGTTACACCCGAGCCCATCAAAATTCCAGTCCCAGCTAGCCTAGCACTGCCAAACCTAGCCTAACCCGGCCTCAGTGTACCCTCGCTAAAACCTAGCCTAACCTGGGCCTAGCCTACTCCTATCCTAAAGCATCCCCAATCCAGCCAAGACTAACATAGCCTACATAGCCTAACTTAACCTAACCTTACCTAGCCTGAGTACATTTACTTAGCCTACTTAGCCTAGCCACATAGCCTAATTAGCCTACTTAGCCTAGCCTAACCTAGCCTAATTAGCCTACTTAGCTTACTTAACCTAGACTAACTGGTACCTAAAGCATTGCCTACTCTTTTGTCAGTCAACCAGAGTCAGTAATTGGAATCTAGTCTAACATGGCTTGTTATAGCCAATCCTAGCCTAGCCTAACTTATTCTGTTCTCTCATTCTAGCTCAGTTTACTTAGACTAGCCTAAGCCAGCTCATAATCAATCAACTCGCACTGACTCAGCCTCACCCACTAACTCCAGCGCAATATCTCAGTTCAACCTAATCACTTAGTTGACCCCAGCCTTGTCCTAGCCTAGACTCTCCCAACCTAACCTACATTTTCCCAGCCTAGCCTAGCTTCGCCTAGCCTAGCCTGGAAGCCCACCTAACCTAACCTAGCCTAGCATAGCTGTGCTCGCCAATGCTAACCTAAGATAACCCAACCTAATCTAACCTAACCTACCCCATTTCCTACCCTACCTTACCCTACCATAACACCCTAGCCTAGCCTAGACTAACCTAATCTAGCCTAGCTTACCCTGCCTAGAAATTTTAACATAGCTGACCCGACCTAACCCAACTCTACTCCTACCCTACACTAGCCTATCCTAGCCTACTCAGAACCTAAACTGTAAAACCCCAGTCAGCTACTGGTCCTAGTTTGTCTGAGCCTGGCCACAGTCAGAACACCGCACCTAGTCTAACCTAGCCTACTTAGCCAAACCTAATTCCTACCCTAATTCCTACCCTATCCTAGCCTATCCTATCCAGGCCGTGGACTATCATAGCATATCCTAGCTCATTATAGCCTAGCCTAACCTAGCCTAACCTTAGCCTAAATCCTAGCCTAGTGTAACGTAGCCAAACCTATCCTAAGATAGCCTATACTAACCCAACCTAGCCTAACCTAACCTATCGTGGCCTAGCCTACCACCCACACAATATAGTCTTAAATCCTTAACTCTTGGCTGTAGTATACAACCTTGTGCATACTCTAGCCTAACCTAACCTAGTCTCACCATCCTAGCTCACCCTAGCTTCACTCCTAGCCTGTTCTCCTATCATGGCCTACCTGCATTCTGCAGCTTCCAGTCACATTCAGTCCAACTTAACCTAGCCTAGCCTAGCTTAACATAACCTACCCTAACATACCCTAGCCCAACCTAGCCTAGCCTAGCCTAGTCTAACCTATCGCATTCATCCTATCCTATCCACCTCTACCCAGCCTAACCTAAACCTAACCTATCCGAATGTAATCTAACCTAGCCTAGCCTAGGCCATTCCACCCTTCTCTAGCCTGGTACCATCCAGCTCTGAAGCCTAGCCTAACATAACCTATCCTAGCCTAACATAACCTAGCATATCCTATCTTATCCTATCCTCGCCTAGTTCAGCCTAGCCTAGCCTAACCATCCTGGGAACCTAGACTATGCCTAGCCTAGCCTAGCATAACCTAGGCTACCTTATCCTCCTAACCTAACCTAACCTAACCTAACCTAACGTAGCTTAATCTAACCTAGCCAGACCAGCCTAACTAACTGTGACTTAGCATAGCCTAGCCCAGTCAAATCAGCCTAACCTACTTAATACAATCTAGCTGTGGCAGCTCACGCCAGCCTGGCTCCTAGGCCTCCAACCTAACTACTTTAACATAACCTAGGCTAGCCTATCCTAGCAATAACATAACCTAACCTTCCCTAGCCTAAGATAAGATAACCTACCCTAACCGAACCCAACCTAGCCTAACCCCATGCCTTAACCTAGCCTAGCCTAGTTTGGATCAAAATATATCCTGGGGAATCTTAACTTTTATGTGTATAATTAATTACTATATATATTATCACTTTATATTATATAAATTTAAACAATTTTTCTTTATACATTCACATTTTAATTAAAAAAGAACAACAGATAAAGTATAATAAAATTAAATAATATATTTAAATATTTCAATTTGAAAAATCATTTTAAAAAATAAATTAAACTAAATCATATTCATAAAGAAATAATTCAACAACAAAATAAATTAAAAACTATTACTAAAAACTAAGATATTAAATTTTTATCTGAAATAAATTAAATGTGTTGCACACGTAAAAAGCAGGAACTTCAATAGCTATTCATCTAACTGGAACCCTGAGCTAATGTGCAATACAGTGCTCAAGTGAAAATATTAAATTAGGTAATATGACAGGCAGCATAATACACAGGAATAATATAATGTGATCCCATCCCCCAAAATCCATTTCGAAAGAAATCCTTACAACCCAAGGATTCTTTCTCCATTGATTATGTACCCATTATTATTGTGTTACCTTTCACAGACCAACCGTCCGGTACCTAATTTGTAATGGGGTTTTTAAAGGGGTGACACATAAAAGCCGTTTAAAAATATTCAGGAGTATGTTAGAGCTTTACATTCAATAAAAATTGCTGACGCACTAGATAATAGGACCATACCTGGAACTGGAATCGGAATTGGGATTTGATTTCATTTCTTCAGATAACATTAGAAGCGCCTCAAATGACCTGGTCATTCATTTATTTAAAAATATTAGCGATTCCTACAATGTATAGCAGTAATTACACCAAAAACAAGCCAACGGAATACAGAGCGATGAGATTAAATGGAATTCCATGGATTAAGTACAAGGAGACATCATTGATCTGCATGAGCCCGAAAATCAGTTTGGGGTTCAGAATCTCGTATACAATAGAAAGAGGAATTACAGACTACAGGATGCCTCGGCGAGAAGATTTAACTGTGGGCTATGGGACTAATATCAATATGTTCGATGAATTCAAACAAAAGTATAAGATAAAGAAAAAAATTCATTACAAATTTCAGTCATCTCACGTTTATCTTGCTGATAATAGAGATATAATAGATGAATATACATCACCCCCAAATTACTGCTGGACGGTAATCTTGAATTCCGGTTCATTCTCTTCCCTGTGTCAAACTGAAAATTTTCATATATCCGCGGCCTTGTCTTGCAGAGGCACTACCGCCCTCATCACCGTCTAGTATGAATAGAAAACCCGATCTTCAATACTTCCGATCAAAATCATAATGACGCCGCTATCTAGTCGGAGACCTTCGCCACGGAACTCTGTCCAGAAGAATGTTCTGAGGCTTGACATCCAGATGAATAATGTAAGCCAGGCTCAATACCATAATATTGATTTTGTACTATATTTCCTCACTACTGAATACGCTGTTCATAGTCTACTTGAAAGTTCTGCCTGGTTTGGCCTTCCGCAAAGAAAATAAAAATCACTGCAGCTGTGAAACAAACTGATCATACTGTGTGAAGTACGGCCATGCTGAGGTCTTCTTGATTCTGATCATGTCGGTACTTTTCCCTTGATGAAAATAAAATTCTCCTGTTTTAGAAAAGCCTCTCACCGCCCCAGACTGAAAAGATGGCTGTGAGAAAATATAGAGAAGAAAGATAGTTGAGTGAATGTCGTATGGAAAATGATAGACTCGAGATATGACATTCTGGCGCTTCTAGAACCGTCCATTGATATACATATTTGAGGCTCCTACCTCTCCAACCATCCCCGAATCATGGGCTTTTTTCCTGCAACGGTTACTCAACGCATGTTGGCTGAGGGCATGGTTGATAGAAAACAGACTGCTCCCTGCTGTCCATGCTTTACCCAAATTACTTCAATTGACAGCCATGGTTGATAGAAAGCCATAAAGGGCTGAGTTGATACAAAGCCATAAAGTATTCAACGGCTATGGCTTGAGGGCTGAGTTGTCTTCCTCCAAAGCCACAGTTATGTTTGTATGTTAAAATGCTGTATAGGGTTACTTATTATAGGATATTGCATGTCAGATAGGGTTACTCTTAGATTTAAAACTGACTTAAATCTAATTATGAGCATATACACGCCTTAGGACATTTAATATTGTATAACTTACTTACATTTATTGTTTACCGTAAAATTCATTCTTGTGCTAAATGAATATTTGAATTCCAACGTGACGGAAAATTTGAAATTCAACACGCAATGCAATAAAATTGAAATTCAAATGGGAACCCACCACCGAGTCAAGGTGGAGAAGGAATACTCGCATAAACTCAAATATATTAACGATATTTATTTCATTAATCATTTACATTTTCGCCACTGGTGATGGATGGAGTGATCGCAAAGTCGAAATGTACAAAACAGTATCTTAGATGCGGCTTCCAGGTTACAGTGAGATGGTTATTTTGGTGAATGGTCACATCTAAGCGCATTAAATCTCAATCAGATTTCGTGTGTTTATTTTATCTATTCTCATTAACCCCACAACCCTAAAATTGTATGTAGTCATGTTTATGAAGAACTTAAACACTACTATTGCTAATGCATCTCCAACGATCTAATGATATAATTTTGTGCTTTCAAATATTTTGTTTGTGATTACTTTTTTCAAGTGGTCACTTTTATTCATTCTAATACATGAGATTGCCTGTAGAAAGCCTACTTTGGAATCCACTTTAGGAGTGGTTATAAATAGTATGTTGAAGTGTTCATTATCTTCCGTGCCCTTTAATAGATGATTGTATAATATAAATGAGTTAGAAGAATCTATTGTTCTAATATAAATGAGTTACAGAAGGTGAATAATATCTAGGCATCATCGAATATTTCATAAGATAAATAGGGAAATGACATATATTTAATCAATCTTTTATGACATATTTAAAATTGATTTTTATAATTTATTTATTTTTAATAGTGATTTTGTTGAACTTAATTTACAGTTTTGAGAAATATTTATTAACTCTGCCAAAATTTGTGATATCTTTTTCTTCACTTATATGATGAATAATATTATTTTTCCTTTTTGTATGAAAAAGATTTTTGAAGAAAGAGCTTTATAAGTTTAATTTTTATGATTTAAGTTTTCACATGAAGGTATAAACCTCTAATTTAAATTTTTTTATAAATAAAAATATTTCAATGAATATTTGAAATATTATAACTTATTAATATGTATATATATATTATATTTAATTTCATTTATTATATATATATATATATATATATATATATATATATATATATATATATAATAGTTATTTAGTTTAGTTTTAATTTGATATATATTGTATTCTATTTTCATTTCATTTATATAATTATGTAATATTGTCAAGTATATATGTATAATTTTGTTTCTTTAGTAATAGGCGTGTGCTTTTTTTAGGTAAGAGTTAAAGTCAAGATTTCATAATAGAATAATTAGTTAATGCATACTAGAACTTTATATTAATTCAATTTTATTAGTAATATATATTTTACAAAATTAAATTGTTATAATGGTAAAGCACTTGTGAATACATGAATGATGAAAATTTTGGATAAAAATTGTACAATTGTAGTGGATAATCATACCACTTACTTTTTATTGTTGCAAAATTATATATATATATATATATATATATATATATATATATATATATATATAGACAAACAAAGCCTTCAAATTATTACTATAAATGTTGGAGATATATTTATCCACAAAACATAGAAAAAAATTATAAAATCAATCAATTATGATGATTATCTATTAATTTATTATTAAAAATAACTATAACTATGGATAATTAATAAATTAATCCATAATCATTTTGGCAAACATTGATTTTATATTCACATAGTATTAACTAATGTTATTGTAAGTGAAATCAAATATTATATAATGAAACAAGTGTGAACAAAGATCAAATTTTTATCCATAATTGATCAATAACTTTAATCCCATTAAGTATATTTTAATTAATGTTGACTAATAATTGTGATATAAAAATGGATACCTAGTGATGTCATATAACCCCTCCTCAAAAACTCATACACCACATAAATCTTCAAAATATCAAACTGATTAATAATTTTATATTTGGGTATTGCATTTAACATGTATCTCAAACACTTTGTTTAAAAAGTTTAATATGTAAATGCATATGTAATTGCATTATGAGTTTAGTTTAGCACGAAAGAAAGATTATTTTATAAATGAATGCATTTAATAAGTATGATACAATATAGATTAAAATTTTAATATGTAAATGCATGATGATGATAGACATTAATGTATAATAAATATACAAATATTTATTTCACATTGTTAAAATTTAAAAAACATATAAAATTTAATTAAATTATAATTTTATTTTAAATTATTATTATTAAAAAAAATTAGATATAAATAAATAAAGGTATGTAATAGGATTCTTAATAATGTAGATTTGTCTTTTTTACCATTGAAATTCTTACTTTTTAAATAAGTTTTTTTACAATACTATAGGCTAATAACTTAATAATTCCATTAACGTACTGTCTCCATATACCTAAATGTTCACAAATTTACTTAAATAGAAAATATATATTTATTTATAATATTTTTGAAATTAGTTGAAAAGAAAAAGAGAAAAATTTCTCACTTTAAGATAAATCTCAACATTATTTTTTCACTATTGATAAAATATTTAAATATTTTGCAACATTAAATCTCATTATCCATATATTAATTGTTTAATTAATTAAATTAAGTTTCCTACAAATTTTTTATTCAAATTGAACTGTGTCTTCATACAAATCCCTCTTATGCAATACATTTTATCATTCTCTTTATAAATTAAATTCATTGTAAAAAACATATAAATAATTATTATGATTAAAGGAAATTATCAAAAACGTTATGTTAGCACCTAATTACAGTTTCTATGCCAAAATACATTGTAATAATTTATATTAAAAATAGATAGTATTCTTTTTATTATTGTGTGAATACATACCTACATTAGTCAACATTCACATGCTTATATACAATGTGGTTAACTCATTTCATAAGCTAAGCTAAATGTATGGCCAAGTATGCCTCGATATGATCCACTATGGTAAACGTATTTACCTGGGTTGAGATGTTTCTAGAATCACCTACCCGTAGTTTTCGGTGACCACTAACCCTATAGGTTGTACGTAGGGACATTTGGCACTCTTGAGTTGTCAGATCACTAGGTCTGACCCTGCTGATTGTATTTGGCTATGATAGGGTTAGTGCAACTAACCCGAATCGATACTCCACTTTAATTTTTGAAGTTTTCTTCCTTTTTTTCCTGGGATGAAGCTCTACAACATGGAGACCTTATTTATGCATGTATATGGTCATCGACTTCACCTTTATCTCTGTTAGTTTTCTCTACTGCCATTTGACTAACCTAAATGCCACGTTTTCACCCTTGGTTACTGCTTGGAAGCTACCGCCGATTCATATCTTTTGGTCTCGATGGGATTTCGAGGCACCGAGAGAGATAAGCACCGTGGCGTACGGCATTTGGACACACAACTCCCCTCTCGTGTCTATCTTCGTTGCATAGAACTTTTCTTAGCTTGCAGGCATTCAAAGGTGAAAATTGTATACCGTTCTTAAGTTTTTGTCTTTTGTTTATGTTTTGGTAGGTTATGGGACCACTCCACCGTAACGCCACTAGCCCTCCTGCATCTTGGCCACGAATGTTCTAGATTTTTGGTTTAATTTTTACCTCGCTACTTGTAATGCATCTAAGGGTTAGGTTAAGAGGCATTCATAATGGATGTATTTGTTATAATGGAGTTAAATAATATTTCAATACGGTTATTTGAAATCGCCGCCATGTATTTTTGTACTTTTCCGGTGACATACATTAGGCTTCCTTTTTAATATGGTTTTTCTTGCCCTTGGAACTTCCAAGTCTTCACGATGTAATGCTATGATTTAAATGTGTAAAAATTTTGGGGTGATAACCATGTTTTTGGTTTCTATATCTGAATTGCTGTACCTCCTCATTAATGATTGAAGTCATAATCTGCCACGGTATTCCGCCATCCGCCAACAGAGCTATTTGTTAATTTATTGTTACATTAATATATGAAACTGGTATACAATACCCAATTAATGCATGTACCGTTGGGTTATTACCGTTATAACCTAATATTCATGAAATTTTGTAAATTGTTATACTCGATTTCTTACGCCATGAAGGTTTTTGTACACGCGAGTTTAGTTTAGTTGACTCATAGCTTAATGTTATTTCGATAAATTTCAGTGAATGTATATCATTTATTCATGGCTATTTTCTAAAGAAACATCCGATAGAGAGAACCCCCGTACCCTCGGGCTTTCCGTCCGCCCATGTGGTGTACATAATTTTTCTTAAGGTTTGGTATCATCGTTCTAGAATCCCTTGAACTTAAATAAACCAACATAGTTTGATTCATCACAACTATATTCTTAGATTAAAGGTTTTATTTTTGTTATAACATCGTCTCAGGCCAAGCACGAGTTTTGTTCGCTGGCTTTGGATTACCATATTATTTATCGGTTTTACAAATGAAGACATACTTTAAAATTTCACACAGTCATTAACCATTACTATTCACAATAAGAACTATATATTAATGTTATAGAAAATTTTAAGTAATAGGAACATACATATAACTTATAACATTATATTTACCTCCTTGATTTAGATCCAATGTCTCAGAAATTATTTCTTAGGGAATTCACACCTAAAAGCATGGCTTTCATCCACAGCAGGTAGCCTAATCGCCTAAGCCGTTTATCAACTTACTCTTAAAAGAAAGCACCAAGGTGGTTTACTTGTTGCACCTATAACAAGCGCTAGGTTGGTTTATCAATTTCTCTAAGAAAGGGGCACCACAATGACTCAGTTTCCTTACCTTTAGTTCATTCATATATCTACCAAATTTAGATGTGTATTATTGCTTGAAGAGTTGGAATCCACTACAAGATGGTTTTCCTATTTTATTTCATATTTTCCAAGTGTTTTATTAGCTATACAAAGAAAAGTATGCATCACATAATGATTCAATCATCTACTAAGACCCCGACTCACCACACAAGCTTAAAAAAACATAATACGATGGCCTCACGCAATTCACGGGGAATGCACCCAAAATTCATAAGGGCTTAACTCATACATAGGCTCCACTACTAGCTGATATATACTTATTCTATACCAATTCTCAAAAATAATCACACATGTGTTTAACAATCACCAAGTACACTCAAATAAGAGGGAAACATATTCCAAGGGAAAGGACCATATCCCAATGGCATGCTGCTAATTGGGAGGTCACAGAATTCTTCCAATAGGTAGTGTGTGTATAGAGAGAGAGAGAGAGAGAGAGAGAGAGAGAGAGAGAGAGAGAGAGAGTCAATGGATCTAGCTTGGATGGTTAAGAGGTAAAATTGTTATCCCTCCCACACAAGTTCAAATCCCACTTTATGACATGTTTTCTATTTTTGGAACTTACCAGCTAGCAAGGTACCAATAATATCATTCTCATATAAATGTTTGAGGGTGGGATGAGATGTTTCTTTTGCGTGTGTGTACACCTACATAAACCTATGCTCAAATCCTACTTGATGACATGTTTTCCTTCATTGATTGATTGAATCTATCAATGTACCAATTATCTCATCTCATTCTTCTCTAAGTTATCATTCTCACCTAAGTGCTTGAGGTTGAATGAGATGTTGTTGTGTTTTGTACACATGTATACACCTATGTTCATAGTCACCAGCACATGTTTCTCATTGGCCGATTAAACGTTACGGTCGTACTAGTTATATCATATCATTCTCCCTGAATTCCCTTAAGGGTGAGAATTCCACAATTATCTCATTCTCACTTAAAGCATATGGTGGATGAGTTTCTTTTTTTGTGTGTGCACATGAAAAATACTCATGTTCATATCCCACTCTATGGCATGTTTTCCTTCCATGGGCCATTTGAGCTAACAATGTACTAGTTATCCTATTCTTGCATAATTGTGAGGGTGGGATTAGATGTTTGTGGGAAGTAAGAACCCCAAAGTCTATTAACTGTACCTAACCATCAACTCAAGTCATGTTTTCATTTTAAGGAGGCTGCAGAAAGGGTTCAATTAGTAAACCTTGTTTAATGTTACTAGTCATTATTGTAACTATTTAATTCATTACCCTCCATCCAATACTCTAGGGAAGAGGGATGATCCCATGAGTTTTCACTTGGAAAAATATACATTCTACAAATAATGCCCACGTTTCAATACACTTAATAAAAGAACTAATGTATTGGTACCATGCCGATTCTCCTTGGAATTTTTTATATTGAGGGGAATCAACCATAAATGTATGAGGTTTGTAACCCCATATTACAATTTGCAGAGACACGTACAATTTTCTAGACTTAGCACAATAGCATCTATAAATCTAGTGAAACCTTTGGGCACTATTTTTTTAATGGAAATCTCTGAAAATCCCTCTGTGCACTCACCCACATTTTGGGAATGGTTCCTAGGATGTTCTACTAGAGAAAAACATATAAACCTAACCTCAAACTGCTGAATTTGACCTCATGACCTTCTTAGAAAATATGGCTTTGGCATGGAAAAATTCTTCAACTAACCATAAAGTTTAGGCCTTCCGGATTATTTCTTCTATGTTTCTATCAATAAATATATTTCAAATGCTTACATTAATAATGTCAAGGTTTTCCGTGTGTGTGTGTAATTTTGCAACAACAAATCTTAGACTTATGAT
Organism: Pinus albicaulis; assembly: GCA_034641835.2. Taxonomy (NCBI): domain Eukaryota; kingdom Viridiplantae; phylum Streptophyta; class Pinopsida; order Pinales; family Pinaceae; genus Pinus; species Pinus albicaulis. Next base: position 467,629,675 of record CM076571.1, read on the forward strand.
TTTCAATACAATTATACAAACTTTAATCTAAAAATTTCATCATTCATGTATTGAAAATGCTTAACAATATAAAAATTAGATTTTGTAAAAATTAAAAAAAGATATTACTAATATAAAATTTGGATGACATTTACTTTTTGTATACATGAAATTATACAACATATTACCAAATATAAAATCTTGACTTTCTAACTCTACCAAAAGTTTTATAAATATATACAATAAATTTATATTAAAAAATGTTTTCGATAAAGATCCACGTGGTTGTATATACAATGATCGGATGTTTTTGTATAAAATTTTGGATAGTATTGGTAATGTTGATTCCTCAAAAGATGCGAAGGAGGCTCAAGCAAAAAGGGAGAGAGGAATTGGAAGCTTGGGGGAGTGACTTATTTAGAGGGGCCCACATCTGTGTGACTTATTTATATACCACCAAATAAGTAAACCAAGGAGCAATACCATCCTCATGTTTTTAAACTAAAATGACCAGACACGAGATGGAGAACTTTCGCATCAAGAGAGGGACCACACAAAGGCTAGAGTACACTAAGATCTAAGCCTACTGTTTCCACTCACTAACTAGACTCAATGATATATTGGACATGTTGAAGATGTAATATTGCCAAGCTTAAAAGAAATACTTCTATAAATACTCAAAATAACATCATAATAAAACTATGCATATATAAATATAATATCATATAATTATATACATAAAAACAAAACGAAATATTATATATATCTCCGAACTCTATGATTTAATCATCAAACTTATTTTAATTTGACAAGTTGAAATTATTGAAATGACCATTTCAATCAAACAATGTATTGATAATAACAATTCAGGAAAAAGCAATAATAAGTGTCGAAAAGCAATTAAACTTTAACTCAATATGTATTGAAAAATACCCTGCTAAGTGATCGTTCGTTACCGTCAATAACAATTATGTATAGATATATTTATCATAAATTATTACTTCTAAAAATGATGTTGCAAATTATAAAAATAGCACAAGGAAATAATATTTGGTCATTTATAATGGATAGGTGTTGATAGTATATTTATGATATGTTATTTAATGGATTGTAAATACAGTTAGAGAAGAATAATTATTTATAATTGCAACAAAATAATTTAGTAAAAAATTATTAGTAAAATGGAAATAAATAAAATATAAGAAAAAAATATAGTATTAGGTACATAGAAATAAATATAAATATAAGAAAAATCAAAATATATAAAAATTATATTAGAATAAATATACTTTAGTTTTTGGTATTTGTTTTATAAATGAGTTAAACATTATTATAATGAGAGTTTTCAAAAATATAAAGCAAAGAGAATATTTAAGAGTTTAGGTAACATTAATTTTTATTGGAAGTGAAAAATAGAGGCTTCATGGGAGATTTTTTCTGTATGACTGCATTTATTTAACTTTTTCAAAATCAGAACAAAAGCAGTTGATAGACAAGTTCCTGGTTGGATAGGTCATGACATCAACAATATTGTCACTTTGGATCTCAAAAGTATGTACTATATCATAAAAATTTGTTTTTATTAGTGCTGATTTAATGAAAATTTAAAAACTAAATTGATAACCAAAAAGTTTGACATTTATGGATTTATACTTGTTAAGCTAATGTTTTAGCACAATGATTTTTTCCTCTCATGTCACTTTATATTCTTCCTAATGTCAAATATATTAGTGGACACCAGCCTTTTTGATAGAGTTAAACTTAGGCTGACAGTGGCCAAAATAAAATTCATCACCATAGGTCTCAAGATTTATAATAGTCTGTTAAATCTGGTGTAAAACTTTCATAAATTTGTGCCTCTACCTTATTACTTTGCTTCATATACTTATCTAATTACACAAATATAAATAACTACAAATTTATAACTTGCTTAACTGTTTTAATTAAAACTTCATCACTATCAACCATGCTCATACCCTATCTATTAGCGAAGGTTTAAGTAGGATGAATTATTTCATTTATGAAGAATGTTGTTCTAGACATATTGAACTGGCTAGCATTGTATTTTGTGCCAATTATTTTCATTTTTTTCTTTGTTCTATAAATCCTTTTTCATCCCTACATTTTTTCCCATTCTCTTTCTACTCTTCAAGACATTCTTCTAAGTTCTTTTTTAGTTGTCTGCTTTGCTTTTATATTCACTCAAATATCTTGATGTTAGTTTCAAATGTCATTTACTTGGCCTTGTTTTGAGCTTCTTCTTGATCTAGTTCCCTGGCCATTTTCTTCTAGTCTTCCTGGATAAAAATTGCTTTCTTTCAGATTCTACTTTATATTAAATTATTTCTACCTTCTGGAATTTCAGGATTTAACTTCTTTGAAGATATTCTTCCAGAAATAGTGATGATTGTACCTTTATTTTCTTTACCAAACTATTTTCTAGGTTTATAGTGCTTCCAACTTTATATGTTTTCTTTACTTTTCTTTTTGCTAAAGAACTTATCTTTCAACTTTAAATAAAAAATTAGCTCTTTGCTTCTTTTTCCCAGTAAATAACCTGTACATAGTATGAATAATAATTATTCATAATTAATGTTTGTAAGAATAATGCATGTAATTTACTTCATGCTTGTAATGAGAAGATCTAACGTAACTTTTCGATTTTCAAATAATTCCTTGTGGAGTAATATTATGGAAGATAATGAATATATGTACATATAGTCAACGCTGTAAAGAAGAATAGGTTCTATTATGATGATTATATGATGTTACATGTTGTTAAAAGTAGGAAAAGATATATTAATAATAGGTTTTATTACAATTATTTGGTAGATATTCACGGATAAAAAAATATAGTAGGTTAAAGTGGATTTTTATTTATATATTTGAGAATATGAAGAGATGAGAGCTTCTTTAAATCATTGATGAACTGAAGATTTATGGTGGTGACAAGAGATGAAATGTTACCAACCACAATTGCAGTAGAACCGCTTGAACAATGGGCACCGGATTTTGTTGGACCATTCAACCCACCACCGAACTAAAAAATATATACTAGTTGCCATAGACATGTGGTGTGCAGAGAAAAGGGCTCTTTATTTCATAGTCACACAAATAATCTGTATCACCCTTTTTAGCTATTTAGAGATATGGTATTTACACGGAAGTGATAAACTATGGAGGGCACGTTTGTGGTAATAAATTATGTACCACCCTAAAGAATCACCATATCATCCATAGAGTTATCTCCCCTTACCACTCCACAAAACAACAAATGAAGTAATGCACAGTCCCTGAGAATTCTTACATGTACGTATCAGCACACTGCCGGATCAGCCACGACTACTGTGGGCCTGCGGGCCATCAGGTACGAAGGGAAATTACTATATATATTCTGATTATCTGTTCTTGGGAAGGACCTGAGTTTTTCCGTCAAATTGTAGATAAAGACCTTAAGGACAACATAGAGGGAGTGACTTGATGGAGGCTTATATTAAAAAGACTCCAACAAATAAATGAGCTAGATGAAATACGACCACTGGTCCGCGAACACACACGTGGAATCATACAACAACAACGTATTGGCAGCATGACAACTCCTATAAAAAAGAAGACATTCCAAAAAGGAGATTGGGCACTGCTATTGACCCAGACTACCATTTCTACAGTTGCAAACAAGGTGGCTCACCATTCACGTAAGTCTGCCATACTAATAACAAATGGTACCTAGCTCTACATTTGAATAACCCGCACAAGAGTGTGCCTTTATCACAAAACTCTGGCAAAGGAGACTCGCCACTACAAGACACGCAATGATCCTATTATCCAAGTTTTAGCATATAAGTATAACCTCACAACTTTAAATACATGTACTCATGGTTTCCTTTTGTAAATATTGTATATAATTGCTAATTTTTTTATTATTCAGTTGTACATTCTTCATATTCACAACTGGCATATTTCGCTCATCACTTCGTTTTTTTTTTGTTCAAATATTATAATGACTACTTTTCAATCCCATTGAATCAAGTTGTTGTTCAATCGGATTGGAATGTACGTATTTTTGCGATTTTTTTCTTTTAATGTCTAAATCTTTGAACGATCACAAGTAAGTCCCATTGAACAAGCTTGTTGCTCAATCGTGTTGAAAAACTGTTTTTGTGTTTTTTTCTTTTGCGCTCAAATATTTGAACGTACGGGATAAAATTCAATCCTATCAACAACTAATGCTCAATCGATTTAAAACCGCGGTTTTTGTGTTTTATTCATTGCGTTCAAATATTTGAACAATTGTTGTTCAATCCAATTGAACACTTGCTATCTAACGCATCAACAATCAGGTTTTGCATTTTTACTACTGCTAAAATATTTGAACGACCGCTATAAAATCTTGGGAACGACCGCTTGTTTAATCCACTAACAACCGTTGTTCAATCTACTGGAACAATCATGTTTTTTGTGTTTTACTTTGCCGCTTTAATCATATAGAACAACCGATTTTTCCCTCTTTAAGCATGATTCTTTTTTTTTTTTTTTCTCGATGGATTCTCCTCACAAAAACCTCCTTCCTCCGACACCCTACCAGAAAACACATTTCCTTTGAGTGGGAATTGGCACTGGAAGAGGAGAAAATTAGCAATATTACTAATTTAGATGATCCTTTGAAAATTTAATGGAAATCTATACTCCGAGCCGACATGGTACATCTATGCAATGGATGGCTAAGACATATCCTATTTAAACATGTTATTACATGATACATAGTCTATAATGGTATATCTTTCTATTACTCGAGTAGTATTTCCTTGACATAAATATTTAGGAATAAGGAGCATTGAATGTATTGCATTTATTTTTTTTACTTCACACACTGTGGTAATGACCTTATTAACGCTTGAAGGATATGAGGTCTCATCACGAGCCTACTGACACTCGGTTACAATCCTAAAGGGGAATGGTACCGTGACTATCTAGCTACCACACCAAAGACAATGGCTTCTTTTCTTGAGCTCCAAGGCTACGTTGACATCGAGACAGAAATAAATCAAGGACACGATGCCGACATTTTCCTACATATGCATTCATGATTGATTAAATATCTCAGATTAAGGACATGGATTCCCTTATTTGAGAGAGGGGGTGTAAATATCCATCAATATTAAGGCGACTTCTAAAAATTTTGTTGGATACGCTCGATAAGACTAAAAGATCATCATAATTACGTATATGAAGTTACCTACATTATGACAGTATGCGTAAATTTATTTCTCAGAGGAAGTGTTTATTCTAACCGATAGGGCCTAAAGGAACATAGAAAGAAGAAGAAATTAGCTCAATAGAACGCACGTTCTATGGGATGGAACTCTCTCCCACTAACCTACGACCTTCCTTAATCTCGTGACGAACTTGCACCATTCTCCAACAAGTCAGGGTTCGGCCGCCATTACTTACTCAAATTGCAAGGGTTTTACTACGTAGATAGCAATTGAATTCCTTAAATAACCTACAGGAGGGACATTACTAGATCAATGGAAGGATTATATTGGTCACATAGATATCATTGCTCTAAGTTTCGAATGCCAGAAAAGGGAGAGCATTGACCAAAAGCACCTTCTCATGAGAGGCAATCACAAGGTACCGTGATCCAGGAGGATCCCACTGGTAACGTAGTAAACTTAGCGGGGGATTAAACCTTCCTCTACAACAATCGCAAGGTGAATCGTAGCATTCATCTAAATATTCATCACATGTGATAGATGCCAAGACGGGTAAAACCTTGCCAACTCAAATTGGTAGTTGTTCTGTGTACATTTCAAGCACTTCATTTCTCTTGCTTAAATTTTGTACATGACACTTTGCTCAATGATAAAGGCTAAAAACCCCCAAGTAGCCATCACCACCATGGTTTAATCAGAACAATTATCACGTATGAATTAGGTAAACAATAGACATCCTAGACAACTTTGTTAACCATGTCGTGCATGCATGAGGAAATTGCCTAGACCGAATTATCTCCCTAAAATTAACATACCTCGAGGAACAAGAATGAAAAATACCCATGCTTCAAACAAACCAAGAAAGTAACCCTGGCCCAAAAGACTCAAATTACAACAAGAAACCTTGAACGCTAAAGGAGGTATTACCTTATCTAACACCTGGAAGCCCCCAAAACATACATTATAAGACTATCGTAAAGATATGGATCAAGAGTGAGAGAATGAGGGTATCTGTGAAACTAGAAGCCCATCTCATCGATGAGAGCGAGAGGAACTGCTTTTGTAACACCCCCAATTTGGCGTTGAAATTTAAAGTTTGACATTTGAACAACTAAGGGCATTGGACCCTCAAAGGATAGATGACTTATGGATGTAATTCAATATTTTAGTTGAAGAAATAAATAAACTTTCCATGTGCATATGCACTAAGAATGAGATCTAGAGACCACTTTCTAAATCCATGAGGATGGATAAGGCAAGTATTCCCTAAAATCCTTCTAAAACTTGAAGGGAATTATTTCCAATTTAGATTTTGAGGAAAAAATCTAAATTTCCCAATGATGAGGAAAGTAGTTGGGAAGAGGTAAAAATGGGAAAAGCCGAGAAAAGCATAAAACAAATTTAAAGAATCCTTAAAAATGGGAAGCCTAGGCAAACAGAATAAAAGCATCCTCGCTATTCCGACGAGAATTGAAACAGGTTTGGGAAAATAGCTAAATAGTCGCCTTCTAAACAGATCAAGAGGCTGGATCAGTGGTGGAATTGGATTCAATGTGGGGTGAGTTCGGAGATAAATAGAACTTTACCAGTTAGAGGTTGGTCTTAATGCGATGAATGGTATGTCTTTAAATTTGATGCCTTTCTCATTTTAAATCAGTATGAATTACATATAAGATTTAATGGAATGGTATGATTGATTTAGTAATGCATTTAATCAATCTATCTTTAGGTATTCACCTTCAAGATTCGTTTAGTTGGTGGCATCAACTCCATGAGTAGAAACCTACGTAGACTTTAACCAATAGTTTAAATCTCAAGGTACTTAATCTCCACAGATAACTAAATAATTAACTGCATTACATGTACTATATAAATTTGAAAATACATGCTCATGCTAGAAAATATTTCAACATCATCGAAGCATGGTAAAATCAAGAGAAGAAAAGAAAATAAACATTTGAGTATGTATTTCCAAATTTTATGTAGTTTCAGGAGATCTCTACCTTATAGAAATATCATATCATTTATAGCATTCCTAGCATAAATGGTACTCTTGAATATACTTCTAATCTATGAAATAAATATAAAAAAATAACAGCCCTAACTTATAACTAAGGCACACCACTGAATTTCTACATAAGTGTTTGATTTTATATTGATGGTCAAGTATACTTTTAGAAAAGGATTAACATATGATATATATATTAGCATATTAGAATTTAGCATTTGGCATGATTGAGACTATTAACATATATATTAGAATTTTATAAAATCTCCATACTATGATTTGGCCCAAGTTAAAAGAAAAATAATAATTATCTCTGGGCTGCAAAATGGGCTGCTAGTTTTAATTGATATTTCTCATAAACTAATCAAAACATATCCTTACTTACGAAATGAAATTTCGCCATTATCTTACTATAGATATAGCATATTGGATGCGTTGAGGGTGTTAGTGCGTAACAATAAGTGAAATGCCTAAACTTCCATGTGACAATATTAAACTCGTAGTCGATTTTATACAACTGAGGTACACGTATTAGCACGCTTGGAAATAAAAACTAGATGACATTATAGATTTTAATAAGGCAACATGTATAGCTTGGCATATAATATTGAAAATGTCAATTAATTTATATGAATAACAAGTATTAAGACTTGAGAATGTATGTTCAAATTTTATATATGACAAGTATAAAATATTAGAGAGATATTACGCCCAAGATACATGTATATGCCGATAAGAGTAGGTAATATAGCTCTGGTTTGGGAAAATTTCACATACGGCTGCTATATCATTACCATACCAGTAAAAGTTAGTGAAGGAGACAGTAAAACAAAAATATAAGTGTGTGATACGATTGACTCACTACAGATATGTCATGTGTGTGGTAAACTAATTATTTATTAGCCGTAGATAATCACCAGCGTGCATGTCAAGGCCGATTAAATACAAGCATAAGCACTCTATACTCCCGCTGAGATATGGCTAGGTTTTAAGTGCTTTTCTGGGCTACCCTTTCCTAGAAACCACATAGAAACACCGGAAATAGAAAAAAATTAATTAATACAGAGATTTAGAAGTGAGGTACACCGATCGCGATAAACCTGAAGATGAGGCGTAGAGCTGGCCACTGCATGCATAGAAAGAGTGAAAGGTTGTAACTTGAATAGTGGAATTCCTAAGATCAGAATTATGATTTGTGGCTCGAGTAATTTTAGATTGAGGTTTGTAACCAGTGTTACCCATGAATATAAGAAGTAGCTTATATATGCCAACGAAATAGCATTCCGTCACCACGGAAAAAAATATATAATTAAAACCCTCACTCAGAGACATTTAATTTTACGTACTTTTCCCGTGATAATAGGATGTACTCGTGGTAATAGCAGAAAAATATAAATCATAAACTAAGAGTTACCGCAATGGAAATCCTTGATACCCTAACATTTCACACGTACGTGTGTGCGCCAAGTACTAAGTCAGCTATACATAAAACAACTCAGAATCCGAGCTGCCCGAGGATGAGATGGAAAAGGCATAATACACTAATGAGAAGCCATCTACGCACCAAACCAAAAAACAAACAACGAGATCATAAATGAAAAGAGATCACAACGAATGTAATTAAAATAAGAAATCAAAGGAAGTGATGTGGAAACCGGTTTGGGACCATTTCATTCTTAAGGGAAGCGAGCAAGAGAATAGTTGACGTTTTCCATCATCATAGAATGTAAAGAAAAACATCATGAGGGCAATGGAATAGAGCGTCCGGGCGATGGAGGCTGAAATAATAAACAAACCCTATTCAAACTCATCAATTTACCGGAGGGAACCCAGAGGTTACATCTCAAGTATTTAATTCCACAACAAGCTAATTTTAATGAACCTGAAGGGGGATTGTATCGATCTAAACAACCACTACAGACTACTCTAAAGAAATTAATTATTATTCCATACACTCGATAATTTAATGTCCAAAAATTCTAATAAATAAGGGATTCACCAATCAAGTGACATTACCAAATTAGGGGTGAAACGTGGTCACATGCAAGAGTACATCTGCGGGACAACGAGGTTTCAAGAGCGACGAAGAGCACGCCCATTTGAAATCGAAGATTCGCCAGACGTGAGGCGCATAAACTATCTCAAACAAGACGACATAAAACCAGATCGACTCAACCTCCCAACCCCACGCACCCCTGGGCTTTGCACGCAACCAAGCAATCGAAGAAAATCACGCAATGAATAGGTTAAATGAATCATTGTAGATGCAACTATACTTCCGGGTTCCATCGATAGAGATTTATCCATCGATCCGCTTCATCGCTTAATATTAGTACCTGCCCGGTAAATCAGGTAACTCATAAAAGAGAAATAAACGACCAGACTTACATTTCCGACAAAGACGGCTATCACTTTTGTGCTGTCATAGAGCATTACCGCGCATACGTAAGGTGATATAAAAACGATACAATTATATATGTATACATTGATGCAATAAAAAATGTTAAATATATCGCTTATAATCAAGTAAAAGGGTGAATTAGTTATGTTAGTGGTTCGGGGCCGGGATAAAAAAAGTTAAAAATATATATATTACGAATGGTGTTGAGACATAAGGTTAGGCATATATATGTATACTTCATAATTTCGAATGTCATAAACTCATATTTGAACCTTGTGGGGTTTAGATAGCATATGTTATAAACATGTGGTTATAGTATAATGAAACTATATAAGAGAACTTTGTGGTTTGTGATATTATATGTTAAACATGGTGGGTTGTATGATAATGCCTATATATTATATAGAGTTAGTATGAGTAAGTAAGGCTAAAAATTTTAGATACATAGCTATTCTAGTCTACATAGATGTGTTTTTTTTTTTGTTATCATTGTCCGACTAAAGAGTATTTAAAAACATTGGGATAGAATGCAGATAATTTAGAGGTTAAAAAGAAAAAAAGAAATTTTTTTTTTCGGGGGAGCGGGATAAATGGCATTCTGAGTACCCGCTTACAACAATTTGGGCTGTCATTTTTTTGTGTCACCGAAATGTTACATATTTTTTTTCTCCTCAAATTTTTATAAAATTTTGCGCACTGTATAGAGGTAGAAAATACAGGGCCGGTCAAGGTGAAGGGATTTATGTGGACTGCGATGAGTTTGAGTACCCAGATCCCAACGCCAATGATGATGGCCATGTTACATCGTTTAACGAGAATTACAATTAAGAAGCCAAATGACAAAAGGTTGTCATCACTACAAGGAGTAGAAACTCATCAGAGACTAACTTCCAAATGTACCAAGAAGGTGAAGGAATTTAAAGAGAAAGATGGATGAGTCTGATGATGAGGAAGCTACTAGACAAACAACAAAAAGGTAGTGCTGAACCGCAGTGGAGAGTTCCGAAGATCAAACCTATATCCTATGATGGGGTAAAGGAGGAGTATGCTAAGCTATTATTGAACATGATCAAGTATTTCCGTGTTTATGAATATGAAAGTAATCTTGCGCCGATTGCCAAGCACAAGCTTACAAGGAAAGCTAGCATTGTGTGGGGGAGACCAAAATGGTCCATGCCATTGATGAAAAGACGCTTACTTGGGAAGATTTTCAGGTTAAGTTTCTACAATCAGCATTGAATGAGCGCTACTAGCGATGAAAAGTTTAAATAATTTCATGAACCGGAAAGGTCAAGAGCCGTACCACTATCGATGAATTTGTTACCAAGTTTACAAATTCCATCGAAAGATATGTACCCTACATTAGCAGGAAGAGAAGGCAAAGTTCAGTATTTTAAATTCGTCGCCTATGTAGCGCAAGGAGAAAGGACTAAGTCGACAACAAAATCCATGGACGAAGTTTAGAAAGCGATGAGGTTACCAGTTCAAGGGAAAAATCTAACAAGGGAAAAGTCCGGCACGTAAAAATGAATTCAAAATTGAAGGAAACCAAAACTAAAGATTGAAAACTTCGGCAGAGATCATCAATGGTGTTAATAAACCTGAGAAAGTCAAACTGCCTCAATCCCAAGTGGCTTCAAACCAACAGAGGAGACAAGAGAAAAGGAAGGACGTAATGAAGGAACTTTCGAAATGTTGGGGCTGTGGAGGACTATTTTGAGAGGGACTCCATTTCATAGAAACATTCATATGTCATGAGAGATCGAAAGTTTACCTACGCTTAATGATGCAGCCGAAGTATACCAACTATAAATGCCTCCGAAACGCATTGAAGCGTAACATCAAGCAACCATGGTGGAAATAGAGGGGTAAGATTTCGACTTATCCGTTACCGTTCTAATTGATCTGTGTGCCCTTGAGTTACATTAGTCCAAAAATTGTAGAAGAATGTAATCTTAAACTCGGAAATTCCAAATAAATGGTTGTGTCAGCCTAGCCACTCTTGAACTAAGAGAAAAGTAACATTATAACCGCCCGCATTTAAATTAAGGAATGACTTCCAAAACGTGAGGTAAATTTGAATATCCCACAAATGTAGGGGTCATATGATTTGTTGATAGGAATGGAACGGCCGGAAAAGAAGAAAGCATTGATGAATTGTTGGGATAAGACTCTCAGATTTGCAGATGAGGAAATGGAAACCTTTATTCTAAAAGGGAAACAAAAACCTATTTCAGAAGGACAGATTTCAGCTTACAATTAAAAAGAGCAAAGTAGGAAGGGATACGGCTTATGCAAGTGTGTGTAGAAGAAATAGAATAGAAGATCAGGACGAGTTACCTGATGTCGTACTGCAGACCAGGAGAATTTAAGGAATTCTTTCCCTGCTGAAATCCTCACTTTCCCCCAAAAGAGAGATTTATTTTTCAATCGGGACTGCACCAGGAGCAACACTCAGCTCGAGCACCTATCGAATGAGTCCCCCTAACTCATGGAACTAAAATGAATTGCAGAATTGTTAGATAAAGGAAGAGAATAACGTTGTGTCTCTTTGGGAGCCCCAAATACTCTAGGAAAAGAAAGATGGAACTTTAGATGTGCATTGACTATCACAACTCTAACAAGTTAACCATTAAGAATAGATACCCTTGCCTAGAATTGATGATCTTTTGATCAAGTGAGAGGAGTCAGCTTTTTCAAGATTGAGCTATGGACTGCTATCACTGTTTTAGAATTAAAGAAGGAGACATCGCAAAATATCATTTAGAACTGTGGATATTTATTTAATTTAGGTCCTACATTTTGTCTGACGAATGCCCCTGCCATTACTTATGTCTGAGAATAGTGTGTTGAATAAGAGCTAACAAATTTATCTTGTGTTCATAGATGATATCTAGTCTATTCCAAAAATGAAGATGAACATATGAACACCATATCAAGGTTACAGACTTCCAAAGAAAACCACTATATGCCAAGTTTAGTAAATGTGAATTTTATAAAGATAAAAATTCACACTGGGTCATATTATTTCGGGGTATATGTTAATCAGTATAAAAAAGCCATTAGCGTCAGTCCCAACTAATGTTGCAAATGCAGAAGATCATTTATGGGAATTTATGTGCTATTATCGCAGATTTTGAGAGATTTTCTGCAGGTAAATCCTATAACTCATTGTGTGAAGGGTGTTGGTGCCTAGGGATCGGTGCGCCAAACAGTTTTGAGCAATTAAAACAAAACTCATTTCAGCCCCATCCCGAAAATTGCAGATCCCGATAAGGAATTTGTATGTAATGATGCTCGTAGGGAGGGGCTGGGGAGGAGTCCTAAGATGCGAGTGTCTGCTTATTGCCTATGAATCTAGAAAACAAAAATCCATGAAACGTAATTATAAGGCTTCCAGGATTTGTAGCAATCAAGTATCCATGCTCTCAAAATGTGGCAAGACTATCTTCTGGGAAAAGGTTTACATCATGATTGATCATGATACCAAATATTTCTTTTCCCAACCGACCGGACAAAGACAAGCTGCATGGTCGCCTAAGAATGATATGGATATAAACAGTCATGGAAGAGAATAAAGTTGTCAAGGCTCAAGGTGAATGCTTGTCAATATAAACTACATTGAAATAATGCTCAAATCGAAATAGAAGAATTGTGAGAAAAGCACAAATGGGATCAAAACTATGAAACTCTCTAGTGAAATTACAAAAAGGAGAAAACTGATTTCCACTCAAAATCAACAAGGGCTGATCCGTTATAAAAAATGTTGTATGTTCCCCAAAATAATCTGAAAAAGAAATTGTAATATATCAAACGTTCATATGCAGATTAATTCAGTATCAAAATGCTAACCGCCCAAAGAAACGTTTCGCCAGGAATGAAGAGAGAGGAAGGCATCATTTAGTAGGTGCATGGAATGTCAATTGTCAAAGGGAGCATCAACATCCAAATACAGACTTTAAAACCTCTACACTGGGTGAATGGAAATGGGATACAGCTTCCATGGACTTTATAACAGATCATCTAAAACAAATATCTACGAGGATTCAGAATGGTAGTAGTAGACACTCTAACAAGTTTCACTTTATACCAAAGGAAATCTACTTTGGAACAGCCAAGTAGCAAATTGTCTAAGGAGATAGTAAGGCTTCATGGAGTTCCCAAGGTAATTGTCTTCAGACGGATGCTAAGTTTACAAGAAGATTTTGGGAAAGGGATTGTTTGGAGGGATGGGTACTAAGTCAATTTGCGACGCTTCTATCACCCTCAAACTACCTGCAAAACGAAAAGGACTAATCAAATTTTGGAGGATATGTTGAGAATGTATGTGATGGATAGGCCATCAAAGTGGGAAGAGTATCCTCAGATTTAGCCGAAGTTTGCCTATAATAACAAATAAATTAACTTTCATTAAGATGAGTCCTATTTGAGGCACTCTATGGGAGAAAGTGTCAGAATTTTCGAGCCGAGCCAATCAAGATAAACTGTGTTGGGACCAGATGCACTACAAGAGATGGAAAGAATTGACAATCGTGATACAAGGTAACATCAAGTGACAAGACAAGATCTCGCAAAATTATAAAGGATAAGAAACGAGTGAATCAGAATTCAAAGTGTGGAGACCATGTGTACTAAGGTATTAAACTCCAAAAGAGCACGACTTTGCGCTGAAGTTGTGCAAACCTGCTCCTAGATATTGTGGTCTCCTTTTGAAGTATTATAGGCAAATCTCAGCGGGTTACAAGATGGCCTTACCACCCCATGTTAAAGTGCATAATGTGTTTCATGTTTCCATTGTTAAAAAGATATGTGCATGATGCTTCTCACATAGTTGATTGGAATGTTGTACAAAATGGAACCAGTAGGGAGTTTACAACCGCTTCAAATATCGAGCTGAAGAAATTGAATCGAGAAACGTATCCGGTAATAGAGGGTGCGCAGTGGAAGCTTAATTTTATCACAATAGCTACTGGGAAAGGGAAGTTTAAATGATGGAAAAATATCCATTTTGCTTAAGAACTCTAGTAGTTGAATAACAACATCGAGGATAAGTATGTTTATTTTCAGAGGGGGGAATATGTAACACCCCCAATTTATGTAAAGAAATTTTGTAAAGTTTGACATTTGAACTTTAATCCTAAGGAGTGAGACCTAAAGGATGTATGACCTATGATGTAATTCAATATTTTAGCTGGAAGAAATAAATAAATTTTCTGAAGGTGTATATAGACCCAAGAATGAGATCTAGAGACCACTTGCTAAATCCATGAGTGATGGATAAGGCAAGTATTCTTAAAATACTTCGGGGAATCATAATTATTTCCAATTTAGATTTTGAGGAAAAATCTAAATTTCCACGATGAGGAAAGTAGTTGGGAAGAGGTGAAAAGCTGGAAAGCTGAAAGCATAAACAAGCAGTTAACCTAAAAATGGGAAGCCTAGCAACAGTGAATAAAAAGCATCCCTGGGCTATTCCTGACGTTAGACTAGAAATGTGTTTGGGGAAATAGCCTAAATAAGCCGCCCTAAAACGTATCAAGAGGTTGACTGGTGGTGGAATTGGGTCTGTACTGCAAGTGAGTTCTGGGAGATAAATAGAACTCTACTTGGGAGTGTTGGTCACCGTATGAATGGTAAGGCTCTTAAATTTGATGCTTCCTTTCTATTTTAAACGCATACCTGGCTACATATAAGATTTAATGGAATGGTATGATTGATTTAGTACTACATTTAATCAATCTATCTTTAGGTATTCACCAAGACTACAGTTTGTAGACCAACTCCATATGCAGAAACCTGGCTGCAGACTTTAAATCCAATAGGTTTAAATCAAGGTACCACCTACTGTGATAAACTAAATAATTAACGTATTACATGGAATATATAAATTTGAAAGTATGCTCATATTTATAGAAAATATTTCAATATCATTGAAGCTACATGGTAAAATCAAAGAGAAGAAAAGAAAATAAACATTTGAGTATGTATCTAAATTTGTAGTTTCAGAGGATTCCTCTACTCCATAGAAATATCATATCATTTATAGCATTCCTAGCATAAATGGTACTTAATATACTTTAATCTATGTAAAATAACTATAAAAAATAACAAAATTTAACTTATAATCCTGGCACACCAATTTAATTTCTACATGTTGACTTATATTACTATTTAGATCAAGGCTACTTTAGAAAAGGATTAACATATGACATATATATTAAGCATATTAGAATTTTATGTATGATTTGGAGACTATTAACATATATATTAGAATTTTATAAAATCGAGTTAAGATTAACTTAGTTAAAAGAAAATAATAATATCTCACAGAAATGTAATGTGTTAGTTCTAATTTGGATATTTTCATGCAAACTAATCAAAACATATCCTTACTACGAAATGAAATTTAAATACATTCACTAGTTGAGATTACAGCATATCAAGATGCGTTGAGGGTAAGAAGTTAGTGCTAACGAATAAGTAGGGGTCGCTTCCTTAAAATTCCCATAGACAATATTAAACTCGTAGTCGATTTTATACAACTCGAGTACACGTATTAGCATGTTTGTAAATAAAACGAGATGCACATTATAGATTTCTAATAAGGTAAACATGTATAGTCATAAGTATAAGATTTGAAATGTCCGTTTCAATTTATATGAATAAATGCTATGTTAAGACTTGAGAATGTATGTTCAAATTTTATATATGACAGTTTTAAAAGATAGAGAGATATTAATGCCTAAGATACATGTATGCTTCATAAGACTAGGTAATATAGTCACTGGGGAAAATTTAACACTAGCGTTGTTGGCATCATTACCATACCCGTATTAAAAGTGCTTAGTGAAGCCAAGAGAAGAAAAAAAAATATAAGTGTGCAGATTAATGACACTCACCTACAGATATACCATGGGTAAACTAATTGTTTCAACAGATAATCACCAAAGGCATGCCCTGTTACGATTAAATACAAGCATTGACGCGACTCATAATTCCGCCAGGAGATATACAGGTTTTGCGCGTTTTTTCTCGCTTACCTTCCTATAAAACCATACCTGTATTTAGAAAAATTAAGTAATTACAGTAGGATTTAGCGGTGAGGTACACCGACGCTATAACCTATTTTTAAGATGAGAAGGAGGAGAGTCATGGTCAATTCGCATAAAAAAGGATAAAGGGCTGAACTTGAGTAAAAAAGAAATTTAAGACTGCAACTAAGGATTTGCCTGAAAATGGCTAGTTTGTAAACTAAAAAGGCCTATGAATATAAGAAGTAGCGTTATATATGCCAACGCATATAGCATTCCGTCAATTATGAGAAAAAAAAATATAATTAAAACCCTCAATCGTAGACATTTAATTTCGCCAGATTCTTCCTAGGATAATAATGATAGACTGCAGTAATAGTGAAAATATAAACTGCGTTCAGAAAGCACAGCAATGGAAAAGCGATACCCCAACATTTCACGACGTGTGTGCCAAGTACTAAGTCACATACATAAAAACGTAACTGCAACTCGAGTCAGTTCTGGGAGGATGATGGAAAGCGATAATACACCGCTAGAGAAGCCATCTACGACCAAACCAAACAAACAAACAACGATCGTAAAAATGAAAAAGAGGACTCGCCAACGAATGTAATTAAAAATAAGAAATCAAAGAAAGGATGGGAAACCGGAGCCAAATCGATTTACCTCCTGGCGTCGAGGAATAGCTGATCGCCCATCATCATAGACGTAAAGAAAAATCAAGAGGGCGATGGGAATGGGGACAGCCTGGGGCGATGAGGGTTGAAATAATGTGAACCCCATCTCAAACTCATCAATTTACCGAGGGAAACCCAGAGGTTACATCTCACAGATTTTAATTCCTACAATAGTTACCTCACGTAAATCCCTGTAGGGGGATCATCGATCTAACAAACCTGACCATGCGTACGCTCTTTCTAAAAAGAAATTTAATATTATTTCATACACTCGATACTCATTCAAAATCTAAGGAATAAGGGATTCAACACCACCATATATCTCGCCTAGGGGTGAATCGTGTCACATGCGTGAGTACACTGACAACGTAGGTTTCAAGAGCGAGAGGAACTGAGAACTGACTCAAGCACCGCCAGTAGGCCTGACGTAGTTAGTTACCTCACCAAGATGAATCACAAGGTTTTAGGGGCTGTCCTTCCCAAGAGGATAAGAATAGTATGTGAAGGTGTAGCTCGACCAAAACTTCAGAGAAACCATCCCCTAGGAAAAATGTAGCATGGAAAATTAATGCAAAATTAAGTCTGAGGCAGCAGTAGAAAATATCATCACTGCAAGTCTTGAAACTGCACCACCATTCCCAAAACAAGGCCACTTCTCCATCCCCGCCAAACCAAAATAAGAATTTTGGTTGAAAATAGTTGAAGAAATGACAAGAACTTGCAAAGGGTTAAGGAAAATGATAAAACATTTGAGGAAACAACTCAAGGAAGTAATCAAGGCTCGAAATCCTAAGAAAATTGTTTACTACGTAAACCAAACAAAGCTTGTCACCAATTATGTATACCTGAGGTTGAGGCATGGGACCGACTTAGAAAACTATCGCCAGATTGAGGCATTGCATGCACCTAGTGGACACTATTGAAGCTCTCTTGTGCAACCTAGGCTGGAATTGCAGTAGAAGAAAATTGAACCCAAATGGTGGTGTCTCAGCTGCTTCTCTTCAGAAAAGGTTACAATCAAAATTTCATAATGAATTAATCTGGGAATACAACATGAGTTAACACTAAGGCAGAAGGAAGAGCCTACACAAGAGAGACTCATTAAAGAAATTCAATAGACCTTCGAGAACAGCATGAGACATTTCAACCTCGTAGAAGAAAAAGGACAGAAGAAAGCACAAGATCGGGACAAGCTAAGAAGCAAGCCACTATGGTTTCTCTCTTGTACTATGATGTGCTAACATGTAGGGCACTAGCCACCAACTTTATGCCCTATTTCTAGTAGGAACTTAGGGGCCTACCGAAGATCAAGGTCAGTCAAGGTGTGAAGCCTCGATGACTTTTAAAACTATAGAGGATTTTTCCATTGTTGCAATGATCAAATGAGTGTGTCCAATAATTCCTTGTGTGAACTATACATGCACAACTTCTGTATAGACTGTGGATTGCATCCTGTACCCCCTTTATAGAAGATATTCCGGCCTGTGCTTCTCTTGGTACATTTTCTACCCTTCCTTTACCAAAATTTTTTATCCAACTTTAAGAATTTTCCTCATCTTAACAAGTAGGGGTGAAAGTACATTTAATGTAAAATCAGACAAATCAACTAACAAGTAGTGGATGTTTTACAACTAAAATTGACTTGTTATATATTTATTTACTGGGAAATAACTAGTTTAAATCAATGATAACTTAATACAAATTGACAGATAGAGGATCAACTAAATCATGATGACTACCATAATGTTCATGTGAAAGGCACTCCATGTCTGAAGAACTCAAACAATATCCACAAGCAGCAAAATCTCGTATGGAAAGACCCAGTACACATTAAATGCTCAAAAGGCAAAATGAACACATAGATAGATCAAAAATAAGAGAATTTATTCTAATAGATGCAATTTAATGTGATTGTCCTATTATATCAATGTATTAACTTCGCCTTAATAAAGGTCTGGCATTTTATAGCTCTGACTGAAGTCATAGTAGCTGTAGACTTCAAAATTTAGGCCCAACATGGGATTTTCAGGTTAATCTCTATGCTATAATGCTAAATTTAAAATTTAATAAGTTTACCATCAAACATTACTTATGAGATATCATTTAATTGGTTGAATTGTACATAATATACTACAACTTTATCTTCATTATAATAGTTCATTATTCATGTTTCCTTGTTTACACAATGCTTTTCATAGTTTTAGATGTTTTCATCATTTCCCAATGCTTTTATACTCGCTTTCATTTGTTTCCTACATAGATCATGTTCAATTATGTAAATAGCTAAGAGCTTGATCTTCCATCAAGAATGTGTTGCATCTAGTTGTTATCATCTGTGAGAGATACATTATTTAATTTAAAGAGAATTCATCGAAATAGATAAGAAATATTACTATTCAATTTATTGAAGTCATGAAACTAATTCTCAGAGGACTTGTTCATTTCATTTGTGTGTTGTTCAATCATATAAAGGCTTTTCTAATTTACTTAGACGTAATAGTTAAACATAATTCTACAATTCCATTTCCATTTGAATTGATTGAGCTTCGAATTAGATAGTCCTTATGTAATATAGAGTAGGGGTTCTTTGATATCAATTACATATACTATGCTCAATGGCCTCTGGAAATAATAAGACATGCCTCAGTTGACAATTGAATGAGAAGCATCGAGTTTCTGTCCTAACCTAGCTCTGTCCTATCCTATCATAGCCTAGCCTACCTAAGGGCCTACCCTATCCTACTAATATCCTAGCCTACCCTATCCTTATCCTACCAAATTATCCTAGCTACTATCTAAACCTAGGCCATCCTACCATCCAAACCTAGCCCAAATGCAGCCTACCCAAACCTATTCTTTTATTCAACAGTAATGTAAAGCACCATTCTAAACTTTATTTATCAACCCAGAAATGAATCATATAAGAGCACCCAGTCATAGTCAAGATTTCACTAACTTTATCCAGATCACTTGCTCAAATCTTTGGGGACTAACCTATTCAATCAAGCATAATCCAACCTAGCCTAGCCTAATCTATCATTGCCTAACATAGCTTAACCAAACTTCCTAACCTAACCTTCCTAGCCTAACCTAACCTAGCATTACCTAGCCTAACCTTAGCCTAACGTATCTTAGCCTAGCCTAACCTATCCTAACACCTTACTTGCCTAGGCCTTACCTAGCCTAATCTCTAGACTAACCTAACATAACAACCTTTCAGAGCTAATACGCTAGACTAACCTTAACATAACTTTCCTAGCCTAACCTAACCTAGCATTACCTAGCCTAACATATCCTAAACCAAAATCATCTGTGATAAATTAACCTATCCTAAATTCTTTACCTAAATTTTAAATTCTAGACTAACCTAACATAAATTCTCTTCCTAGCCTTAACCATAAATTATCCTAGCCTAACCTCACCTAGCCTAACCTATCCTAACCTAACCTAGCCTAACCCAGCATAACCTATCCTAGCCCCAACATGTCCTTTGCGTAACATGTCCTTGCCTAGCCTAAACTTAACCTACCCAAACTTAACCTAGCATTGCCTTGGGTAACCCGTCTTTAGAAACTTTCATTGCCTGAAAGTAGCTCAGTTTGTGTCTAACCTAGATAATCTAGCCTAGCATAAGTTAACCTAGCCTAATCCCACCTATCCTAGCATAACTGACCTAGCCTAACCTAGCCTAGCCTAAACTAGCCTAAAAATAGCCTATCATAATGTTTGTTAACGTAACCTTAGCTAGCCTAACCTTACCTAGCCTTAACCTATCCCTGCCGCACCTAACCTAGTCTAACCTAACTTAACCTATCCTAGCCTAACCCAATGTATCCTAGCATAGGCATAAAGGCTGGGGCCTAGTCATAGCCTAGCCTACACTACCCCAACCTAGCCTTGCCCTGACCTAGTCTAGTTTAACCTAAGCCTAACGTAATCGTGTAATTTAACCTACCCTAGCCTCAACTATCCTAGCCTAGAATATCCTAGCTCAATTCACCCTGGGGCTCCAGACTAGCCTAACCTAACCTAACCGAACCTACTCATGCCCCACCCTAACTTAAAATATCCTAGCCTAAATCAACCTAGCCTCTAGCATAGCCTAGCCTAACCTAGCCTAACCCAAACTTATGCCTAGCCGATACTACTAACCTAACTCAACCTAAACTAGAGACACCACCTCCATCTCCTGCCTAGCCTGGATCTCCTTAATGTATCCTGTAAGAGATAGCATAAGAGCAGCCTAGCCTAGCCTAGCCTACAATTCCAACCCAGCTCAGCCTACCTAGCCCAACGTAGGCTGTTCTAACCTAGCCTTAGCCTAATCCCAAATTTAATCCCACCGTGAGACTAACTCTGTAATCTCTGTGCCGACTCATCCTTAGCCTAGAATATCCTAGGCTATCCTATCCTAGCCTAACATAGCCTAGTCTAGACTAGCCTAACCTAACCAACTCACCCTACCCTACCAAATTTAACCTTAATCCATCTCACCAAATTAGCTCAACCTAACCTAGCCTAAACCTAACCTTACTTGTACTTAGCATATCCTACTAATCTAGCCTAACCTAAACTAGCCTAACTTAACCTAGCCCAACCTTGTCGAGACTTAGCCTTAGCTCGCCTAGCCTACCTAGTATAGCATAACCTCACCTAATGTAACCTAGCCCAGGGCTAGCCTAGTGTACCTCGCTTAAACCTAGCCTAACCCAAACTCTAGTGTACCCGCTAACCTAGTGCCTAACCCAAATTTCAGGCCTTACCCATCCTAGGTTATCCTAACCTACATGACTAAAATAAATTACATAGCCTAACCTAACCTAACTTACCTAGCCGGGTTACCTACTAGGCCTACTTAGCCTAGGCCACTGTTGCTCAATTTGGGCCTACTAGCCTTAGCCTAACCTAGCCTAATTAGCCTACTTAGCTTACTTAACCTAGACTAACCTAGTCTAGCATTGTCACTTGGGTTTAATCCTAGCCTAAGAATAACTCCAGGTCTAACATAGCTTGCTATAGCCAATCCTAGCCTAGCCTAACTTATTCTAGCCTATCTTAGCCTAGCCTACTTTTAGACTAGCCCAAGCTAGCCTATACTTGACTAACCTACGCTTGACTCGCCTAGCCTCACCTATCTAACCTAAATACACATCCTAGTCTAACCTAATCTTACGGGTCGATCCTAGCCTATCCTAGCCTAGACTCTCCTAACCTAACCTACATTCTCTAGCCTAGCCTAGTTTCTACTTTAAGCCTAGCCTAAACTTAGCCTAACCTAACCTAGCCTAGCATAGACAAAGCCTAGCCAACTTAAATCTAACATAACCTAACCTAATCTAACCTAACCTACCCTATCTTACCCTACCTTACTCCTACCGTACCTCTAGCCTGGGGGCCTGCATCAACTAATCTAGCCTAGTTTACCCTTTGCCTAGCTTAACATTAGCTAACCCGACCTAACCCAACTCACTTACCCGCACTAGCCTATCCTAGCCTAATCGTAACCTAACCAAACCTACCGCTTACCTGACCTACGAATGTAGCCTACTATAGCCTAGCCTACCCGACCTAGTCTAACCTAGCCTACTCTACTAAACCTACCCTACCCCACCCCAATCTCACCCTATCGTAGCCTATCCTATCCTAGCGTGACTCATCATAGCATATCCTAGCCTATTATAGTCTAGCCTAACCTAGCCTAACCTAGCAATCCTACTCTAGTGTAACCTAGCCAAATCCCATCCTAAGCTAGCCTATACTAACCTAACCTTACCTAACCTAACCTATCGTGGCCTAGCCTGTTTCCAATCTACACACATAGTCTAACCTTAACTTAAATAATATAGTATAACCTAGCATTAATTTTAAATTGGTCCAACTTAGTCTCATCTATCCTAGCCTACCCAGTTTACCCTAGCCTTAGCCTTTCCTATCATGGCCTATCAGACCTAGCCTAGCCTATCTTAATCTAACCTAACCTAGCCTAGCCTAGCTAACATAACCCACCCTACCATACCTAAAGGCCTAACCTTAAATTCCCAGCCTCAGCCTAACCTATCGTACCCTATCCTATCCTATCCTACCCTACCCAGCCTAACCTAACCTAACCTATCCTAATGTAATCTAACCTAGCCTAGCCTACCCTAGCCTACCCTACCCTAGCCTAACCTGTCTAGCCTGTGCCTAACATAACCTATCCTAGCCTAACATAACCTAGCATATCCCATCCTATCCTATCCTCGCCTAGCCCTAGCCTAGCTCAAATTTTTTGGCCCCAACTTGACTTTGCTCTGAAATTAGCCTAGTATACCCAGCTAGCTTATCCTACTAACCTAACCTAACCTAACCTAGTTTTTAATCTAACCTTAAATTAGACTCAGCTTCAATCCCACCTAACCTAGCATATTCTTAGCCTAGCCTAACCTAGCCTAACCTATCCTAATTAACCTAACCTAATTAACATAACCTAGTTTAAAATATACTACGCTAGCCTATCGTAGCCTAACCTAACCTACTTAACATAACCTAGGCTAGCCTATCCTAGCATAACATAACCTAACCTTCCCTAGCCTAAGATAAGATAAGATAACCTTTTACCCTAATCCGAACTCCAACCTACCCTAACTAGCTTAACTCAGCTCAGCTCTAGTTTGACTACTAAAATATATATTCAAAAGGAATCTAACTTTTATAGTACAATTTAATTTTATCATATATATTATCACTTTATATTATATAAATTTAAACAATTTTTCTTTATACATTCAAGTTATTTTAATTAAAAAAAATATACCATTGATAAAGTATAATAAATTAAATAATATATTAAATATTTCAATTTGAAAATCATTTTAAAAAATAAATTAAACTAAATCATATTGATAAAGAAATAATTCAAAAAAACAAAATAAATTAAAAACTATTAATAAAAACTAAGATATAAATTTTTATCTCTGAATAAATTAAATGTGTTGCAATAATTTAAAGCAGTGGAACTTCATTAGCTATTCATCTAACCGCAAACTGAAGTATCAGGTAATACAATGTCTAAGTGAAAATATTAAATCAAAATATGACAAAAGATAATTTACTGCACATTATACTCGATCCCATCCCCCAAAACCGCATTATGCGTTGAAATCCTTACAACCCAAGGATTCTTTCTCCATTGATTATGTACCCATTATTTCCTTATGCTATCTTTCAATGCACCAACCGTCCGCATCTAATTTGTAATGGGGTTTAAAGGGTGGACATAAAAGCCGCTTAAAGACCTCGTGGAGGCGAGTTTAATATCTAATAAAAATTATTGATCAAAAAGACTAGATAATAGGACCCATACTGAACTGACAATTTGGATTTGATTTCATTTTCCAAATTTACCATTGTAGTTACCAAATGACTCAGATCATTCATTTATTTTTCAGCAAATATTAGCCACCTTTTCGCTACCCAAGAATTTGCTAAATTAAAAAAACAAGCTAACCAATACGTATTTTATTAGATTAAATGAATTCCATGCGATTACCATGTCAAGAAAGATGTGGATCATTGATTCAGATATTCAAAATCATATAGTTCAACAACTGCATACAATAGAAAGAGAATCATAAGATCTACAAGGGATGCCCTTCGCTTTAAAGATTTAATCATGGGGCTATGGGACTAGTATCAATATTCGATGAATCTAAAACAAAAGTATAAGATAAAGAAATCTATTACAAATTTCTACTAATGACGCCTATCTTGCCGATAATAGAGATATAATAGATGAATATATTATCACTCCCCAAATTACCGCCATCGACGTTAGTCTTGGAATTTGCCCATTCTTCTTCCTATGTCAAACTGAAAATTCTTCTTGCGTAGGTCCTACTTGTCTTGCGTATTGGTGTACCCACGCTTTCATCGGTGTCTAGTATGAACAAACTCCATCTTCAATAATTGACAAAATCATAATGATCGCCAAATTTATCTAGTCTGAGACCTTCGCCAATGCAATTCCCTGGGCCCGTAAGAATGTCTCGAGGCTTGACATCCGGGATGAATAATGTAAGCCAGCTCCAATACGATATTGATTTCTTTGTACGAGTGTTTCCTCTCCATCACTTCGAACATGCCGTTCATAGCTCCACTTGAAAGTTCTGTTCTGCTCGCCTCTCAAGAAAATAAAATCACTGCAAATTGCCGAACAAACCGACCGCCACTTTGTAAGAAGTACCGCCATGCTTTGAGGTCTTCGATTTCGATCATGTCTGCATTTTCCTTGATGAAAATAAAATTGCCTGCTTGAAAGTCTCTACCGTCCTCTAATCGAAAGACACAGAGAACATAGAGAACATAGATATTGAGGACTGAAATGAGAAAATGATAAAGACTCTGAGATATACATATATCCGGGCGCTAGAATCCGTCCATTGATATACATATTTGAGGTTCTACTCTCTCCAACCATCCCCGACCCTTCATGGGCTTTTTTCCGCAACGGCATTTGTTCGCTATGGTTTGAGGGCATGGCTGTTGATAAGGTTGCATCATCCTCGCCGTCCCATGTTTTTTTACTCCAACGGCATTTTCCAATTGACAACCATGGTTGATAGAAAGCCATAAAGGGCTGGTTGATACAAAGCCATGTTGTCATTTAACGTGCTATGGCTTGAGGGGATACGTAGTTGTCTTCCAAAGCCATAAGCATAAGCTAGGATATTAAAATGTCAGAGTAGGGTTACTTATGGTTTATAGATATTAAATGTCAGATATTACTTTGATTTAAACTGATTTAAATCTAATTATGAGTATTGAGCACGCTTTAGGAATGCATTAGAGAACTTATGATTTATTGTTTACCGTAAATTCCACTTGTGCGAATGAATATTTGAATTCCAACGCTGATCAAGAATTTGAAGTTCACACCAAGAATGCAATAAAATTGAAATTCAAATGGGAACCTACTAATCGAAGCCGCAGGAGAAGCGCCGGTATCATCGTGATAAACTCCAAACATAGATGCAATGTACATTTATTTCATTAATTGGATGATGATTACTAATTTTAGTATGATATGATCGCAAACAACGTACGTCACATCTTAGATGCGACGTGAAACATATAATATATGTATGGTGAATGGCTTGCTATCTAGCGCATTAAATCTCAATCGATTGTGTTTATTTTATCTATCTACAACCTAATAACCTCTAAAATTGTATGTAGTCATATTTATGGAAGACCCAACACTACCATTAATGCATCTCCAACGATCTAATGATATAATTTTGTTCTTTCAAATATTTTGTTTCAAATATTTTTCAAAGGGTTTTTTTCACCTTTATTCATTCTAATACACAAGAGATTACCAAGAGCTCAGCTTTGGAATCACTCTAGCCTGGTTATAAATATATAAATGAAGTGTTCATTATCTCTCTGCGTCTCTTAATAGATGATTGTATAATATAAATGAGTTAGAAGAATCTATTGTCTTCTACATAAATGAGTTACAAGAGAATGTGAATAATATTCGAGGTACTCATCGAAGATTTCATAGATAAATAGGAAAATGATAATGCTCATTTTTTTTTCATTGGTTTAAGAAATATGTGTTTATGTAAGTATATTTTTTAAAAATCAAATCAATCTTTTATGACATATTTAAAATTGATTTATAATTTATTTATTTTTAATAGTAGATTTGTTGAACTTAATTTACAAGCTTGGTAAAATATTTATTAAATCTACAATTTGTGATATCTTTTTCTTCAATTTATATGATGAATATTATTATTTTTCCTCACTTATATGAAAAAGATTTTTGAAGAAAGAGCTATAAGTTTAATTTATGATTTAAGTTTTTCATGAAGGAGAAAACTCTAATTTAATTTTTTTTAGCAAATAAAAATATTTCAATGAATATTTGAAATATTATAATCATTAATATGTATAATATATTATATTTAATTTCATTTATTATATATATATATATATATATATATATATATATATATATATATATATATATATATATATATATATAATATTTTTAATAGTTATTTAGTTTAGTTTTAATTTGATATATATTGTATTCTATTTTCATTTCATTTATATAATTATGTAATATTACAAGTATATATGTATAATTTTGTTTTAGTATTATATGTGTGTGTTTGTTTTTTAGGTAAGAGTTAAAAGTCAAGATTTCATAATAGAAGAATTAGTTATTGCATACTAGAACTTTATATTAATTTAATTTTTATTAGTAATATTTTTTTTTTTATTTACAAATTAAATTGTTATAATGGTAAAGTAATTTTGATTACATGAATGATGAAAATTTCTGGGATAAAAATTGTGCCAATTGTGCGGATAATCATACCTACTTACTTTATTAGTCATAGGTCTATATATATATATATATATATATATATATATATATATATATATATATATATATATATATATATATATATAGATAGATAAACAAAGCCTTCAAATTATTACTATAAATGTTGGAGATATATTTATCCACAAAACATAGAAAAAATTATAAAATCAATCAATTGGGATGATTATCTATTAATTTATTAATAAAAATAACTATAACTATGGATAATTAATAAATTAATCCATAATCTTTTCGCGCAGATTGATTTTATATTCACATAGTATTAACTAATGTTATCGTATGAAATCAAATACAGTATAATGAAACAAGTGTGAACAAAGATAAAACTTTATCCATAATTGATCAATAATCCTTAATCCCATTAAGTATATTTTAATTACTGTTGACTAATAATTGCAGAGATATAAAAATGATACCTGGTGGAGATGTCATATAACCCTCCTCAAAAACCTACACCACATAAATTCAAAAATATCAAACTGATTAATAATTTTATATTTGGGTATTGCATTTAACATGTATCTCAAACACTCTTTGTTTAAAAGTTTTAATATGTAAATGCATATTTAGTTGCATTATGAGTTTAGTTTAGCACGAGTAAAAGATTATTTTTATAAATGAATGTACTTAACATGCATATTAAGCAATATAGATTAAAAAGTTTAATATGTAAATGCATGATGAGTTTAGCTTTACTCAAGAAAGACTTATTTTATAAATGAATGTAATTACCTAAATTAACTGAACCTAATTATATAAATTAAATTTATTGAAAATATTGATAGACATTAGGTGTATAATAAATATACAAATATTTATTTCACATTGTTAAAATTTAAAAATATATAAAATTTTAATTAAATTATAATTTTATTTTAAATTATTATGATTAAAAAAATTAGTATATAAATAAATAAAAGGTATGTAATAGGATTTAATAATGTACATTTGTCTTCTTTTACTCATTGAAATTTATCTTTTTAAATAAGTTTTTTTACAATACTTTGCGAAGCATAACTTCTCTATCAATTCCAATATCTTATCAATTCCACATACCTAAATGTCCACAAATTTACTTAAATATAAAAATATATATTTTATTTATAATATTTTAATTGTTGAAAAGAAAAAAGAGAAAATTACCTTTAAGATAAACTTTAAATATTCTTTTTTTTTTCAATTATTGATAATATTTGTAAATATTTAAAATAATTAAATCTCTCGTCATCCATATATTAATTATTAATTAATTAAATTAAGTTTTCAATTTATTCAAAATGAATCGTATCATCATTGTTCACAAACTTATTTTTATTCTATCTCTTTATGCAAATTAACCATTGTAAAAAACACATAAATAATTGCTATAGATGTAGCTAAAATTATCAAAACGTTATATAAGACTCCATCATAGTTTTCTTATGTCAAAATACATTGTAATAATTTATATTAAAATACAGTATTCTTTTGTTTAACAAGTAATGACATCATGCATTATTCAACATTCCATATTGTTGATATCCAATGTAGCTAACTCATTTCATAAAGTTCTCAGTTAAAATATGGCCGTGCATGCCTCGGCGATCCAATTGGTGGTAAACGTGATTTACCTAGTTGAGATGTTTCTAGAATACCTACTCATAGTTTCTGCGACTCGCCAACCCTATAGGCTGCACGTAGGACATTTGGCACTTTGAGTTGTCGATCTACCTAGGTCCGGATCTAATCCATTTGTATTTGGCTATGATAGGGTTGTAGTGTAACCAACCCGACCACACCACCATTCTTCGAGTTTCTTCCCTAACAAGACACATGAGTCTCATTACAATCACAGACCGGTGTAGAACAAGAACTACGGTAAACCGCCCATCATTGGCACGGGATGGTATTTGTTTTCCTGAAAATCTGTGATTAATATCATTTTCATTTGATGTTACCAGACAAGAAGAACCGACACCATGAGTACGTCAGTGAAAAAAAAAAATCCGCCAATGCTGCATACATACATATACAAGTTATAAAACATATATTACCGAGATTCAGCTTATGTGTCAACGTATTTGTATGTATCATGATTATATAGGCGTTGTGATCCTAAAATAAAACATTAAGGTGCTAATACATTATATGGTGGCGTCTTTACACAAATCGTATGTGTGGTTTGATATATATATATATATATATGATATATATATGTAAATATAGATGCTATATAGAGACATGCGCATTGAATTTAATTGTAAATAATAAGTATACAAGCTATATACAAAATGTTTGGACTCATATATGTTATATATATATATATATATATATATATATATATATATATATATATATATAAATGTATATTCATCTTCTCTTGAACTAATGTGGTCCAAGCTAGCTATATAGGTATTTATCTCGATTACACAAAAAGGGTTTTGGAAATATATATAATATATATACATATAGGATTTAATATACATAGAGATATATATATGGCCGATAACATACAAAGCTCTATATTTTTGTGTATATAGTTACATATAGAGGTAAGTAAATATGTAACTTATAAGAATCTGTACACTACTATAAAAGAAGAAGGTTGAGTCATGTTAAAAAAAAAAAAAAAAAAATTCAACTGAGGCGTTACAAATGGTATCGGGAGTTAATCAAGCTACAAAAGCTAATGTCAATTTTGTGCTCACTACTTATTACATATGTTGTTTTTTTTTTAAGTTTATAAACTTTGCTAACTGTATAAGTGTATACAAATAGAAATGGTCAAGGTGAAGGGATTTATGTGGACTATGATGAGGCTTGCAATTGCATCCTAATGCCTCCAGAAGGCTATGTTGCACAGTCGCAACGAGAATGGATGAACTCGGGAGAAGCCGTAATGACATGTTGTCATCAGCTAGTAAGGAGCGTGAAAGCTCATCGGGAGAACTAACTTTCCCGCAACAATGTGAAGGCTACAAGGCCCTGGAAGAGAAAGATGTATGAGTCTGATGATGATGATGTCGCTAAACAAACAAAGATAAACAAAAGAGAACAGTAGAGAATTTAGAAAGATCAAACTCTTCCTATGATGGGGAGAAGGAGGAGGATGCCGGGCTTGCTGCTGAACATGATCGCTATTTCCAAGTTTATGAATATGAGAGCAATCCAAGGCTAGATTGCAATGTGTACCCAGTCTACAAGGAAAAGCTACACTGGGTGGGAAGAGGACAAAAAAATGGTGCATGCCATCAAGGAAAAGACAAGCATTTAAAGATTTTCGACTAAGTTCAAAAGTCAAGTATTTGAATGAACGCTATTATGGACGATAAAGCAAAGAATTCCATGAACTTAGTGGGGCTAGGGAAACTCATTATTGATGAGTCGGTCAATGTTTACTAATTTAATCGAGTATGTCCCTTACATTAGGAAAAGGAACGTGCAAAGGTTTTTAAATTGTTCGGCTCACCGTACAAGGAAAGAAATTGAGCTCTTGACAACCCAAAGACTATGGATGAAGTCAAGTAGAAGCAAGATTATGCTATCAACAGCTTCTCAAGGTAAAGTCAACAAGGGAAGAGCCGGATGGAGCAAGGGGAGTTCAAAGGAAAGAGACCAAAACCAGCATATTTAAGGAATTTGCAGAGATCATCAAAGGAAAAAGTTCAGCAAACCAAAAGAAAGTCAACCGCCAAATTCCCAAGTGGCTTCAAAAACCAAGAGAAGGAACAATAAAAGGAAGAACAAATGGACTGAAGGGAACCTATGAAGTACAATGGGAGAACCCCATATGATGAGTGACCTGCCTATCGAAATATTCATATGACCAGAGAGCGAGAGGCAACAATCAGCCAATGACATAGCCGTAAGCATACTAACCATCAAGCAGTAGTTTGAGAATTAATAAAGGTAACATCATGTCCATGGTGAGTTTGAGGGTAAGATTTCAACTACCTATTAATGTTGATTGATCCAAAGTTTTGAAAGCTGGCATTAAATCTAGAATTGTAGGAAATGTGTAAAATTAAAACCCGAAAAAATTCTCAGCCATGGTCAGTACACTGCCAATCGGAATCCAAGAGAAAAGTCACTCATAAGTTGCCCAAACAGCAATACAATTAAATGGTTTTTCAACAGAAGTAAACTTGAACATATTGCCATTAGATCCTATGACTGATACATGGGATTTCGGCTAGAAAAATAAGGTTTCAATGAACTGCTGGGATAAACCAGATTGTGTGGATGAGGAAGGGAAACCTTATACTTAGTGAAACTAAAACCCTATTGTAGTAAGACAAATATCACTTTGCATAATTAAAAAGAACAAATAGAAAAGGGGATACTGTTCATGCAAAGGCATGTAGAAGAAATAGAATGTAAAACTGAGAGAAGAGTTACCGGATGCTATACCAAGCACGGGAGAGTTTAAGGAAGTTTTTCCCAAGGAAATCCTCCTCATCTTCCCCAAAAGAGAGATTGATTTTTCTATAGATCTCGGTGCCTAGGGCTACACCTGCTTTCCCGCTCCCATCTGACATGAGTCCGCCAATCCGATGGAGTCAAGATGTAGCTGCAAGAAGGATAAAGGGTATATAAGACTAAGTGTGTCTCCTTGGGAGCCCCTTGGCTTACTTGTGAAAAGAAGGTTGGAACTTTTAGATGTGTATTGACTATCGTCAACTCGAACAAGTTGACTACTAAGAATAGATATCCAATTTCCTGTAATTGATCTTTTGATCAAGTGAGAGGAGCTCGCCTCCAAGATAGACCTAAGACCTGGTATCACCAAATTAATTAAAGAAGAAGACATCAGCAAACAAGATTAACCAGTATGGGCATTATGAATTTGTAGTCCTACCTTTTATTCAATTTAATGCCCTCGCCACCTTTATGTGTCCGATGAACAGCAGGTTGAAGGGGCATTTGACAAATTTGTTCTTGTGTTCATAGATGATATCTTAGTCTATTCTAAAAATGTAAGATGAACATATGAACATCCGAGAATAGTGTTGCAGACTTTAAAGAAAACCAAATTATAAGCCAAGTTCAAAGAAATGTGAATTCTTTAGAGATAAATTCAATATCCGGGCTTCAGTATAAATTTCAAAAGGGTTGCGCTTGACTCGAAAGATTAAAGCTATTGAAGAATGGCTAGTCCTACCTGACAGCCAAAGAAGAAGATCATTTATGGGAATTGGGTGTGTTATTATCTAGTAGATTTGTGGAGAGATTTTCAGCTATAGAAAATCCCATAACCTCTACTGCAAAGAAATGGTACGTTTGTATGGATCAACAATGTCAACAGAGTTTCATACAAAACAAAAACTTATTTCAGCCCTATATTACAAATTGTTGATCCTGATAAAGAGTTTGTTGTATGTACATATGCTTGCAGAGAAGTGTAATGGAGGAGTCCTCATAGTGTGAAAAATTCCGGCCATTGCCTATGAATCTTGTGGAAATCAAAATACATGAACAATTTGAGAAAAGTATATGATTTGGAATTTGCAAATGGGTACTGATGTTTAAAATGTGGAGGCATTATCTCTTTGGGAAGAAGTTCACATTGATGACTGATCATATCACTTCAAATATTTTTTCTCAAACTGACCACGCATTGCCGATGGTCAGTTTTCTAAGTGAATTTGATATGGACATAAAACATATCAAGGGGAGAAAATAAAGTTGTTGATGCATTTCAAGTAGAAATGCTTATCAACATTTAAATAGGCATTGGGAGTAGTGCTCGATGGAGATAGAGAAATTAGTGGGAAAGCAATAAATCAAGATCCCAACTATGAAGCACTCAAGTAAAACTACGCAGATAAAACCGATTTCTACCAAACCAAAAAGGGCTGTTTCATTATAAAACAAGCTGTATATCTCCGATATAGAGTCATTAAAAAGAGAAATTTGAGAATATCACAAATGCCTATGTGACATCCAGATATCAAAAAGATGTTAACAAAATTTCAAGAAGAAATTGTCTGCCAGGAATGAAAAGAGATGTAATGAGTATTTAAGAGATGTATGGAATGTCAAGCTATACAGTTGAGCATCACCACGTTATGGCCGTTAAATCCTTTGCCAATTGCATCGGAAATGGGACACAGCTTTCCTATGATTTTATAAATAGATTACCCAAGACTAAATATCAAAGATGATTCTCAGTGGATGGTAGTAGTAGACACTCACAAAAGCTTCTACTTCATACCAAGAAATCTACTTTCTGAATGTTCTCAAGAAAATGCTCGAAGGAGATAGTAAGACTGTTGAAGTTCCCAAAGTAATTGTTTCGGGACGAGATGCTGTTTACATCACCATTTTGGAAAGGATTGTTTGGAGGGATGGGTACTAGGTTGAATTTTAGTAATCACCGCCTACCACCTCAAAACCGATGTAAGGCATTTAAAGGACGCATCAAATTCGAGGATTATGTTAGAATGTATGTGATGGATAGACCATCAAAGTGGGAAGAGGACTGATCTAGCCGAGTTTGCCTATAATAATAGCTACCAATCCTCTATTAAGATGAGTCCATTCCAGGCACCTATGGAGAAAGGCCGTACTCCCTTGAGGCCGGAGTCAACCAGGATAACCGGGTGTTGGGACCAAAGAGGACAGAAGAGATGGAAAGAATTGTCAAACAGACATTAAAGAAATATCAAGACAACACAGACGCGTAAAAGCTATGCTCGATAAGGAAAGAGTACACCGAGAATTTAAAGAAGGGATCATGTGTATTTACGCATCAAACCCAAAAAGAGCACATTTTGCACAAGGTGCAAAACTTGCTCCTAGATATTTGTGGTCCTTTGAAGTATTAGAAAGGGGGACCAGTTGGGGTTTAAGAAGTCAGCCTTACCACCCCATGTTAAAGTGCATAATGTGTTTCATGTTTCATTATTAAAAAAGATAATGGGTATGATGCTTCTACATGTTGATTGAACAGCAATGGTGTGGAACCAGGGCGGGAGTTTTCATGAATCAGCTCAAATATTGGAGCTGAAGAAATTGAATTGAGAATGTATCAGTTGTTAGAGTAAAGTGCAAGCAGCACTTTATCAAATAATAGGCCAAATTCGAAAGGGAAGTCAAAATGATGGAAAAATATCCATTTTTGTTTCTTAAATGAACTCTAGTAGTTAAATGTGTGAACACGTGTGGACTATGGTTTATTTTCGAGGTGTCATGTAACACCTCCCAATGTGTTGAAATTTTTTTTTAAAGTTGACATTTTGAACTTTAATCCTAAGGGGGTGGACCCCAAGGATGAGTATGGTATGAATGTAATCGTGATATTTTATTTGAGAAATAAATAAAATGATTGTGCATTTTGACCAAAAAGAGAATTAGGAGATCACTTGGCCAAATCCATGAGGATGGATAAGGCAACAACTCAAAAATCTTCAAAAACTTTGAAAGAAATTTATTTAGATTTGAGGGATAACTCCAAATTTCCAATGAAGAGGAGTAGCTGGGAAGAGGTGTTCTATGCCGAGGAAAGCTTAGCATATTTAAAGAATCCCAACATGGGAAGCCCAGCAACAGAAAAGAAAGCATCCCGCTACTCGACGTTGCATCTAGAAACATGCCAGAAATATGAGCTTAAATAAGTCAGCTTCCTAGACAAATCGTAGGTTGATCCGGCTTCTAGGAGGTGATCTCTCAGCCGGGGTGAGTCCCGAGCAAAGAGGACTCGGTTGGGAGGTTGGTCATTCTGTACCTGTGTATGTTCAAATTTTGTTACTTTGTTTACAAGAGTGAATTGGCTACATATAAAATCGAATTTTATTACAATGAGAAAATTTGGTACTACATTTAACGTAATCTATCCTATCTACCCTCCGCATTTCAAGGAAGCTTTCCAGAGACCGTAAAATCCATGCAGTAGAAACTCCTGCACTTAAACCAAGGCCTAGCTTAAATCAGTTACTTAACTCTACAAATGATTAATTTTATTTTACCTCAGAAAAACAAATGTGATATTATATGCTTATGTGTATGCTAGAGAAACATTGTAGTACATTTTCAAAGTTACATAGTATAAATATAACCAAATTAAAGTAAGATATCGAATACGACATTCGAAATATTGTATAGAAAAAGAATATTTCTACTCTATCTGATCGTTATAACAATTATAAAAGGTGTACATTGCATTTAGAAATCCATCCTAAACATTTGAAGAACAATTATTACAGTAAAAGACTCCACTATACTAAATTTCTCTAGTTAAGCATTTGATGTTTATAGGTACATCAAAAGAAAAATAGAAATTTATATTGAGGACTTTGTAGTAGGCATTCTTATTGAACTAAAGAGTGGATCCGTACTATAGAATTGTTACACCATTTATAGCCAATATAGAGGGTATTGTAGATTTGATTTAATTTAGCCCTTAAAAGAAAAGTTAGGTTATGGATTAAAATTATGTTTAATGAACATTATAAATTAAATCTATGCTTCTGAATACTAAACCTACTCAAAATGCATGTATAGACAAAATTTAAGGAAAATATATATACATATGTTGTAACAAGTTGCAATTAGATCTTTCCAACCACTACCAGGATCACTTTACACGGTAACATATATGAATACTTATATAAACGAATACATATTTATCCCGTATATGTTGTAAATTTCACATATGAGTTAAGGGTAGATGGAACCTACGCATTACCAGAGATAACCCATATAAGTTAAAAGAATAAACCATGACTACAAATTGTATATTTTAAACAATATACAAGTTACAAAGCAACATAACTAAATAATGAATGCACTTATATATTCAACCATATATATTGCAAGAAATATAATTATGAAGTCAATGTGTAAAAGGTAATGTATGTAGGAATGTATGTTCGAATCGGGCCAGAAGGAGCGAGCAAAATTGATTAATATACTATACATTGATCAAGGTCAACAAGCCTGAATTGTAACAGTCATGACTACTTACCTTCTGGGTTTGTATGACTAAATAAAACAAACAAATGTAAATGCAAGAACAATTCACAATACGATGAAAATAGGTAATCAAAACCTAATCATTAAAGATAGCCGGGAGACGTTTTAACAAAACTAAAAATTGCGATTTTCGATCGCCTCGTGATATATATAGAGCTAACAAGATATCCCATATTGTATTATATTCGATCGTCTTTGGTATTATTTGACTTGTATTAGGATATATCGATAAAATATCACAAATTGCAGACGCAGATCCGTAAAAAGATCCTCGTTGGTAACCGACTAATTCACGTAAATAAATCGAAGTTAGTGCATAAGGAAAACTATCATTGGAGGGTTCGCCATTTAGCTGCTCTACGTAGAACTGAAAAACAAAATTAGATGAGAGTATGTATTGATCGCATTAATATCAAGAGAAAACCAGAGAAAGGGCGTTATGTGTAAAGAAATGAGACCATTTATATACTTGCCCTGATTAAGCAAGAAACCTAGCGATCCGCTAGGTTTATTTTAAACCGCTTTAGCAATTTTGATAAAACGAACCACAGCATAACTTTGTATCAATAGCGTCTAGAGTGTAAGTCCCAAATAGAGTAAATGCGATAGATCACAGTTGACAACTTCTCGTAAAACACAACTAAAGAATGAGAGACCATGTGTTCGCTCCCAACCACAAAGAAAAACAAATCAGGGCTAAAACGTGAGGGAAATAACAAGTGAACAAAAAGAGATACTGAAGGAATGGCGAAGTTAAAGCACTGAATCAGAGGAAGACCAAATAACAACTCCGTGTTTATGAATCTTAGTCGCAATCAACTCCACCAATGCATGGAGATATGGGGAACGCACGACCCACACCCATGATAATAAGAAAGATCGATGAATAATATCGTGTGGGGCATCGACTTGTGCTAAATTTGGAACCCTAATTTCACAACCCAGAAGATCGAGAATCCTGCTGCGGTGGAATTCCAGTCACATCGACTGACTGCATGTGGAACATTTAAAAGCACTAAAGGGGGGGTATGGAGGAGCAGGCCCCCACTCCTACACTTAAATAGAGTATCAAACCTAGCAATGTATTCTCCGAGACAAGGATTCTGATTCACAAGACAGGGTGAGCCAGACTACAACAATAACCATCCATCGAACTCTACTCAAGACGTAAAACAAGATGCGCCTACACGGTGACGAGTCTTCCGGAGCCATACGCGGTCATTGCCCGCAGAGTAGTGAGTCATACGCAAACCATAGTGTGAACGTGTCTATCACGTCCTAAGGAATGCCATTAAATGAGTCTCACAACGCCGCACCGGTGCAGAAACGCAACCATGGTAAACCGCCCTACGTTGAGGACGCATGGTATTTTTTCCGCGTTGAGTAAATCGTATACTTCAATATCATTTTCATTTGATGTCGTCTTCGCACAAGAAGAACCGAAATAATCATGAGTACGCCGTGAGAAAAAAATAAAAAAAAATCCCAGTTTTAATGCATACATACAAATTAAAGTTATAAAATATATACACGTAGGATTCATGAGGTCAACGTGACGTTGTGATGTATCATATGATTGTTGTATACAGTATCCTAAATAAAACATTAAGGTGTTAATACATTATATGGTGGCTTTTTACAATAAATCAGATGTGGTTTTTCTTGATATATATATATATGATATATATATATGTAAATATAGATGCGTTATAGAGACATGCGCATTGAATTAATTGTAACAAATAATAAGTATACAAGCTTAGTTATACAAAATGTTTGGACTCATATATATATATATATATATATATATAGGTGCTATATATATATAAATGTATATCTATCCCTTCTCTTTGAACTAATGTAGGTCCAAGGCTATAGGCCAGATTTGATTACACAAAGGTTTTGGAAATATATATAATATATATACATATAGAGCCGAATATACATAGAGATATATATGGCTCATAAATAAATATTGCCAAAAGCTCTATATGCAAGTAGTATATAGGTTACATATAGAGGTAAGTGAAATATGTAACTATAAAGTAACTATGGCCACTACTATAAAAGAAGAAGGTTGAGTCATGCAAAAAATGTTATAAGAGATAAAAAAAAAAAAAAAAAAAATTAACTAGAGGCGTTGTTACATTAATATATGAAACTGGTATACAATACCCAATTAATGCATGTACCGTTGGGTTATTACCGTTATAACCTAATATTCATGAAATTTTGTAAATTGTTATACTCGATTTCTTACGCCATGAAGGTTTTTGTACACGCGAGTTTAGTTTAGTTGACTCATAGCTTAATGTTATTTCGATAAATTTCAGTGAATGTATATCATTTATTCATGGCTATTTTCTAAAGAAACATCCGATAGAGAGAACCCCCGTACCCTCGGGCTTTCCGTCCGCCCATGTGGTGTACATAATTTTTCTTAAGGTTTGGTATCATCGTTCTAGAATCCCTTGAACTTAAATAAACCAACATAGTTTGATTCATCACAACTATATTCTTAGATTAAAGGTTTTATTTTTTGTTATAACATCGTCTCAGGCCAAGCACGAGTTTTGTTCGCTGGCTTTGGATTACCATATTATTTATCGGTTTTACAAATGAAGACATACTTTAAAATTTCACACAGTCATTAACCATTACTATTCACAATAAGAACTATATATTAATGTTATAGAAAATTTTAAGTAATAGGAACATACATATAACTTATAACATTATATTTACCTCCTTGATTTAGATCCAATGTCTCAGAAATTATTTCTTAGGGAATTCACACCTAAAAGCATGGCTTTCATCCACAGCAGGTAGCCTAATCGCCTAAGCCGTTTATCAACTTACTCTTAAAAGAAAGCACCAAGGTGGTTTACTTGTTGCACCTATAACAAGCGCTAGGTTGGTTTATCAATTTCTCTAAGAAAGGGGCACCACAATGACTCAGTTTCCTTACCTTTAGTTCATTCATATATCTACCAAATTTAGATGTGTATTATTGCTTGAAGAGTTGGAATCCACTACAAGATGGTTTTCCTATTTTATTTCATATTTTCCAAGTGTTTTATTAGCTATACAAAGAAAAGTATGCATCACATAATGATTCAATCATCTACTAAGACCCCGACTCACCACACAAGCTTAAAAAAACATAATACGATGGCCTCACGCAATTCACGGGGAATGCACCCAAAATTCATAAGGGCTTAACTCATACATAGGCTCCACTACTAGCTGATATATTACTTTGTATTCTCCTGTACCAATTCTCAGAAATACTCACTACATGCGTCTAACACTCACCAAGTACACTCAAATAAGAGGGAAACATATTCCAAGGGAAAGTTGACCAGTATCCCAATCGGCATGTTGCTAATGGGGAGGTCACAGTACCTCTTCCATTAGGTAGTGTGTGTGTACGAGAGAGAGAGAGAGAGAGAGAGAGAGAGAGAGAGAGAGAGAGAGAGTCAATTGATCTAGCTTGGATGGTTAAGAGGTGAAATTGTTATCCCTCCCACACAAGTTCAAATCCCACTTTATGACATGTTTTCTATTTGTGAAACCAATTAAAAGCTAGCAAGGTACCAATAATATCATTCTCTATATAAATGTTTGAGGGTGGGATGAGATGTTTCTTTTGCGTGTGTGTACACCTACATAAACCTATGCTCAAATCCTACTTGATGACATGTTTTCCTTCATTGATTGATTGAATCTATCAATGTACCAATTATCTCATCTCATTCTCTCTAAGTTATCATTCTCACCTAAGTGCTTGAGGTTGAATGAGATGTTGCTTGTGTTTTTGTACACCCTGATATACACCTATGTTCATATCCCTACCATGCACATGTTTCCCTTCATTGACTGATTAAACCTAATAATGTACTAGTTATATCATATCATTCTCCCTTTAATTCTCTTAAGGGTGAGAATCTACCACAATTATCTCATTCTCACTTAAGTTATTAAGGGTGGGATGAGTTTTCTTTTTTTGTGTGTGCACATGAAAAAACACTCATGTTCATATCCCACTTTATGGCATAGTTTATCTTTCCATGGGCCATTTAGAGCTAACAATGTACTAGTTATCCTATTCTTGCATAATTGTATGAGGGTGGGATTAGATGTTGTTGTGTGTAGTTTTTAAGAACCCTCAAAGTCTAGATTACTCTACTTGAACCATCAACTCATGTCATGTTTCTAATAAGTGAGGCTGCAGTAGAGTGGTTCAAAATAGTAAACTTATTTAATGCATTTACTAGTCATTATTTGTAACTAGTTTAATTTCATTACCCTCCATCTAAATACTCTAGGGAAGAGGGATGGATCCCATGAGTTTTCACTTGGAAATATATATATTCTAAGCAAATAATTTTTTCCCATGTCTCAATACACTTAATTTAAAGAACTAATGTATTAGTTCCAAATGCCCGATTCTCCTTGGAATTTTTTATATTGAGGGGAAAATCAACCATAAATGTATAGTAGGTTTGTAACCCCATATTACACTATGATATTTAATGCTAATAATTTTCTAGACTTAGCACAATAGCATCTATAAATCTAGTGAAACCCTTTGGGCATTATTTTTTTTAATGAAAATTCCCTGAAAATCCCTCTAGGCATTCACCCACATTTTTGGGAATGGTCTCTAGGATAGTTCTACTAGTAGAAAACATATAAACCTAACCTCAAAGCCCCATGTGAATTTGACCTCATGACCTTCTTAGCAAAATATGGGTTTTGGCATGGAAAAATTCTTCAACTAACCCTATAAAGTTTAAGCCTTCCAGATTATTTCTTCTATGTTTCTATCAATAAATATATTTCAAATGCTTACATTAATAATGTCAAGGTTTTCCGTGTGTGTGTGTAATTTTGAAAATAACATAATCTTAGACTTATGATTTTCCACATACAATTATACAAACTTTAATCTAAAAATTTCATCATTCATGTATTGAAAATGCTTTAACAATATAAAAATTAGATTTTGTAAAATTTGAAAAAAAGATATTACTAATATAAAATTTGGATTAATATACTTTTGTATACATGAAATTATACAACATATTACCA
Organism: Pinus albicaulis; assembly: GCA_034641835.2. Classification (NCBI taxonomy): domain Eukaryota; kingdom Viridiplantae; phylum Streptophyta; class Pinopsida; order Pinales; family Pinaceae; genus Pinus; species Pinus albicaulis. The sequence continues at coordinate 467,671,432 of CM076571.1, forward strand.
AATATAAAATCTTGACTTTCTAACTCTACTAAAAAGTTTTATAAATATATACAAAATTTATATTAAAAATATGCTTTGATAAAGATCCACGTGGTTGTATATACAATGATCGGATGTTTTTGTAGAAGGTACCTTTGATACATATTTGGGGTAGCTTTTGTTGATTCCTCAAAAGATGTCGAAGGAGGCTCGAGCGAAAAAGTGAGAGGAATTGGAAGCTTGGGGAGTGACTTATTTAGAGGTGCCCACATCTGTGTAGACTTATTTAGAGGGTACCAACAAATAAGTAAAACCAAGGAGCACATATCATCCTCCCTGCTTTTAAACTGAAAATGACCCTGCATTACCAGATGGAGAACTCTCGATCAAGAGAGGGACCATACAAAGGCTAGAGTACATTAAGATCTAAGTCTACTCGTTTCCAATCTACCAACTAGACTTAGAATGATATATTGTACATGTTGAAGATGTAATATTGCCAAGCTTAAAAGAAATACTTCTATAAATACTCAAAAGTAATACCATAAGAAAATTATGTACATATAAATGATAATAACATATAATTATATAAAATAAAAACAAAATGAAATATTATATATATAAACTCAAACCAAATGATTATTAAAATATTTCAATAATATTATATAATTATAATAAATAATATTAAATAATATATTATATAAATATCAAGGATTATATCTAGATCAAATATTTATTTCCCTTCATTAAAAAATATTCTAAAATTGATTTTTAAAAATATTATTAAATTGAAAAAATTAAACTACAAAATTTAAAACTTTCCCACTTTGTTAACCATAAAAATTTTCTCTCAAAATATTTTTTATATAATGAGGAAAAATGAAATTATTAGCCATATAAATGAAAAATATTCTCATGAAGTAAAGTTACACCTAAATCTTACTATTACAAAAATTATAAAAATCAATATTGAGGTATGTTAAAAAATATAAATTTGATTTTTTAAAAATAACATATATATACATATTTATATTTTTAAAGGATAAAAAAAGTCAAAGGTTAATATTTTCCCTATTTGTCCCTACGTGAGATCATCAATCATCACTTCGAATACTATGTCACATCCTCTTGTAACTCATTTATATTCAAGATAGTAGTTTCGGGTAACTCATTTATATTGATAACGAACTTGATAGATAATGAGTACTTTATTTTCATATTTATAACTATGGGAAAGTGGATTCCAAAGATCTCAAACTTGTAATCCCTCGTGCATTTGAATGACTAAAAGCTAGCAAGTAGAAAATAATCACAAACAAAATATAAGATATTTTTTGCATGAAAGCACAAATAAAGGTACAAAATTAAAAAAAACCTATCTGAAAAAGTAATCACAAAAAATATAATATTTTTATTTGAAAGCACAAAATTATATCATTAGATTGTTAGATTCATTACCAATAGTAGTGGTAGGTTTTCTACAAACTAGAGTACATATAATTTTAGTATAATGTCAGAGAAAGAATAAATAACATAAATACATATGAAATCCTATCGATATTTATTATTATTCTTTCACCATGCAAGGAATGAAATGATTCTATATGTAGTTGCCATGAATAAGAAGAACTTCAAGCTCACTCCTGCACAAACTACTGCCAATAATGCTGACCTTTTCTTCTTTACTCTCAGCCATGGACTAGCTATCATGTTAGCTATTGCAGCATAGTCAACGTAATTCTTTGCTGTGCATCATGTGGAGAATCGGTTTCCAAAATCGCATGGTACCGGCCACTCCCGTTGAACCAAAGCTCAGCCCTCATAAAGTTGGCTACTATTTTTCATCCATTCATTCATTAAATAAAGGTAATCGACTCTAATGTCTCGACTAAAGAAAATTGAAAAGAAACATTAGAAAATGAAATAATGTCACCCCATGCTCACGCACTTATTTAAAAGAAAGTCTAATGTATTGGTACCATGTGCCAATTCTCCTTGAATTTTTTATATTGAGGGTAACCAACCATGAAAATGGCGAGGTTTGTAACCCTATATTACAATTTTGTGATATTTAATGCTAATACCCTTCTAGACTTAGCACAATAGCATCTATCAATCTAGTGAAACCTTTGGGCACTATTTTTTTTAATGGAAAAATTCCCTTGAAAATTCCTCTAGGGACTACTTTACCCAAATTTTGGTAATGTTCCTAGGATAAGTTCTACTAGAAAAACATATAAACCTAACCTCAAACCCCACATGTGAATTTGACTCTAGGACTCTTTAGAAAATATGGCTTTTTGCATGGAAAACTTCTAAACCAACCATAAAGATTAGGCCTTCCAGATTATTTCTTCTATGTTTCTATCAATAAATATGTCTCCAATGCTTATACTAATAATTTCAAGGTTTTGTGTGTGTGTGTGAATTTGTATGCATACAAAATCTTAGACTTGTATGATTTTCCACTACAATTATACAAACTTTAATCTAAAAAATTTATCATGTCCATGTATTGAAAAATGCTTTAACAATATAAAAATTAGATTTTGTAAAATTAGAAAGATATTACTAATATAAAATTTTGGATTAATATAAATTGTTTGTATACATGAAATTATACAACATATTGCCAATATAAAATCTTGACTTTCTAACTCTTACCAAAAGTTTTATAAATATATACACAAATTTATATTAAAAATGCTTTCGATAAAGATCCACCGTCGTGGATATACAATGATCGGATGCTTGTTAAGGTACTCCTTGATACAATTGGGTAGCTTTTTGTTGATTCCTAAAAGGATGCGTAAGGAGGCCTTGGATAAAAGGGAGAGGAATTGGATGTCAGGGGAGTGACTTATTTAGAGGGCCCAGCATCTGGGAGTGACTTATCTAGAGGGCCCCCTCAAATAAGTAAACCAAATAGAGTAATACGATCCTCCTCGTTTTAAACTAAAACCTGACTGCATACACGAGATGGAGAACTTCGTGATCAAGAGAGGGACCACACAAGTGCTAGAGTACACTAACATGTAAGTCACTGTCTCACTCTGCCGCTAGATCGAATGATATATTGGACATGTTGGGAAGATGTAATCTTGCCAAGCTTAAAAGAAATACTTCTATAAATACTCAAAAATAACACCTACAAGAAAATTATGCATATATAAATGATAATATCATATAATTATATAAATAAAAACAAAACGAAAATATTATATATATATATATATATATATATATATATATAAACTAAACCAAATGATTATTAAAAAATATTTCTAATAATATTATATAATTATAATAAATAATATTAAATAATATATTATATAAATATCAAGGATTATATCTAGATCAAATATTTATTTCCCTTCATTAAAAAGATTCTAAATTGATTTTAAAAAAATATTAAATTGAAAATTAAACTACAAAATTAAACTTTCCCACTTTGTTAACCATAAAACTTTTCTCTCAAAAAATCTTTTTTTATATAATGAGGAAAAAAATGAAAGTATTAATGCATATAAAATAAGATTTCATGAGTTAAGTTACACCTAAATCTACTATTACAAAGAAAAATTATAAAAATCAATATTGAATATGTTAAAAAATATAAATTTGATTTTTTTAAAAATAACATATATATATATATATGTATATTTATATTAAAGGATAGTAAAAGGATAGAAAGAGAAAGAAAGAGAAAATGCTATCATTTTCCTATTTATCCCATGAGATCATCCATCAATACTTCAATACTATTCACATCCTCTGTAACTCATTTATATTCAAGATAGTAGTTTCGTGTAACTCATTTATATTCAATGAAGCTAAAGGGCATAGATAATGAGTACTTTATTTTCATATTTAGAACCATGGAAAGTGGATTCCAAAGATCTCAGCACAATCCCTTGTGCATTTGAATGACTAAAGCTGCAAAGTAAAAAATAATCATAAACAAAATATAAGATTTTTTTTTATGTGAAAGTACAAATAAAGGTACAAAAATTAAAAAAAACCTACTGAAAAAATTAATCACAAAACAAAATATAAGTTTTTTATTTAAAAGCACAAAATTATATCATTAGATTGTTTGAGATGCATTACACAATAGTAGTGGTAGGTTTTTCTACAAACCCGTAGTATATATAATTTTAGGGTCATGCCAGTGAGAGAATAAATAACATAAATACACTAAATCCTGATTGATATTTATTATTATTCTTTCATCACATGCAAAGAATGAAATTATTCTATATGTAGCTGCCATTAATAAGAAAAAACTTCAAGCTGTCCCGCACAAACTACTGCCAATAATGCGACCTTTTCTCTTTGATTTCCGACATGGACTAGCTATCATGTTTGTATTGGGCATGTCAACGTAATCTTTGCCAGGCATCATGGGAGGAATCGGTTTCCAAAATCACAGATGGCACTGTCACTCCCGTTGAACCAAAGCTCAGCCCTCATAGTTGGCTACTTATTTTCATCCATTCATTCATTAAATAAAGGTAATCGACTCTAATGTCTGTCATGAGAAAATTGAAAGAAACTCTAGAAAAATGAACGATAGTTCATAACGAAGGATCAAACAATTCCTATATTAGCATTTTATCTCACGTGACAAATTTATCTATGAGATAATATGTGATTTCTTTATACCCATTTGTCTTCTGTAAAAGAGATCTGCGGCGGGGTTCAGATGCAACAAAGTCGAGTGTAGAAGGGGAGGAGGCCCATATTCGTGGGCATAATGTGACAGTCTGAGGGAGTATTATGGAGTTGATAAGCTAACTCAGAAAATACAACCAAACATCCATTCGTATTCTGCATAGCTTGCTCAATTTTAGTTAGTTTGGAAGCAAAACCTAGGAGTTATGAATATAACATCGCAATGTGCATCAGAATCAAATCCCAGAAACCTCACCAATGTAACCAAAAGGAACAAATGCTGCTATGTATCATATTTTGTACAGTGTTTCCATAGTCTGTGTGAAGCATGTCATTAGCGTCTCGATTGCATTGTTGCCGAAATAATGCAATGATAAGCCATGTGACGGCTGTGACTGATCTCCGAACCTATGATTTTCAATCAATTAAATCTTATTTTAATTTGACAATTTGAAAATTAGTTGAAATGACCATTTTCAACTCAAATAATATATTGATAAATAACAATCTAGGAAAGTAAATAATATAATAAAGGTAACAATTTTAATCTCAATAGTGTATTAAAAATACTGCTTTTTTTTATGATCGTTCAGTTACCGCCAATAATATCATGTATATATATATTTATTTAAATTAATATTATTTTAAAAATGATGTTACAAATTATAAAAAATATATTATTAAAATAGTATTTGGTCATTTCTAGTCGATAGGTATGGATAGGTATGGATGTTGAGTGATATGTTATTTAATGCATTGTAATATATAGTTGTATAAGAATAATTATTTATAAATTGTAACAAAATAATTATACAAAAATTATTAGTAAAATGGAAATAAATATAAATATAAGAAAAAAAATATAAAAAATAGGTAATATAGAAATAAATATAAATATAAGAAAAATCAAAATATATAAAAAATTGTTAATAGAAATAAATATATTTTAGTTTTTGATATTTATTTTATAAATATTGATAAATATTGATGAGTAATGAGAGTTTTCAAAAATATGTATAAGAGAAAGAGTTTAAGAGTTTAGAAAATATTGTCTTTATTGGAAGTGAGAAAATAGAGGTTGTCATGGGAGATTTTTTTCTAGGGAGGACTACCAATGATTTAACTTTTTTCAAACATGCTGAACAAAGTTAGTTGATAGACAAGTTCCCATGCTTGGATATGGTCATGACATCAACAATATTGTCGTCTTGGACTTGTAGTTGTTGTACTATATCATAAAAATTATTTTTGTTTAGTGTTTAATTTTAATTTGCACCTCTAAAAACAAAATTGATAAAATCAAAAGTTTGACATTTACTAGATTTATACTAGTGAGCTAATGTTTTAGCACAATGATTTTTCTCCTCATAATACTTTATATTCTTCCCTAATGTCAATAGTATTATGGACGACCACCTTTTGATAGAGTAAAACTTAGAAATTAATAAAAAAATAAAAAAAAATTCATCACCATAGGTCTTAAGATCGTAGAATTATTTCATAATTCCAAGGAAATTCTCATAAATTTGTGCCTCTACCTTATTACTTTGCTTCATATACTTATCTACATTATCAAATATAAATAACTGCAAATTTATAACTTTGTCTAACTAGTTTTTAGATTAAAACTCACTATCACTACAACCATGCTCACACCCCAATTTATTAGCGAAGGTTTGCGTAGGTGATGAATTATTTCATTTATGAAGAATGTTGTTCGTACATATTGAACTCATTGGCATTGGTATTTTGTGCCAATTATTTTCATTTTTTTCTTGTCTCATAAACTTTTTTTCATCCCGATTTTTCTCCTATTGTAACACCCCAATTTGTGTGTTGAATTTTAAAAGTTAGACATTTGAATTTTAAAGTCCTAAGGGGGTGGACCCTGCGATACCCATAGTGAATGTATTTGCATATTTTACTTGAGGAAATAAATAAAAATGATTGTGCATTTTGACCAAGATGAGAATGAGAGATCACTTGCCAAATCCATGAGGATGATAAGGCAACAAATCCCCAAAATCTTTCAAAAAATCCTTGAAAGAAATTTATTTAGATTTGAAGAGTGAATCTAAATTTCCCCAATGAAGAGGAGAAGAAGAGGCAGCCGAAAAGCCGGTGGTGCTTAAAGCAAACTTTGAAGGATCCCAAGATGGGAAGCCTAGCTAAACAGAAAGAAAGCATCCTGCCCTGACGCCAGCACTAGAAACATGCTTGGGGAATTTTGAGCTTATTGCCGCCTTAGGCCGAATGTAGGTTGATCACATAGGAGGTTCGCCGGGGTGAATCCTGAGATAAAGAGGATCTTAAGGTTAAGGTTAATATCGCAAGATGGTGTTCTGAAAATCTTAGCTTCTATGTTATGATGGTATGAATGGGCTACATATAAAATATTAAGAACAAGCATTTGATTTAGGTAGTACTTACATTTATCAAAGTCTATAATGAGGTAAATACCTCCTAGAATCTCAAGCATTTGTAGATTCAGAAATCTGAGAAGAAACTCCAGAATTCAAACTTCATTTGGTCTAGATTCAGTTACTGGACTCTATAGTGGATTAATTTTATTAGATTCTATAGACAACAAACTATGATGTGGTTGTGTGTATGCAAAAAGAAACACTATAGTAACACTGAAAAATGTAGTGTATGCAGCAGCATAGTCTTCAAGCAATATAGTAACATATAGTGGAATGAGGTGTATATGAACAATTACAGAACTGAGTATAAACAAATATAGATTTAAACAGAAAAAGAACACACTCAGTACAATCCCTATGATTTTTACAACCTATTTAAAAGTATAGATACTATCTTTAAAAGTCTCCTTGTACTCCTTGAACATAGTAGAAGAATAAATTGTTTGGTTTTACTTATGACTACCTAGTCAAATACCATGAGGCCACAAGTATATGTACATATACTTCTAAAAGAGAAATAGAATTCACCATTTATGATTCTCTAACTTATAGTTGAAACCCTATTACATCATAAGTAATCCTGCAGAAAAAAAAAAAGATTAGACTACTGATAGCAACTAGGGGTTATTTTTCATGTTAACATCAGTTATAACCATGAAATAAATAATTGAGTTAACCCATAAAAATAGACTAGAGATAAAGCAGCCATTAAATTATTGTATGCCTACACTTACATATCGGCAAAGTGAGAAGAATTATAATAAGGCCACCAGTATATATATATATATATATTCGTATGGTTCACTTAAATACCCTCGGATACGATCTATGCATATATATATATATATATATATATATATATATATATATCTATATATATATGTCGATATATATATATATTACAGAAACAATATGAACGCTGATTTCATATGACAATAATCTACGAAAATTACAAAACGAATGCATGGAATTCTAGGTTATTGGAATACATGTAGGCGTACGTTAAACTACGAGCCGAGTACAAGGGCGACATCAGAGAATTAACAAATTTCAGATCCATACACAAAAACAAGCTACACCTGTATCGAACGTAACCATACCCTATTGCTTGCGCATGGGAAGATCAATAAGCGTGAGAACGTAGGAAGAGTCAATACATGTAGCGCTGACTAGACTGATAAGTGAAATTTGAAACCCCGGAAGAAAAAAATTATTATATAGTCAAACTAACCGACTATGCAAACTCAGAATATGGAAAGTGTTATAATTATAAATAACACAAAGAAAGAAAGAAACCAGGTCGACATGAATCCAACCTATATAAAAAGGGGCAGCCATTCCTATTCGACTGACGGCCGAATGGTCATCCTGGCTCGGCAAGATTGGGATTCTCAATACGTTGGCTACGTACCCAAAACAGCAAACAATTACACAGAAGGTAAATAACAAACACTCAGTCGAGCCGATACAATGGTCGCGGCATCTCTTTGTCTGGTTTAACGGACACCAACAATACACCGCTTCATTATAACCACGGGTCGCTAACACCACCCCTGGCCCTAAGGGCAGATGTAGCTATTCTACGCCTAAAGCAGCGCATAAATCCTTCTCACAACCGCACGTTATAATAACCGCGAAGAAGGTAGGCCATCCTCCATAGAAACGTAGAAGAGAAATAGTAGGATGTGATTCAGAGAGGTGGAAGGCCGATATAACCAAATCGGTATCCTAACCTCTGATGAAATGTTAATATTACCTCCAGCAATTATATATGAAAATTTAATAACATAGGAAATACCAACGCCTTAGAACGACTGAAGATATCCCAACTAAATATACAGTCGGTATTTTAACAGTTGCTGAGGAAACCGAATGGGAAAGAAAGAAAGACCATACAAAGAAAAAAAATAACCCAGCTGAAGGAGCAGAAGAGATTCAATGCTGGCACTACCGTCAAAGCGTACAGTCAGTGTTCACATTTAAACGTGAATAACTGAATCGCCGATAGACCACCTCTCTGCTCCATACATAAAGAACTGTAAACTTTAAACCCTGTTAGCCATTCGCAACCCTGAGACTCTCGGCTCAGGTTTTCACCTTGCTCTGAGGGGAGGAAGAAAAGTAAGATAAACGATGAAGGAGCGAGCCGATGATTCGATTGGCAATAGAGTTTTCCAGATAATGAATACTGGAAACCCTACATTACGCTGCTCGATATCCTCAGACAATCCCGAGGGAGATTGCGCAGAATCCTATTGATAATAGAAAGTACGATAAGCTGTCAAGGAGCGCCGGAAGTGGTGTAGTCATAGGCACGGGAGCAGAGCTACAACCCGAAAACTACATACGGACAGGGCAGAATTTCAACACCTGCAGTGCTGGAACAGACCGAACGAGGGTAAATGTCCCATGGCCAGCCTGAAAGGACATTGCACGCTGTCGTGCTACTCCTGCACTAGCTAGAGGGTAGCCTGAAACAAATAAAAAGAAAATTTATATAACCAAGGAAATATTATGACAGAAATTACACGCCACATTCATACGAACCCTAACCCAACGCGTCGGCGCCGGTCTCTGTCAGAGGGCGATCGTCAAGCATTATGACTCATGAGCACGCGCAGGCTCACCGCGTTTGGGTAACCGAAGTCGGCATAGTGGATCTGGACGGTTGCGTGGCATACGCAGAACCCTGAGAGATACAATGCGCCATAATTAGTGCATCATGAAAACCTAAGTGAGTCATGAGAAAAACGTATTAACAGAAAAACGCCATAATTAGGGCATCAGGAACCCTAAGTGAGTAATGAGAAAAACGTATTAACAGAAAAATAAAATATATAATAAACCAACGTTTTTCTTGCTATCAACCGGCGACACGTGGATCGACTCATGCCTATGGACGGACGAAAGTCATATGCTATGCTCCACGGTCGTAAGCCTGTTTACTATTATGGTCAATATATTATTATGACCAATTGATCCTACGGTTCGAATACCGTCTGCGATCGATAGGGTTCTATGAGGTGAATGTTATATATATCTATGTAACTATATATATATATATGTGTCGGAAAAAAAATTCAATTTATGTATAACGATTTTCGAATGTGATATATCGTTATATCATGGTAGATAGGTATACATATAATTAATGTTATATATGGAGGTGGGGATAAATAAATTTGATATATTTATTCCACAATAAACATGTATATATGGACTTATAATGTTATGCAGGAAGGTGTGAATAGGTAAATTGAGATGTATTTATTTCACAATAATTATATATATAGGGAGGCTATATATGAAGATGTGAATAAATAAATGAGATGTATTTATTCCATCTCAATTAATTATATGTGGATTTAAATGTTAAATATTAGGGATTCTATGTTATTAGGTAGAGGATACTTGTCCATATATATATTTCCAGGTTATGTTGGAGAAAACAGACAAACAGGAAGAATGAGTACACTAGTAGAAGATTAAGTAAAATATTATGTACCTGAGGGAAATGCATCCCTAGGTAACCCCAAATGTTATTTAAGTGGATTAATGATCTTATCATTTAAATAAATAGAACCTTCATAGTGTTGTAGAAGGAAAAAAAAATTTCTCTAGAGGTAAATTGTGACACCTATTCTCTTCTACTCTTCAACATTGTATCTTTAAGTTCTCTTTTAGCTAGTTCCTGTTGCTTATATTTCTCCACTTCAAATATCTTGATGTTAGTTTCAACGTTTTCCTCGCATTTATTCCTTGTTTCTTGTTTCTTCTTGGATTCAATCTCTTGCATTATTTTCTTCTTATCTGCCTTAAAAATTAGCTTTCTTTTGATTCTACTCTTCATTAACATTTCTACCTTCACTCTAAGTTGACCTCTTTGGTAGATATTCTTCCACTGCTTCTGTTCTTGCACCTCTTCTTTTCTTTTGGCCTCAACCATTTCTCTGGGTTTATATAGTGCTTTGACATATGTTTTCTTGCTCTTTCCTTTTTTGCTAAAGAACTTATCTTTCAACTTTAACAAAAATTAGCTTCCTCTTTGTTTGCACCTAAGTAGCCTGTTAGTCAATAATTATTCATAATTTAATGTTTGTATGAATATTTTAAAGGTAATTTACTTCATGCTTGTAATGGTAGAAGATTCATCGTAACTTTGGAATTTTCAACAATTCCTAGAAATTACAATATGGAAGATAATGAATATATGTATATATAGTCAATGTTTTAAGAAATATATCTTATTATGATAACAAAGAACTATAAGTTTATGTTTTTAAAAGTTAAAGAAGACACAATAGGTCATTACAACTTATTTGGTGATTATCTCACGGGATAAAAAAATATAGTAGGTTAAAGGATTTTTTATTTATATATTTGAGAATATGAAGAGATGAGAGTTTTAAATCATTGATAAATTCAAGATTTTATGGTGGTGACAAGAGATGAAATACCACTTCAACCACAATTGGTGATAGAACCGTTTGAACAATGGGCAACATGATTTTGTTGGACCATTCAACCCACCAGAACCATAAAATATGCATATGGTTGCCATAGATTACGTAACAAAGTGGGTGAAAAAAGTGGCCTTATCAAGAGCCACGAAATAATACGTAATTAAATTCCTTTTTGAGCTATTTGTGAGATATGGTTTACTACGGTGATAACCGATGGAGGGGCACGAGTTTGTGGGTAATAAAATTACGACCACCTAAAGAAATCACCATATCATCCATAGAGTCACGTCTCCTTACCACTACGAGAAAACGGTCGGTCGAAAGTACCAACGAAGTCCTTGAGGAAATTCTTACTAAAAACGAGTATCGGCCACATGTTGGGCCCAGGCCACTAGACTACCGGGGACGCGCGGGCTTACCGCGCGATGTGGCCGAAACACCATGGGATATTCTGTATCATGCTGGTCTTTGAAGAAACCTATTTTTCCTATTGAATTCGAGATAAAGACAACAAGGACAACATAGGAGAGTAGGGTTGGACTTGATGGAGGCTTATGTTAAAGACTCCAACAAATAAATGAACTAGATGAAATACGACTACGGGTACGCAACGCACAGTCATACAACAACAACGAGCTAAGTAGCATGACAACCTCTCATCGAAAAGAAGACATTCCAAAAGAGGTTGAACGCCGCTGTGACTCGGTTCAATATTTTCTAAGGAAGTTGCAAACAAGGTGGCTGGGTCCATACGAAGTTCCAGTACACAACAATGGTACCTCACCTTAGAAAGCACTTCTTAGATGGGCCCCGGTTCTGCATTTTAGTCAACGAGCCGCAGTGTGCCTCTATCACAAAACCTCTTCTAGGAGACTTTCGCCGCCAGTGCCTTGTTGTCCTATTATCCAAGTTGTAGCATAAAGGGGTAGTAACCCCACAACTTTAAATACATGGGCTTTGTTGTTTCCTTTTGTAAATATTGTATATAATTTCCCTGCAATTTTTTTTATTATTCTGTTGTACATTCTTCATATTCTAATGGTGTCATTTTAGTTCATCACCCTTGTTTTTTTTTTTTTTTTGTTCAAATATTATAATGACTACTTTTCAATCCCATTGGTGGGTTGTTGTTCAATACGAGATTGAACAACCGTGTTTTTACGATTTTTTTCTTTCTTTGTTACGAATCTTTGAACGATTCTTTGTCAATCCCATTGAAACAGTTGTTATTCGATCAGGTTGAGGTGTGTTTTTGTGTTTTCTTTGCGGTTCAAATCTTTGAACGGCTGATGTTCAATCCCATTGAACAACTCTTTATTCAATCGAATTTAACTGTTTTGTGTTTTTGTGTTTTTATTCATTGGTGTTCAAATATTTAAACAATTGTTGTTCAATCCAATTGAACACTTGCTAATCAATCGGTACCGAACAACCGTGTTTTTGCATTTTAAATTTCTTTGTTAAAATATTTGAAACATTGTTAGTGGAATTTTTGAACGACCTGTTGTTTTATCAATTGAACAAACTTTTATTGTTCAATCGGATTGACTAATCATGTTTTTATGTGTTTACTTTCTTGTTTAATCATATAGAACAAGCGATTTTTTTTCCCTCTTTAAGCATGATTCTTCTTTTTTTTCTTTTTCTTTTTTCTGATGATCTCTCCTCACAAAAACCTCTCCTTCTCGACACCCAGTGCTTAAAACACATTTTTGAGTGGGAATTGGCACGAAGAGGAGAAAATTAGCGATATTACTAATATGATGATCCTTTGAAAATTTAATGGAAATCTCTACTCAAGGAAGCTAACATGGTACATCTATGCAATGGATAGCTAAGACATATCCCTATTTAAACATGTTATTACATGATACATAGTCTTATAATGGTACTTCTTTCTACACTCCTAGGGTAGTATTTCCTTAAACCTCAATATTTAGGAATAGAGGTAGTAATTGTATTGGCATTATTTCCTTACACAGTGTGTGTATTAACTGCTTGAGATGGGAAGGTCCTACGCCAACGAGCCGGCACAGTCACTCTGTTGCAATCCCGAGTGAATGGTACGCGGCTATCTAGCTACCACACCGGCCATGATGGTCTTTCTCGACTCCAAGGCCACGGACATCGTTATCGTGTACGAATGCCGATGCTGATTAACGACATTTACATGTGTCGACTAAGTTGATTAAATATCTCTTGTGTAAGGACATGGATGCCCTTATTTCGAGAGAGGGGTGTAAATATCCATCGATATTAAGCATGTTAATTCCTTGCAAAAATTTTGTTGGATACGCTGATAAGACAAAAGATCATTGCAATTACGATATGAGTTACCTACATTTATGACACAAGGCGGAAATTTATTTTTCTCTTGTATGAAGTGTTTATTCTAACGAAGTAGAGCCGAGGAAACATGAAAGAAGAATAAATTGGCTCAATAGAACGCATCTGACCATGGGAGGGAACTCTCTGCGGAATGAACCTCGACCTTCAATGCGAGACGCAACTCACACCATTCTCCAACAATGGATTTCGACACCATCGCCTCAGGTGCAGGGTTTTGACACGAGAGATAGCAATTGGTTCCTAAATAACCTACGGAGGACGTAGGACTCAATGGAAGGATTATACGGGTCACATGGGATATCATTGCGCACGAGTTTCTGCAGAATGCGAGAAAAGAAATATTGACCGAAAAGCACCTTCTTCTATGAGAGGCAATCACGGTGTGCCGGATCCGGAGAACCATTGGAACAGAAACGAAAGGTTAAACCTACCTCTATACAACAATCGTGGCGAGAATTGGTGACATTCATCTAAACCTTCATGCGTGGTAGACGTAAAGACGTGGTAAAACCTTGTCAACTCAAATTGGTGGTTGTTCTTAATGTTTGATTAATACGCCTGCCCATGGAGGTACAACATGAAATATTGTTCGAATAGAAAACTAAAAACTGACGACCCTTGACCACACCATGGTTTAATCAAGTTAATTATCATGCATGAATTAGGCAAACAACGGACATCCTACGACAACTTTGTTAACTTGTGTCGTGCATGCACATGGAAATCCCTGTCGGGACGAAATTGAGCTCTAAGTGTATACCTTCGAGGAACAAGAATGAAAAAGACCCGCCGAAAACAAAACCATCGAGTGAACACGGTCAAAAAGTGAAATTACAACAAGAAACCTTGGAAAACGCGAGGGCAGGCCATCATTCTACACCTTGAAGCCCTCAAAACTATACCATTATAAGACTATCATAAAGATATGGATCAATTTATAGAGAAAATGAGGCATCTTGTGAAACTAAACCCATACGAATAGTGAGAGCGAGAGAGCTGGCTGACCAGTACGCAACACACTTGTTGACCTCTTACAGTAATGTGGTGTGCACATCACAGAGATGAATCACAAGGTTTTAGGGGCTTGTCTTCTCCCAAGAGTGATGGGGTGAATAGGGAAGAGCGAGTAGAAAGTGTAAGCAAGATAAGAAAATCGATCGGGAAAACATCACAAAGAAAAAAATGCAAGCATGGAAAATTAATGCAAAATTAAGCTGCGGAATACCAAGTGAAAAATATCATCACGAGAAAACCTTGAAGCGGCACCACCATTCACGAAAACAAGGTTGCTGCTCCTCCATCCCGCGAAACCGGACGAGAAGAGAATTTTGTGAAAAATAAGTTGAAGAAAATGACAAGAACTTGCAAAAGGTTAAGGAAAATGATAAAACATTTGAGGAAATAACTGAAGGAAGCTAATCGAGGCTCGAAAGCCTAAGAAAGAATTGGTTACACGGAAACCCAAACAAAGCTTGTCACCAATTTTGATGAACAACTGCTTTGAGGTTTGAGAGTACGGGACAACAGAAACTACTGTGAGATTGAGTACGGTGGAGACCACAAGTGGACATTATTGAAGCCTTTGTGCGAGCTAGGGCACGGAATTTAGAGAAGAAAGGAACCCAAATGGTGGGAAGCCCCTGCCTCGTGTACAGTGAAAAAGAGGCACAACGATCAAAAATTTCTTAATGAATTAATTAAAACACAACAGGTTAACAGTGCGAAGAGTAGTGCCCACACGAGTATTAGGCACTATTAAAGAAATTCACGGAACCTTTACGCAACGGAGAGCATGAGACATTTTCTCAACTCGAGAGGAAAGAAAAGCGAAAGGTAAAAAGCACACCAAGATCGGGTGGGACAAGGCTGAAGAAAGCCACTATGGTTTGCTCTGTACTATGATGTGCTAACATATGAGGCACTAGCCACCAACTATGCCCTATTTCTGGTGAAACTGATGTTGTTACTAAAGATCAAGGCCGTCGAAGCGAGAAGCGAATGACTTTTAAAACCATAGAGAATTTTTTCCATTGTTGCGGTGATCAAAATGAGCGGTCCAATACCTCTTGTGTGAACTATACATGCACAACTTCTTCAACAGGAGGACGGACGGTGGTCAGCCTTTATGAAAGATATTCAGTTCCGAACTTTCCTCTCTTTTGGTACATTTTCACCCTTCCTTTACCAAAATTTTTATCCACCTTTAAGAATTTTTCCTCATCTTAACGATGTAAAGAAAGAAGATTAATGTGAAATCGAAGACAAATTAATTTAACGATGAGGATGTTTCACAACAGGAAATTGACTTGTTATGTCTTTGTTGCGGAAATAACTAGTTGGGCTCAATGATGACCGGAAGGCAATTTTGTGATTAGAGACTAACGGAACCATGATGACTACTGTGGACGGGCGGAAGAGAAAGGCACCTCCATGTCTGAAGAACTCAAACAACATCCACAAACGTAAAATCGTATGGAAAAGACCGTTACCCTTTGTGCCAATACATGTGAAAAGGCCAAAAATGAACAATATAGATAGATCAAAATAAGAATTTGTTACGCAATAGATGTGTCGGACGAGGATTTTTCCTATTATGTCAATGTATTATTTCGACAATAGGGTCTTGGCATTTTTATAGTCAATTTTAAGGTTTTAAATGACGGTAGACTTACGGTGGTTTAGGCCCGACCACAGTTTTACTGTGCTAATCTCTGTGCTATGCGTTCAATTACAAAATTTACGTTTAGGTCATCAAACACATTTTATGAGATATCATTTAATTGGTTGAATTGTGAACATAATATACTACAACTTTATCTTTCATTATAATAGTTCATTATTCATGTTTCCTTGTTTACGATGAATGCTTTCATAGTTTAGATGCTTTCATCATTTTCCAATACTTTTATATCGTTTTCATTTGTTTTAGCATGATTGTTGTTCAATTATGTAAATAGCTAGTACAGATCTTTCCATCGATATTGTAAGGCATACGAATTTAATTGATTCAGAGGGAATGTCATTTATTTAATTTAAAAAGAAATTCCATTGCCAAAAATTAGATAAGAAATTACTATTCAATTTATTGAAGAAATTTTATTGTTCAATTTCGTGGGGCCATTGTTCATTCATTTTTGTGTGTTGTTCAATCATGGGTTGCTCTTTTCTGCAATTACTTAAACCAAAGAATAGTTAAACATAATTTTACAATTCCATTTCCATTTTGAATTGATTGAGCTTCGAAATTAGATAGTCCTCTTTGGTAATATGAAGTAGGGGTTCTTTGATATCACTTGCATATACTATGCTCACAGGGTCTTGAAAATAATAAGACATGCCACAAGGTTGACAATTTGGACAGAACGCCGAGCCCTAACCCCTCTCCCTGTCATGCAGCCTAGCCTGCCTGGCAACCTGCCACAGCCTGGCTACTGTCTATCCTAGCCTGGTCTGTCCTGGCTAGCTTGTCCAAACCTAGGCCATTCTGCTTAATCCAAACCTAGCCCGACCTAGCCTGCCCAAACCTATCTTGCTCCAACATAGTGTACCATGCCCTGGCCTAGCCTCGCTAGACTAGCCTGGCCCTGGCCTGGCATGGCATGTCTCTGCGTGGCCTGGTGACCTAGACCCCAACCTTTCTTGTCCTAGACTTACCTTGCCTGGCCTAGACTAGCCTGTCTTTCCTTGAACGTAACCAGCCTGGCCCTGGCCCTGGCCTGGCCTAACGTGTCTTGACCTGGCCTAACTTGTGTCTTGGCACAAGCCCTGGCCTGTCCTGCCCTTACCTAGCTGGCCTTGCCTAGCCTACCCTGAACTAACCTAACACCCAGCACTTTCCTGGCCTGCGCTGAACTAACCTAACATAAACTTTCTCGCTAACTAACCTGGCCGTTGCCTAGCTAACATGCTCCTGGCCTTGCCTGTCCTGGCAGCCCCAACTGTCTGGCCTTGCACAGCCTGCCCTGGACCTAACGCCCAGCCTTTCCCCTGGCTGCTCCTTGCCTGTCCTGGCCTGGCCTCACCTAGCCTAACTATCCTAGCCTAACCTAGCCTAACCTAGCATAACAACCTGTCCTAGCCTAACTTGTGTCCTTGCGTAACTTTGTGTCCTTGCCTAGCCTAGCTAACCTACCCAAACAACCTAGCGTTGCTTGGGTAACCTGCGTTGCCTTGTGAAACCTGCTTGCTTGCCTTGAGTAGCCTAGCGGCCCAACTGGGATAATCTGGCTTGGCATAAGCTAACCTGGCCTAGCCTTCTGTCACAGCATAACCTCACTGGCCTAGCCTGACCTGGCCCTAAGCTGGCTCGATGGCTGTCCACGCGTTTGACCAACGTGGCACTCCGTGCAGCCTAGCCTTACCTGGCCTAGCCTAACCTTGCCTAACCCTAACCTGGTCTAACTAACCAACCTGTCTGTTCAACAGTGTGTCCTGGCATGGCAGCAGCGCCTTCAGCCTGGCCTGACCTGCACTGCCCCAGCCTGGCCTTGCTAGCCTGGTCTGGCTTAACCCTGGCCTAACCTACGGTAGACTAGCCTGCCCTGGCCTGGAGCTGTCTGGCCACGAATATCCTGGCCTGCCCTGCCCTGAGTCTGGACAGCCTGGCCTAACCCTAACCGGATCTATGGTGCCTACACTAACTTAAGGCTGTTCAGCCTAAGCTGACACCATTCTAGCGTGACTCGGCTGGCCTGTCCTAACCCAAACTTGTGCCCTAGCCTGTGCTAACTTTCGCTGTCCCTAAACTGACGCCCAGCAACCTGCCCATTCAAGCCTGCCCCAGTGTGTCCTGGCATGTGTAGCCTTGGCCGCAGCCTGACCTGGCCTGGCCTACACTGCCCCAGCCTGACCTAGCCTAACCTGGCCAGCAGCAGGCTGAGCCTGACTCAGCCTCGGCCTAACTGCCTCGCCTCTTGGTGGACTAACCTGCCCTGGCCTGCGACTGTCCTGGCCTAGAATGTCCTGGGCTGCTCCTGTCCTGCGCCTAACATGGCTGGTGCAGGGTGGCCCTGGCCCTGGCCTGACCTGCCCTGCCCTGCCCTACCCTGACACAAACTGCCTAGCCTCGTCCATCCTGGCCCTGGCCTAGCCTAACCTGAGCCTAACCTAACTGGCCCTAGCAGACCTTACGCGACCCTGGCACTTTATCACCTTCTTCAGCTAACCTAAAGCCCAGCCTAACTTAACCTGCCTCGATGCTGGGCCCGACCTTTCTTCTAAGCCCAGCCTTGCCGGGACTGGCCTAGCCACTGTGCCTGCCCTGGTATAACATAACCTCACACAATGTAACCTAGCTGGGCCAAGCCTGGTGTGTCGCCTAAGCCTAGCCTAACCCATTCTAGTGTGCCTGTGAGCCTAGCCTAACCGAGAAGCTAGCCTACCCTATCCTAGGTTATCCTAACCTACCAGACTAACATAGCCTACATGGCCTAACCTAACCTAACCTTTACCTAGCCTAGGGTTACTTGCCCGCCACTACTTGGCCACAGCCATAGCCTAATTGGCCTGCTTGGCCCTGGCCCTGGCCCTGGCCTGGTTAGCCTGCTTAGCCTTAACCTGGACTAACTAGCTGGTGTTGCCCTGCCTCTTTTCTGGTTTAACCCTGGCCGAGCAGCCAACCCTGGTCACAACATAGCGCACTGTCGTGATCCTGGCCTAGCCTAGCCTTCTGGCCTTTCTCGACCTGGCGTGCTTTGAACTAGCCTAGCGTGGCCTGTACGGCCCCAGCCTACGTGGCTCCCCTAGCCTCACCTGTACGCCCTGGCGTGCAATATCCTGGTCTAGCCTAACTTGCTCTAGTCGGTCCCTGGCCCTGTCTTGGCCTAGACTCTCCCCAACCTAACCTACATTTTCCTAGCCTAGCCTAGCTTAGCCTAGCCTGGCTGGCCCAATGCCTAACCTAACCTAGCCTAGCATAGCCAAGCCTAGCCAATCCTAACCCCTAACATAACCTAACTTTAATCCTAACCTAACCTACCCTATCTTGCCTATGCCCTACCCTAGCCTAAGCCTAGACTAACCTAATCTAGCCTGTTACCCCTTGCCTAACCAACATGACTTAACACGGCTTCACTTGACCTACCCTGCGCAGCCTAGCCTACAGCCTCTTTGTATTTCATCGTCCTAGCATGGCTTACCTTGACCTAGTCTAATGCGCAGCCTACTATAGCCGCTGTCAGCCTGGTCCTGGCCTAGCCTGCTCTAGCCAAACCTACCCTACCCTACCCTACCTACCCTGTCTAGCCTGTCTACTCCTAGCGTGGACTGTCATGGCATATCCTGGCCTGTGCTGCGCCTGGCCTAACCCTAGCCTAACCCTGGCCTAAATCCTAGCCTAGTGTGGCCTGGCCAAACCTATCCTAAGCTAGCCTATGCTAACCTAACCCTAACCCTGACACTGTCGTGGCCTAGCCTGGCCTAATCTGCAATAGCGCAATTCTAACCTTAACTTCCAATATTATGGTATGACCTGGCATACTCTGTAGCCTAACCCTAACCCTGGTCTCACCCTATCCCTAGCCTGCCCCTGGCTTACCCCTAGCTGGCCTTTCCCTGTCATGGCCCTCACATGCCTAGCCTGACCTGTCTTGATCTAACTGTGCCTAGCCTAGCCTAGCTTAAACATAACTTACCCTACCATGCCTAGCCTAACCTAGCCTGGCCTAGCCTAGCCTGTCCTACCCTATCCTATCCTGTCCTGCCTAGCCTGACCTAACCTAACTTCAACCTGTCTAGTGATCTAACTAGCCTGGCCTGCCTAGCCTGCCCTGCCTAGCCTAACCTGGCCTGGCCCTGGCCTAACACCCAGCCTGTCCTAGCCTATTGCCAACCTGGCATGTCCTGTCCCTGTCCTATCCTGCGCCTAGCTAGCCTGGCCCTAGCCTGGCCTAACCTAACCTAGACTTGCTAGCCTGACCTAGCCTTAGCCTAGGCTAGCTTATCCTCTTAACCCTAACCTAACCTAACCTAACCTAGCCTAGCTTAATCTGTCTAGCCTGAATGACCTAACCTAACCTAACCTAGCATAGCCTAAGCCTAGCCTAGCCTAGCCTACAACGCCCTGTCTAGCCTAACTAACCTACTTAACATAACCTAGCTTGGCATAGCCTCTGGCCTGACCTATGGTGGCCTAACCCTAACCCTGCTTACTTTGTGGGCTAGCCTATCCTGGCATAACATAACTAACCTTCCCTGGCCTAAGATAAGATAACCTACCCTAACCGAACCCAACCTACTGACACCTGGTAACCTAGCCTAGCCTAGTTTGACTACTAAAAATATATATTCAAAAAAGGAATGTTAACTTTTATAGTACAATTTAATTTTATCATATATATTATCACTTTATATTATATAAATTTAAACAATTTTTCTTTATACATTTCAAGTTGTTTTTAATTAAAAAAATACCATTGATAGTGTAATAAAATTAAATAATATATTAAATATTTCAATTTGAAAATCATTTTAAAAAATAAATTAAACTAAATCATATTGATAAAAGAAAATAATTTCAAAAACAAAATAAATTAAAAACTATTAATAAAAACTAAGATATAAATTTTTTTATCTGGAAATAAATTAAATGTGTTGCACACGTAAAAACAGGAACACAATGGCTATTCATCTAACCGCAAACCTGGGTTACCGTGCAATACAGTGCTCAAAGTGAAAATATTAAATCAGGTAATATGACAGGCAGCATAATACACGGGAATAATATACTCATGTCCATCCCCAAAACCGTACTGGTGTTGAAATCCTTACAACCGAAAGATTCTTTCTCCATTGATTATGTACACCCATTATTATTTGCATTACCTTTTTCCACCCGGAACCCAACCGTCCGGTACCTAATTTGTAGTAGGGTTTTAAAGGTGGACACATAAAAGTCGTTTGAAATATTCAGGAGGCAGCAGAGCTTTACATTCAATAAAAATTGCTGACGCACTAGATAATAGGACCATATCTGGAACTGGAATCGGAATTGGGATTTGATTTCATTTCTTCGGCTAACATTAAGCGCCCGCAAATGACCTGCTTATCATTCGTTGTTTTCAGCAATATTAGCGACCTTTTCGCTGCCAGTAATTTACAATTAAAAAAAAACAAGCCAGCGGAATGCAGACCGATGAGATTAAATGAGATTCCAGCAGGATTGCCATGCTGAAGAAAGATGATCGTTGATCTGCATGAGCGAAAACTGTTTGGGGTTCAGAAATCCTCATACAATAGAAACAGAATCATAAGATCTACAGGATGCCCTTCGCTTTAAAGATTTAACTGTAGGCTATGGGACTAATATCAATATCTTGATGAATTCAAACAAAAGTATAAGATAAAGAAAATTCGTTACAAATTTCGGTCATCTCACGTCTATCTTGCTGATAATAGAATGTAATAGATGAATATACATCACCCCCAAATTACTGCCACGGGACAGTAATCTTGGTCCGGTTCATTCTCTTCCTATGTCAAACTGAAAATTCTCACCAGAGCATCTGGCCCTTGTCTTGCAGAAGCACTGCCGCCCTCATCGAATGTCTGGTATGAACAGAAAACCGATCTTCAATACTCTGATCAAAATCGTAATGACGCCGCTATCTAGTGGAATCTAACCCTTACGAAATTCTCGTCCAGAGAAGAATGTTCTGAGGCTTGACATCCAGATGAATAATGTAAGCCAGGCCCAATACGATGTTGATTTCTTTGTACGAGTATTTCACGGCCATCACTTCGAACATGCTGTTCATAGCTCCACTTGAAAGTTCTGTCGGGTTTCGCCTTCCGCTAAGAAAATAAAAATCATTGCAGCTGCAGACAAACCGACTGCCACTTTTTTGTAAGTACCATGCTTTGAGGTCTTCTGATTCTTGATCATGTCGGTACTTTTCCTTTGGTGAAAATAAAATTGTCGTTTGAAAGTCTCTCACACCGTCTCAGACTGAAAAGACACAGAGAACATAGAAACATAGATAGTTGAGGACAGAAAATGGTGAAAAATGATAGGACTCGAGATAACCATATATGTCTCTGGCGCTTCTAGGGCTGTCCATTGATATACATATTTGGGGGCTCCTACCTCCTCTCCAACCATCCCCCGAATCGTAGGCTTTTTCCTGCAACGGTTACTTCAGCAGCTGTAGCTTGAGGGACATGGTTGATAGAAACAGATCATACTGCTGTCCATGTTTTTTTACTCCAACAGTTTACTTCAATTGTGTCCATGGTTGATACAAAGAAAGCCATAAAGAGCTGAGTTGATACAAAGCCATAAAGGTTACTTCATGCAGGCGGGAGCTGGGTGTCTTCCTCGAAAGCCATAAAGCATACGCTATAGGATATTAAAATGCTGTATAGGGTTACTTATGGTTTATAGGATATTAAAATGGTGTGTAAGTTCACTCTTAGATTTCAAGTGATTTAAATCTGGTATGAGCATATACGCCTTAGGACATTTAATATTGTATAACTTACGATTTGTTGTTGCACAATAAAATTCCACTTGTGCTAAATGAATATTTGAATTCCAACGCGACGACAAATTTGAAATTCAACACGGCAATGCAATAAAATTGAAATTCAAATGGGAACCACGCGGTCGATTAACGGAAAACGCCGAGAATGCGCAAACTCAAACATAGATACAACGTACATTGTTTCATTAACTACGACATTTCGCCTACTCGGAAAGATGGATGGAGTGATCGCAAAACAAACGGCACGGGTCACATCTTGAATGCGACTTCAGGAAACATAGCATGGTTATGTATGGTGAATGGCTGCTGTCGGGCGCATTAAGTAATCAGGATTTCGTGTGTTTATTTGTCTAATGTATCCTTCACAACCTAAAATTGTATGTAGTCATGTTTATGGAAGACCTTTTCTGTTGTAATGCATGTGATCTAATGATATAATTTTGTGCTTTCAAATATTTTGTTTGTGATTACTTTTTAGAGTGGTTTTTTTCCACCTTTATTTGTTCTAATACACAAGGGTCTGTGGAAGCATTTAGAATCACTTTAGCGTGGTTATAAATATATAAATGAAGTATTCATTATCTCTCTCATGTCCTTTAATAGATGATTGTATAATATAAATAGGTTTATAAGAATCTGTGGTCTTCAATATAAATGAGTTGTAAAATGTGAATAATATTCAAGGTACTCTTGAAGATTTCATAAGATAAATAGGAAAATGATAATGCTCTATTTTTTTTTCATTGGTTAAGAAATATGTAAGTCTATGTAAGTGTTATTTTAAAAAATCAAATCAATCTTTTATGACATATTTAAAATTGATTTTTATAATTTGTTTATTTTTAATAGTAGATTTGTTGAACTTAATTTACAGTTTTGAGAAATAATTTGTTAACCTACAAATTTGTGATATCTTTTTCTTCACTTATATGAGTGAATAATATTATTTTTTCCTCACTTATATGAAAAAGATTTTTTTGAAGAAGAGCTTTATAAGTTTAATTTTTATGATTTAAGTTTTCATGAAGGTATAAAAAAACTCTAATTTAAATTTTTTAGCAAATAAAAATATTTCAATGAATATTTGAAATATTATAATCATTAATATGTATATTATATTATATTTAATTTCATTTATTATATATATATATATATATATATATATATATATAATATTTTTAATAGTTATTTATTTTTTTGTTTTAATTTGATATATATTGTATTCTATTTTCATTTCATTTATATATAGTTATATATATTGTCAAGTATATATGTATAATTTTGTTTTAATATTATATGTGTGTGCTTGTTTTTGAGTAAGAGTTAAAAGTCAAGATTTCATAATAGAAGAATTGAATTATTGCATACTAGAACTTTATATTAATTCAATTTTTTTATTAGTAATATTTTTTTTGTTTTACAAAAATTTAAATTGTTATAATGGTAAAATAATTTTTAATACCTGAATGATGAAAATTTTGGATAAAAATTGTACAATTGTAGTGGATAATCATGCCAGGTCTACTTTGTTGTTCCAAAATTATATATATATATATATATAGATAAACAAAACCTTCAAATTATTACTATAAATGTTGGAGATATATTTATCCACAAAACATAGAAAAAAAATTATAAAATCAATCAATTATGATGATTATCTATTAATTTATTAATAAAAATAACTATAACTATGGATAATTAATAAGTTAATCCCTTAATCATTTTACGCCCAGTTGATTTTCTATTCACATAGTATTAACTAATGTTATTGTAAGGAAATCAAATATTATATAATGAAACAAGTGTGAACAAAGATCAAACTTTATCCATAATTGATCAATAATCCTTAATCCCATTAAGTATATTTTAATTAATAAGTTGACTAATAATTGTAGACATAAAAATTGATCTTGTGGAGGATGTCATATAACCCTCTCAAAAAACTCACACCACATAAATCTTCAAAATATCAAACTGATTAATAATTTTATGTTTGGGTATTGCATTTAACGTGTATCTCAAACACTTTTGTTTAAAAAGTTTAATATGTAAATGCATATGTAGTTACGCATTATGAGTTTAGTTTTAGCACGAGTAAAGATTATTTTTATAAATGAATGTGTAACATGCATATTCGTATTTTAGATTAAAAGTTTAATATGTAAATGCATGATGAGTTTAGTTTGTACTAGTAAAGACTTATAAATGAATGTAATTACCTATGATGCTTTAGACCTAATTATATAAATTAAAATTTATTGAAAATATTGATAGACATTAATGTATAATAAATATACAAATATTTATTTCACATTTATTAAAATTTAAAAAACATATAAAATTTAATTAATTATAATTTTATTTTATGTTATTATTATTAAAAAAAATTAGTATATAAATAAATAAAAGGTATGTAATAGGATTCTTAATAATGTGATTTGTCTTCTTTTACCATTGAAATTCTTATCTTTTAAATAAGTTTTACAATACTATAGGCTAATAACTTATAAATTCCAATAACTTATCAATTCTACATACACCTAAATGTCACAAATTTACTTAAATAGAAAATATATATTTTATTTATAATATTTTTTAATTAAGTTGAAAAGAAAAAGAGAAAAAAATTACCTTTAAGATAAATCTCAACTATTTTCCACTATTGATAAAAATATTTTGTAAATATTTTGCAAATGTTAAATCTCTTGTCATCATATATTAATTATTAATTAATTAAATTAAGTTTCTCAAATTGCCTTTTTATTCAAAATGCACTGTAACTTACACAACTCCTTACAAACTACATTTTTGTATCCTATCTCTTTATGCAAATTAACCATTGTAAAAAAACACATAAATAATTGCTATGGTGGAAGGAAATTATCAAAACGTTATGTTAGCACCCATCATAGTTTTCATGTCAAAATACATTGTAATAATTTATGTTAAAATATTTAACACCCCCCAATTTGTGTGTTGAATTTTTAAAGTTAGACATTTGAACTTTAATCCTAAGGTGGACCCCAAGGATAAGTATGGTAGTAATGTAATTGCATATTTTATTTGAGGAAATAAATAAAATGATTGTGCATTTTGACCAAGATGAGAATTAGAGATCACTTGCCAAATCCATGAGGATGGATTAGGCAACAACCTCAAAATCTTTCAAAAATCCTTTAAAGAAAATTAATTTAGATTTGAGGAGAAATCTAAATTTCCCTAATTATATAAAAAGTAGTTGGGAAGAGGTGAGAAAGCTAGAAAAGTCGAGGAAGCAAGTCGAGAGAAGGGGGACAAAATGGGAAGCCTAGGCTAAACAGGAAAGAAAGCATCCTGCTATTCTGGACGTAGAATTAGAAACATGCTTTGGGGAAATATGAGCTTAAATAAGCTGCTCCTAAGCAGATCAGAGGTTGATCTGTGATGGAGGTGATCTCAGCTCGGGGGTGAGTTCTGGGAGACAAAGAGGACTCTAAGGTTGGGAGGTTGGTCAATTGCAACAGTGGTATGTTCCTGTAAATTTTGTTCATTCTGATGTATTATGGTATGAATTGGCTACATATAAAATTTTTAAAAGAATGTGTATGATTGATTTTAGTACTACATTTAACAGATTCCATCCTAAGGCATTCACCTTCCAGATTCTGTTTAGTTGTAGACCAGAAATCCATAGAGTAGAAACCCCAGAAACTCTAAACCAAGGTCAGTTTAAATCTGAAGTTACTTAGCCTCTACAGATAATTAAATATTGTTTTGTTCCCTGTAGATACAAGGGTGATATTATCTGCTCATGTGTATGCTAGAGAAACATTATAGCAGAACTAAAGTTACATGATGAAAATCTAAAAGGAAGAAAGTAAGAACATTAGAATATGACATTCGAAATTGTGCTAGAAAAAGAGTAACTCTACTTTCTAGAATTTTTATAATAGTTATAAGTGTATAGATTTCATTTCTACATCTACCTTAAGTCCTTGAATTAAGTACCATAGCCCAAGATTTAATTTACAGTTAAGGACCTCCATTCAAGCACTATCGAATATCTATCTATGAGAAAAAAAAGGATATAAGAGCGTAATAGCTCTTATAGCATCTTGCATGCACATATTATTTCTAAATCTACTTTTAACCTTTGAAATAACGATCGTAGCAATATAATTAAAATAAAGTGAAGGCACACCACTAACTTAGTGGCATGATACATGTATAGGTCCTGAAATCAAAATAAAAATAAATAACAACGAAAGCGCCGAGAGCTAAACAATGGCTCGTTCGACCTTAGTCTTCAATACATGTATATGCAAGTAAAATAAAATAATAATATCAGTCCCGAGAGCTAATAAAAACCACAGTTTCTATTTAATATCGAGGTCAAAGAATGGGCGAGACGTAAAAGATTTCTATGCGGCCTATTTAGGGTTCTATGAACTTATGGTCAGACAATAGATATTAGGAAGATACACAAATTAGGTCCGCCAACAGAAAATTCGAGCGCGGCATGAGAAAGTCCGTTCATGTACGAGACAAGAAGAAACCACATTATGGAATAACGCATCAACAGTAATGATCAAATATATATATGATTACTCGCTGGGCATTGAGTTCATGCAACTGTTGTAAATAATTTTTATATATGACGGAAATAGTGTATAAAAACTCCAAAACCAGCGTAATATAATCTACGCTCGGAGGAATGCTATCATCATTAAAAATAATAGGAATAAAGCGTTGAATTCTCGTGAAGTAATAAACATGATCGAAATAATAGCTCGGTAACCCTCCTGCACGGATCATTAGTTAGTATCAGATGCCTATTGAAATAATTCGAACTGAACAAGTTAAGACGCCTGGAATCTAGCCGGCGAAGACAGTCTAACGTAAATATACACTCGTAGCCATAGATTAGGGTGGACAGTTAACTGTTGATTCCGAAGGATAGTAGAATGGTAGAACCGCATCGCAACAAAAGTTATGCATAACTTGCTACAACAAGAATAAGAAATCTTGAGGTTTACCTGTGGGTAGGGTTCTTTCCCACCCTCGCGACGTGTCGACTGAAATCACAGCAAAACGAGCAACCCATGCGATGCGCAAAGAAATCTGAACGCCAGTGGTGTGGATACTGTTAAATCTGGGTGTGCAGAGAAAACCTAAGAGTTCGCACTCCGAAATAAAAAAAAAACATAGGTTAGGAAAGGCCTCGACGTATAGCCAACATGAAATACGGTGAATAAATTTCTGCCCTGAAAAGCGTGCTAAATGCCACAATGATAATCGGTGAAACCGAACTCTTACATGTAATAAAACCAGGAGCAGATTGTAAACAACAACACACAAAAAAAAAAACAATAGTATGTATAACGCAAGGAGAGCGCAGCCATGATCCACACAGGCTAGAAAACGGGTTGGTTCCCTGCCCTCTGCGACCAGACTGGTATGTCGAAAATCTTCCCTCTCTGCGCAACACAAAACAGTAGATGAGGAGAAGGCATTATTGGTTAAAATAAGTACAAAACAAGAGGAAATAGTTGAAAATGCAGCCTGACCTGGTTAAAACCTCACCCATAGGCGATGGGAGCATGGAAGGGCACGACTCTGTAGTTCCGATTTAGACAGGAAGAGTCGGATAAATAAATCAGCGAAAGAGCCTCAAGTAAAAAGGAACCCCCGAAACCCTAATCCCACTTCCCCAGACCTTCAGAAAATCCCGATATTGATTTAGAGAACTCTGCCACGTCAAGAGGAGGGTACCCTGCTATACTAAGGTGCGCAGAGGAGGACGATAGACGCTGGCTGAGGTACCTTGCTCTCAGGAGCATCACGCCGTCCCTGCCTGCGTAAAAAACATGGAAACAGAAAAACCAAACTCACACGTTAGATCAGACCGAGCAGACTACAGTGCGACACGGACGTTACCAACCCTAACTAATACGCGTGTTGCGCCCTCTGCGTAGGAAATCAAATCAAGTATGCACTGGTTCAGAGTCCCCATAATGATAAACCGCCGTAGGGCGAATGAGTTCGGATATTATATGATTTTCTGTCACGCCGATCCGCGGGCTCGGGCGTTGTGGCATGAGTTACAAATTTTATAATTACAACCGGGTAATGATGGCCCAAGCCGTGGCGAATTCGTCAAGGATCTGAAAGTAATCCATGCCAACGAAGGCTACGATTATGGTAAGACCGGTTCGAAATTTCCATAATTATGAAGTTAGCGCTGACCTCTCACCACATCATTAGCTCGAATAACTACCTCTCCAAGATGACAGACGTACGTGGACTGTATAGATGTTATGTGGACATATATATAGGGTTAATTGAATTGGATATTATGTATCACGTACGTAGATCGATATACCCAAGTACTGTCAAAGGTATCGGCGGGGAAGAATACCATAATCTTTTCAAAGGGTTTATATATTTATTGTTATTGTTATCTATTACCGGTCTATGTATGTGGACACCCAACAAAAATATCAAAAGGGGGGAGGAGTTTCATATATATATGTGATATATATATATATCGACGTGCGCCTTCCCATAGTTTTATCAAGGTGTATATAAATATATATATGGGATTTTTATATATAGGTTGTGCATAGGGTTATGCAAATTTTAATTAATTCTATCCAGTGATATACATATAGGGATTGTATATGTCTACATGTATGTTTTATAATTATATATAAGTGCTATATATTGATACATAAGTAGCATATGTGTGATCTAAGGAAGGGATTGTACATATGGGCCTTAAGAGAGGCATAGGATTTTATGTATATGGGTGAACTGTACATGGGGAAAATATTAAAGGTTATAAAAAGGGGGATAGAAAAAAAAAAGAGATACTAAAAATTTAAAGGAGAAACTGAGGGGTAGAGGAACATATAACAATAGATGAAAATAAATACCCCATTTCTAAACTTGGTGGCCAGTTAATGAGTTTTGTCTGCTGGTTTGGATTACCATATTATTTATCGGTTTTACAACAGTACATACTTTAAAATTTTCAACAGGGCACGAAACCATTACCATTCACAATAGAACTTACATATTAATGTTATAGAAAATTTTAAGTAATAGGAACACACATATAACTTATAACATTATATTTACCGCCCTTGATTTAGATCCAATGTCTCAGGAAATTATTTCTTAGGGAATTCACACCAAAAGCATGGCTTTTCATCCATGTTATGTAGCCCACTGCCCAAGTCGTTTATCAACTTACCTTTAAAAGCAAGCACCAAGGTGGTTTACTTGTTGCACCTATAACAAGCGCTAGGTTGGTTTATCAATTTCTCTTAGTAGTGGGCACCACAATGACTCAATCTTATCTTTTAGTTCATTCACAAGGAATTCACCAAAATTTTAGATGGGGTATTGCTTCGTTTCAAGGAAGTTGGAATCCTTGTCAAGATGGTTTGCCATATTTTATTTTCATATTTTCCAAGTGTTTTATTAGCTATACAGCAAGCACCATAATGATTCAATCATCTACTAAGACCCCCACTCACCACACGAGCTTAAAAACATAATACGATGGCCTCACGCAATTTACGGGGAATGCACCCAAAGAAATTCATGAGCTTAACTCATACATAGAGCTCCACTACTAGCTGATATATTACCTTGTATTCTCCTACCAATTCCCAACAACTTCCACCGCTCAACAATCGGTGCAGGCACCTCCAAATAAGAGGAAACATGTTACAAGGAAAGGACCATGTCAGCTGTGTTGCTAATGGGAGGTCTGCAATTCTTCCATTGTGGTGTGTGTGTGTGCAGAGAGAGAGAGAGAGAGAGAGAGAGAGAGAGAGAGAGAGAGAGAGAGAGAGAGAGAGAGAGAGTCCAATTGGATCTCTGGCTTGGATGGTTGGGGGTAGAAATTTTTATCCTCCCCACACAAGTTCAAATCCCACTTTATGACATGTTTTCTGTTGTGAACCAATTAAAGCTAGCAAGGTACCAATAATATCATTCTCCATATAAATGTTTGAGGTGGGATGAGATGTTTCTTTTGCGTGTGTGTACACCTACATAAACCTATGCTCAAATCCTACTTGATGACATGTTTTCCCTTCATTGATTGATTGAATCTGTCAATGTACCAATTATCTCATCTCATTCTCTCTTAAGTTATCATTCTCACTAAGTGCTACAGTTCAGAATGAGATGTTATGTGTTTTTGTACACTGTATACACCTATGTTCATATCTAAACATGACATGTGTTTCCTTCATTAGCTGATTAAATCTAATAATGTACTAGTTATATCATATCATTCTCCTTAATTTCTTAAGGGTGAAATCATACAATTATCTCATTCTCACTTAAGTTATTAAGGGTGGGTTGAGTTTCTTTTTGTGTGTGTGCACATGAAAACACTTATGTTCATATCCCACTTTATGGCATGTTTTCCTTCATGGAAATATTCTAGAGCTAATGATGTGCCTGGTTATCCTGTACATAATTGTGTGAGGGTGGGATTAGATGTTGTTGTGTGTGTGTGTTTTAAGAACCCCCAAAAGTCTCGTTAATCAATTGAACCATCGACTCAAGTCCTTGTTTCTAATAAGGAGGCGAGAATAAAGAGGTTCAGAATTTGATAGCTTATTTAATGTTACTAGTCATTATTGTAACTAGTTAATTCATTACCCTCCATCCAAATATTCTAGGGAAGAGGGATGGATCCCATGAAGTTTTCATGGAAAAATATGTATATGTTCTAAGCAATAATTTTTTTCCCATGCTCACACACTTAATAAAAGAACTAATGTATTGGTACCATGCGGGATTCTCCTTAGAGATTTTTTTATATTAAGGGTAAATCAACCATAAATGTGTGGGAGGCTTGTAACCCTATATTACACTATGATATTTAATGCTAATGCCATTTCTATACTTGCTTTATTATTTGTCTGTAAATCTAGTGAAACCTTTGGAGAAAGCACTATTTTTATTAGAAAATTCCTTGGAAAATCCCCTCTAGGCACTTACCCACATTTTGGAGATGGTTCCTAGGACAAGTTCTACTGAAAAAACATATAAACCTAACCTCAAAGCCCCATGTGTAAGAATTTGACCTCATCACCTTCTTAGCAAATGCTGGCTTTTGGCATGGAAAAAATTCTTCAACTAACCATAAAGTTTAGGCCTTGATTATTTCTTCTGTGTTTCTATCGATAAATATATTTTAAATGCTTACATTAATAATGTCAAGGTTTTAACGACAGCAGTATTATTATTAATTTTTGCAACAACAATCTTAGACTTATGATTTTCACTACAATTATACAAACTTTAATCTAAAATTTCATCATTCATGTATTGAAAATGCTTTAACAATATAAAAATTAGATTTTGTAAAATTAAAAAAGATATTACTAATATAAAATTTTGGATTAATATAATTTTTTTTGTATGCATGAAATTATACAACATATTACCAATATAAAATCTTGACTTTCTAACTCTTCACCAAAAGTTTTATAAATATATACACAAATTTATATTAAAAATGCTTTGATAAAGATCCACGGGGTTGTTGGATATACAATGATGCGGATGCTTTGTGAAGGTACTCCTTGATACATTTAGGTAGCTTTTGTTGATTCCCTAAAAGATCGTAAGGAGGCTCGACAATTAGAGCTTGGGGTAACATTTAGAGCCCACATCTTGGGGGTGACGGCTTATTTAGAGGGCCACAAATAAGTAAACCAAGGAGCAATACCATCCTCCTGTTTTAAACTAAAATGACCTGTACACGAGATGGAGAACTTCGCATCAAGAGAGTGACCACACAGTGCTAGAGTACACTAATATCTATGTAACACCCCCAAGTTCTATGCTTTTCAAATGAGACATTTGAACATAAATCCAAAGGGGAGTGGACCCCAGTGGATGATTATTGTGTGGATGTGGTTAATTTTGTAATTATGAAAAATAAATAAAATATTATGTATGCACTATGACTAGATGAGAACATGAGATCCTATGCCTAATCCATGAGGTAATGGAAAAGGAAAAAGGACTTTCCCCAAATCTTTCAAAAATCCTTGAAAGAAATTATTTCTAATTTAGATTTTTGAGGAAAAATCTAAATTTCCCCAATGAAGAGGAGTAGTTGGGAAGAGGTGAGAAAAAGCTGGAAAAGCTGAGGAAAAGCTTAAAGCGGCTTTAAAGAGTCCCAGAATGGGAAGCCTAGGCTAAACAGGAATAAAGCATCCTGAAATTCTGGACGCAGAATTGGAAACAGGCTTGGGGAAAGCACAGCTTAAATAAGCTGCTCCAGAACAGGTTGAGGTTAGTCTGTTCTGGGGAGGATCTCTACTCGGGGGCGAATCCTGGGAGATAAAGAGGATTCTACGGTTGGGAGGACTGGTCATAGTAGAGGTGTGCATGCATAAATTTGAAGATATCTGTAAGTCTGTGGTAAATATATTCCTTTATGTTTTATGAAATTTTGATGTTATAGTCCTTTATGCAATTTATGAAGTTGTGATGTTATAGTGCCTTATGGTATGTATGAATGGTTATGTTATGTTACATTTTGCAACTGTTAGAGGGATTAATGGTTAAGTAACTTAGATGAATTAATGGTTAAGTAACTTATGTAACTGCAACTATAGCTATGGACAGTAGAGACAAATGGTTGGGGGTAGAGATGAAAAAATTGTAACAATGAGGGTTGAGATGATAGACCAATTGAGCAGCCAATATAATAACTATATATATATGTACAGATGGCTATCTTTTAACAGAGTATTAAATTTCGGTGTGTATAAACAGAAGATGTTAACAAACCAGTAACCATGAACATTAAGTTCCCAAACAACTAAATCTATCATAACAATACTGATGGCACAGAATTCACTGTGATCAATAACAGAAAGCAGGGAACAACAACCCTCAGCTATATTACAATGGAAAGAATGGTAACAAGTAGAATTACAGTATTCTATTGAATGTAAAGGTACACATATAGAGGTAGCAGTTGAAACCTAACTAAGTACGAGAATCTAATGCTAGGGATTTTAAACTATCCAATTCAATATTCTCTCCCTCCATTGGAGTGAAGCAAGAGGAGCTGTCTCCTAGTTTTCCCCTGGAATAGTTGAATCTGTACCATAGTGTCTCACATGTTGAATGGTTATAACAGACAAGTAAAGGGGGAAAAAGCCTAGGGTAAAATCTGTTGTGTAATAACAGTTTGTGTGAGGGAAGATTGTAAGCATGTGTGAAATACCATGCACAGAGCCTCTGGTTACCATCCATAGAACTACTGAGAAAGTAGTGGAGCAATGGTGGTGAACTGCGTAGAGATAGATGTAGGCGAGGAGGCATACATCTATACTTCGATGCTGAACTTTTACATATTGAAAATATTAGCAGGCCGACAAAGCTGGGGAGTTGATTAAGGGCCTAGTGATCATCCTGCACAGAAAACCTGAGAAATACGAAGTCAAATATATATATATATATATATATAAGCCTACTATATGAACAACAGTATGCACTGTAAGTGTTTCAATATAACAGCTATAGTCTGTTATCGACGCATAACAGATTATGAGAAGGTGTCTATAGACCTGTTATGAGAATGAAAAAAAAAAATGGGTTTGGGAGACGTGACAAATGGTATCGGAGCTAAATTTCAAAAATTGGGCAAGATATGTGCTCACAAGGAAATGGTTAAGTGTTGTAAAAGTTATGAATATTAAATAGTACTTCGAGTATACAAATATCTTGGATATACTTTCAGGTACACATGTAACAGATGGTGATGAAAGGAGTAGTATGAGGAGGCTCATAAACCAGAATGGTTAAACCTATAATAGGGTTATAATGACATATTTAGCTATTGTCCTACTATCATCGTTATGTAAAAGCAAGTACAGTGTGCATAAAGTTAAGCTACTGAAGCCATCTTAATACAGTAGAAAAGATCAATGTTGAAGTTACTTAGTCTCGATGGAAAGTGAAATATTCTCTTATTTATGTAGACACAAGGTAACAACATATATACTTGAGTATATTAGAATGATATTGTAGCAGAATTGAGGCAAAGAAAGTAAAGAAACTTGCATATGAAACTTAAAAATTCTTTTAGATAATGAATTTCTGCTATTCTATATGAGACTTATGGAATATATAGATCCCCTATATATATATGGCAGTCATATCAAGTCTATGTATATATATAAAGCTATAATACCAGCTTAAACCAAGGTCTAAATGGTAGTCCTAAATGGTAAACCAGAAAATAAATGATGGTAGTTGATTTCTATATACACTGGGGATCTAATGTGCTAGAGAATACATATAGCAGGACTAAAGTTTCATTGAAAAAAAAAAAAAAATTCAACCTTTATAGACTGCATATTTTAACATCCTAACAATTATATTGGTGTTAGGAAAAAGAGAAATTATATGCTAGGTGAGCAATAGACCACTTATAAAGGTATAGTTTCATATCAAAAGGAAAACAACAATTATATGTTTTACTCCTTGATTAAACTATAACCTATACAAATCATTACCTTATAATGAATGTCCTCTAGGCAGGTGCAATGAAGTATATATATTGTATATCAAAAAGGCAAGTGGCATTTAAGAATATGCATTATATAGCTATAAATTCTTATTAAACTCCAAAACCCATCTTCACAAAAGAAGGGTTAAAAGTATTTCTAAAATTCATAAAGTATGTTATGGGTGAACGTAGTCACTAACTATAAAATTTCATGACATGGTTATAAAAAAAAGCTGGGATTTAAGGAGTATACAACGTTAAATGAATAAAAAGGGGCCAAAAACATAAGAAAACCTATATGCCCCATGGTCGATAGTAACATGAATACATACATGAGGTGGATGTAAATATTTTAACAATTATAGCCTTTATAGATTCATATATGAAATTTGCAACATTTATAATGTTATTAGAAAAGGGGTAACTTTACTCTATATAATTTTATAATAACATTCAGAAGGGGATGGAATTCACTTCCCTATCGAGCCTTCGAAACAAAGATAATAGGCAAAATAAGCTTCATTTACAGTCAAGAAAAATTAGGTAAGCACTATTGATATTTTAGTTACAAACATAAAACAAGGTATACATAAGAGGTAAATGGGTATTCTAATATCTTGAATGCGCTTATTTAATTACTTCTAGTATTATATCTAAACAAAAATCAAAACCTTAGAAATATAACTAAGTTGAAAAAAAAAATAATGACGGAGAAACCCGCGTGGGGACATGATAGGAAATCGGTCTGTCGAGCCATGGAATTTAGCCGTCCAATCTAGATTTTAATATCAAAATGTATAGCATTACAACAAAGGACAAAATAAATGATAAATGCGATATATATGTATATCCATGTGAAGCGAATACCTCATCAACACGAACCGTAGATGAACAATAATTATGATAAGGGAAATATGACCACGGCTCGATGGTGGGAAAAAAAATAATGTATATGACATGACAAATAATCGGGAATTCACTCTGTTTTGAAAAAACAATACTTCCACAGCGGTTACAGCAAAGAATGGCGCCCACCGTGTGGCTCGAACCCACGACCCCAAGGGTAAGAGCCTTGCGCTCTACCAACGGAGCTGGACGGGCTGCCAGAAGGTAAAGCTCTGACGGTATGACTCACCGTGGGAAATAAAACCAACGTAGCAGCATCGGAATGATTAAACCTGCAGTAGAATATAACATTAAAACACCGCAGAAACTGCAACGCTTACTTCTGGTTACGAAGAAGCTATTATTGAAAAACCTATCTGTTCTGCCTATAAAAATGAAATAGGGAGCCATATTAGCATATTCCACCGAAAATCAGAGACATGCACATAAACAAGACCGCCTATGCACTCGGTCAGGAGGCAAAGCGACCGAGATAGCCACCGGTTAGGACTCTCGCGCCGGAGATGCCGCCAGGGTGAAAATACCGGTAAAAAAAAAAAAAAAAAAAAAAAAAAATAATAATAATAATAATAATAAGATAGTGGGGTTTCGGCGAAACCAGGAAAGAGAAATAATAAAAACAGCTAAGAAAGTGAGGTAAATAAGAGTAACGGGTTCACAGAGGTGAAAGAATAGTGGGTGAAATTACTGAACATGTTTGAAGACCGAATAACACCAGAATGATGCATCTTCGCCATCACCGTGGGTAAATGCAGGAGTGCTACCTCCGGAGATAATAGGGAAGATCGGATGAATAAGCCACACAGGAAAATCAACTTAAAAGAAATTTTGGTAACCCTAATGGGGATTCCCAGGTAGATTGTGAAAATCGGCCACGTTAACAGGCTCGTACCAAGTAGCAGTGAAACGCGCAGGTTGAGGTATGGAGCTGCTACTTTCTGTCTGCAGATGAACGGAGTATTAAACCTAGAATGGTCATTCTCTGATGCAGTACTCTTACTCTCAGTAATTAGAGGCACCGACCTATCAAAAAGCAGGCCAACTGTCACACTCAAGCTCAGTGTGAAACGATATGCGCCGGAATTTGGTACTTTCTAGAGCGAGAGGCCAGCTAGGTCGGAAGAGCAAAGCGCACACGTTAAACCTTAGGAAACAGTATGCTGTCAGGGTGATTCGAAACCAGGGTAAACCTCCGAACGTGGTCTCAGTAGTACCTGGGTTCCACGTCGGCATACAGGAATATTATTCAAATGGATGCGGCCTGCATAGGTATGAACAACCAATGATGATACTCCGTGAAGAATCCGGCCCCTGAGTGCAAGCAAACAGTCCATATTTAAGTGCGTTAGGGTTTAAAAAAAAAAAAAACAGAAAAACAAACATCACAGGAATCCAACGTGTTGGCATCGGTCACAATCCGAGCGAAATAAGTAATGGACAGAATGCGTGAGTACACGCAGGCGCGCCGGCTAACACCATAGAGAGTCATCGAAATGGCAGTAAGCGGCGGCGTGATATCCCACGAACCCTAACTATTACAACGCAAGGTGGGTTATGAAATCCTATTGATATCAGTGGGTATGATCGATTCGTAGGATCTGCAACTAAGAATGATAACAACACATCTGTTTTCATAATTTCCGCGGCGAACACGTGTACAAGCCAGACGTATGGCGGAGAGGAGGTCGTAATATAAATGCGTGGTATGTCCATTCCATAATTTCCACCCGTGACTGTCAAATTATAAATATGTTCATTAAAAATCCAGTGACATGATCCATTCATGCGAGTATAGGTCAGTGCGTAAAGGTTAATGACCGCCATAGGATGCGTAGGTTATAGTATATATAATATATATACGAATCCAACGCTTTTTACCTTTAAAAAAAAAAAAAAATTCTTGCATAGAAATATATATAACGAAATGGCGCTTTTCAAATTATTTGTAAAAAGAAAAAAGAAAAAAAAAGAAAGGGTTTTGGACATATATGTATTATATACAAATAGATGCAATATATATATATATATGCATGCTCGTTGAAACTAATTGTGAACAAGGAAATACCCGAAGGAGGTTTTGCTTAAGACATAGTCTTAGGTCAAGGGTAATAGATTGTGAAAAGTGCGTTATTTAGCGCCCTAGCGCATTAGAGCACCGCATAGTAATACTAAAGACTAGACTTATATATATATTAATTACATTATATAATGACTTCTACCGATACCTATATCTATGGTGACTAAAGATATGGGTTGAATGTATAAAGAAAAAAAAAAAAGAGGTAGTGAAAGGGATGTATATCCATGCAGTTTAGTAAAAGAGAACCACCCCTCTTAATATCATAAAAGGATGTATATATATATAGAGAGATATATATAGAAATAAAAAAAAAAGAAAAGGGGGGGGTTTCATATATATATAGGTATATGAAACATATGCGTATAATTACATGTAAAACATACCCGCGATAAATATATATATATATAATGATCTCTATATATATATAACCCCTCCACATGTATATACATGTGGGTTAATGATATTAAATTAATATAAATGTGGACACATGGTTAGAAGTAGGATTCACAATTATATGGGTGAATAGATAAATTTATCTATTCATAAATTATAAATATTTTATATGGGTGAATTATAAACGTTTTATAATTGTTTTATAAATGTCTATATAAAGTTGTTTTATAATGTTTATAAATTCACTTTATCATGAAAATATATATATTGTAGGTGGTGGAAATATATATAAGACTGCAGTACACATAGTCGAGTTGGTGGGTGGACTCGATGTTATATATATTTTAATATATAATATATATATTCAATATGATGATGGGAAGGATTATTAGAGAATATATATGTATAACTAAATTTGGGATCAAGAAATTTAGTTGGAATGTCAAATGTTATTAGATGAAGAAAAAGTTACACACGTATATCATTAGGGTAAATGAATATACCCTTTGAACATTCCATGAAATAAAACACAAAAACAATAAGGGGTATCGAAAAATATATGAAATATATATATAGGTATCGAAGTGTGCCTTTTCTAAGTATTATTAAAATGGATATGGACATAGCTATATCTATAGTTTTATTAGAATGGAAGTAACATATGGATGTGGTTTTAACCAATTGAGTGTACCATATATATATATATATATATATGGGTGTATTGAAGTAAAGTTGAAATATAGTACTCATTAGTACTCACTTATGGTGAAAGGAGTTATAAACACAGCCAAATAAGTTGTTTTAGTAAGTATGGACGGTTGCAAATCCATTACATTGATTTAAGCATGAATGAATGAAGGGGTGAATTAAAATATTCCTGATGAATTACTTAAGGAAGAATATTCTTGTGATAGTGGAAGAATGATCCTTAATTACTTATTTATATTCTTCCAGTTGGTGTATTTTATAAGTTTAGAGATAATGAGTAAAAGAATTGGAAAAATATGGAGAAGGGGTATTTCTCTCATAAGGAAAAGAAAAATAAATAAATACAGATTTAAAAATAAAAGCATGAGAGAATTATGGGTTGCTTTTGCTAGAAAAAAAAAAAGAAAAAAAAAAGAAGGAATTCTTTTATGACTCACGAAAAAGTTGAAATACTTTTATGATTTATGAAATCTTTTCCATTTTAAGCTGATGAGTCTTTGAAAAAGGGGAAACTGTGTCAAATTCAATTTTGGCATTAACAAGTATTGATATTGTAAATGTGATGAATTATAGAAATTACATTTATCACTAAAAAAAGGAAACATGAATTCTCACTATAAAAATTTTTTTTGGTGCAAATTTTATTAAAGTTAAATTTCTTGAGTCTTAAATGCAAAGACAGAGAAATGATGTGAAATCATACAGCTACAACCGAGAGAAAAGAGGATGAGCTGTATTTTGGACTTGGGTGGGGGAAACCCATCAGTTCCAAAATTTTTCACTTAAGTTTTGAACGAGTGGATACCATTTCATGTGAGAGGTAAGCATGGAATGGTAGAGATTATTAAGGAATCTAGTTGTTACTAATTAAATTAAGTAACTAAGAAAAGAAACAATGAAAAGATACTAGAAGTACAACTATAAAATGAGCAAGGGTAAGCATAACCATGCATATGATCCAATTGTTTTCTCTCATTTATGTGTACTAATGAAAAAGTTGAGAAATTGTTTAGACAAGTGTGTAACAGGAAATTGGGCACTCTGGAAACGAAGAGGAAAAAGGTGAAGATAAAGCACCTAGAAAATCCAGAAAAAACCGAGCTGAACCAAGTTGCGTGAGGAAAGAATCTCACTGAAACACAAGAAAGGATAAGTAGTGTACTAAAAGTGCACTAAACTATTATGAACCTGAACGGTTTGAGTTATAACTGAATGTCTTAAGTTATTGAAATGCAGAATGCTGTTGTGAATTATCAATTATATGTACCTGATCTTACTTACATTGGTATGAATTGTGGACAGAGAAATCAGAATAAAAGATCTTCCATACAGACTTCTTGCAAAGAAGTAGGAAGAAAACAAACTGCGTAAGGCATCAGTAAATAGAGTGGAGGCAGGAGAGTACACTGCTGGAAACTAATGGCTTAGCCCTACCATTGCTTATTAAATTTCCTGATATATTTTATGTCTCCTTGTTGGAAAAGAAAAGTTATAAATTTTGTATATGATGCTTCTCACATGATTGATTGGAATTGTGGTCCAGGAGGAACCAGAAGAGGAATTTCCTTACAGAGTCGCTTCAAAGATGAAAGCGAGAAGAAATGGAGGTGCGGAAGTGGACAGTAGCTCGGGTAAAGGTGCAGTGGAACACTTTACTGCTAAAAAGCTACATGGCACAGAGAAGCTCAAATGATGGAAAAGCATTCATAATTATGTTCAACATCAACTAGTAGATAGTTGTCAACACCGAGGACGGTGTTTATTTTCAGAGGGGGAATATGTAACACCCCCAAGTTCTATGCTTTTCAAATGAGACATTTGAACATAAATCCAAAGGGGAGTGGACCCCAGTGGATGATTAGTGTGTGGATGTGGTTAATTATTTAATTATGAAAAATAAATAAAATATTATGTATGCACTATGACCAGATGAGAAAATGAGATCATATGCCTAATCCATGAGGTGATGGAAAAGGAAAAAAGACTTTCCCCAAATCTTTCAAAAATCCTTGAAAGAAATTATTTCTAATTTAGAATTTTGAGGAAAAATCTAAATTTCCCCAATGAAGAGGAGTAGTTGGGAAGAGGTGAGAAAAAGCTGGAAAAGCTGAGGAAAAGCTTAAAGCAGCTTTAAAGAGTCCCAAAATGGGAAGCCTAGGCTAAACAGGAATAAAAGCATCCTGAAATTCTGGACGCAGAATTGGAAACAGGCTTTGGGGAAAGCACAGCTTAAATAAGCTGCTCCAGAACAGATTGAGGTTAGTCTGTTCTGGGGAGGATCTCTGCTCGGGGGTGAATCCTGGGAGATAAAGAGGATTCTACGGTTGGGAGGACTGGTCATAGTAGAGGTGTGCATGCATAAATTTGAAGATATCTGTAAGTCTGTGGTAAATATATTCCTTTATGTTTTATGAAATTTTGATGTTATAGTCCTTTATGCAATTTATGAAGTTGTGATGTTATAGTGCCTTATGGTATGTATGAATGGTTATGTTATGTTACATTTTGCAACTGTTAGAGGGATTAATGGTTAAGTAACTTAGATGAATTAATGGTTAAGTAACTTATGTAACTGCAACTATAGCTATGGACAGTAGAGACAAATGGTTGGGGGTAGAGATGAAAAAATTGTAACAATGAGGGTTGAGATGATAGACCAATTGAGCAGCCAATATAATAACTATATATATATGTACAGATGGCTATCTTTTAACAGAGTATTAAATTTCGGTGTGTATAAACAGAAGATGTTAACAAACCAGTAACCATGAACATTAAGTTCCCAAACAACTAAATCTATCATAACAATACTGATGGCACAGAATTCACTGTGATCAATAACAGAAAGCAGGGAACAACAACCCTCAGCTATATTACAATGGAAAGAATGGTAACAAGTAGAATTACAGTATTCTATTGAATGTAAAGGTACACATATGGAGGTAGCAGTTGAAACCTAACTAAGTACGAGAATCTAATGCTAGGGATTTTAAACTATCCAATTCAATATTCTCTCCCTCCATTGGAGTGAAGCAAGAGGAGCTGTCTCCTAGTTTTCCCCTGGAACAGTTGAATCTGTACCATAGTGTCTCACATGTTGAATGGTTATAACGGACAAAGTAAAGGGGGAAAAAGCCTAGGGTAAAATCTGTTGTGTAATAACAGTTTGTGTGAGGGAAGATTGTAAGCATGTGTGAAATACCATGCACAGAGCATCTGGTTACCATACATAGAACTACTGAGAAAGTAGTGGAGCAATGG
Organism: Pinus albicaulis; assembly: GCA_034641835.2. Classification (NCBI taxonomy): domain Eukaryota; kingdom Viridiplantae; phylum Streptophyta; class Pinopsida; order Pinales; family Pinaceae; genus Pinus; species Pinus albicaulis. The sequence continues at coordinate 467,714,688 of CM076571.1, forward strand.
TGGTGAACTGAAGCTGAGAATCAATATGGCGGAGGCTACATCTATGCCCCGATGCGAACATGAAAATATTAAACGGACGGACAAAGGCAGGGAGTTGATTAAGGGCCTAGTGATCATCTTTGCACGAGAAAACACAGAAATACGAAGTCAAATATATATATATATATATATATATATATAAGCCTACTATATGAACAACAGTCTGCACCGTAAGTGTTTCAATATAACAGCTATAGTCTGTTATCGACGCATAATAGATTATGATAAGGTGTCTATAGACCTGTTATGAGAATGAAAAAAAAAAATGGGTTTGGGAGACGTGACATTATAAAACTTTTGGTAAGAGTTATAAATTCAAGATTTTATATTGGTAATATGTTGTATAATTTCATGTATACAAAAAAATTATATTAATCCAAAATTTTATATTAGTAATATCTTTTTTAATTTTACAAAATCTAATTTTTATATTGTTAAAGCATTTTCAATACATGAATGATGAAATTTTAGATTAAAGTTTGTATAATTGTAGTGGAAAATCATAAGTCTAAGATTGTTGTTGCAAAATTACACACACACACACACAGAAAACCTTGACATTATTAATGTAATCATTTGAAATATATTTATTGATAGAAACATAGAAGAAATAATCTGGAAGGCCTAAACTTTATGGTTAGTTGAAGAATTTTTCCATGCCAAAGCCATATTTGCTAAGAAGGTCATGAGGTAAAATTCACATGGGGCTTTGAGGTTAGGTTTATATGTTTTTTTCTAGTAGAAATTATCCTAGGAACCATTCCCAAAATGTGGGTAAGTGCCTAGAGGGATTTTCCAAGGGAATTTTCCATTAAAAAAAATAGTGCCCAAAGGTTTCACTAGATTGATAGATGCTATTGTGCTAAGTCTAGAAAGGTATTAGCATTGAATATCATAGTGTAATATAGGGTTACAAGCCTCCCATACATTTATGGTTGATTTACCCTCAATATAAAAAATTCCAAGGAGAATCGACATGGTACCAATACATTAGTTCTTTTATTAAGTGTGTGAGCATGGGAAAAAATTATTTGCTTAGAATATATACATATTTTTCCAAGTGAAAACTCATGGGATCCATCCCTCTTCCCTAGAATATTTGGATGGAGGGTAATGAATTAACTAGTTACAATAATGACTAGTAACATTAAATAAGTTTACCAAATTTGAACCCTTTGCTTATGGCCTCCTTATTAGCAACATGACTTGAGTTGATGGTTCAATTGATTAATCTAAACTTTGTGGTTGTTAAAACACACACACAACAACATCTAATCCCACGCTCATACAATTATGCAAGAATAGGATAACTAGTACATTGTTAGCTCTAAATGGCCCATGAAGGAAAAACATGCTATAAAGTGGGATATGAACATAAGTGTTCTCATGTGCACACACACAAAAAAGAAACTCATCCCAGCCTTAATAACTTAAGTGAGAATGAGATAATTGGTAGATTCTCACCCTTAAGAAATTAAGGGAGAATGATATGATATAACTAGTACATTATTAGATTTAATCAGCCAATGAAGGGAAACATGTAATAAGGTAGGATATGAACATAGGTGTATATAGGTGTACAAAAACACAAGCAACATCTCATTCCAACCTCAAGCACTTAGGTGAGAATGATAACTTAAGAGAGAATGAGATGAGATAATTGGTACATTGATAGATTCAATCAATCAATGAAGGGAAAACATGTCATCAAGTAGAATTTGAGCATAGGTTTATGTAGGTGTACACACACGCAAAAGAAACATCTCATCCCACCCTCAAACATTTATATGAGAATGATATTATTGGTACCTTGCTAGCTTTAATTGGTTCACAAATAGAAAACATGTCATAAAGTGGGATTTGAACTTGTGTGGGGAGGATAACAATTTCACCTCTTAACCGTCCAAGATAGATCCAATTGACTCTCTCTCTCTCTCTCTCTCTCTCTCTCTCTCTCTGTACACACACACTACAATGGAAGAATTGTGACCTCCCCATTAGCAACATGCCATTGGGATATGGTCCTTTCCCTTGGAATATGTTTCCCTCTTATTTGAGTGTGCCCAGTTGATTGTTGAGCATGTGGAAGTTGTTGCGAATTGGTAGGAGAATACAAGGTAATATATCAGCTAGTAGTGGAGCCCTATGTATGAGTTAAGCCCTTATGAATTTTGGGTGCATTCCCCGTGAATTGCGTGAGGCCATCGTATTATGTTTTTTAAGCTTGTGTGGTGAGTGGGGGTCTTAGTAGATGATTGAATCATTATGGTGCTTGCTGTATAGCTAATAAACCACCTGGAAAATATGAAAATAAAATAGGCAAACCATCTTGACAGTGGATTCCAACTCTTGAAACGAAGCAATACCCCATCTAAAATTTTGGTGAATCCTTGTGAATGAACTAAAAGATAAGACTGAGTCATTGTGGTGCCCACTACTAAGAGAAATTGATAAACCAACCTAGCGCTTGTTATAGGTGCAACAAGTAAACCACCTTGGTGCTTGCTTTTAAAGGTAAGTTGATAAACGACTTGGGCAGTGGGCTACATAACATGGATGAAAAGGGGGTCATCGCACCCTCGCAGTTCTGTACTTGCTGACTGAGACTTGTTGTTCTACAAGTCCAAAGGACGTAAAGTGGACCCCGGTGGTTGGTTTTCGTGTGGATGTGGATTTAATTTGTGCTTAGTATGAAAAAATAAATAAAATATTATGTATGCAATATGACCAAAAAGAGAATTGAGATCACTTGCCAAAAATCCATGAGGATGGATAAGGCAACAAATCCCCAAAAAAGCTTTCAAAAAATCCCTTGAAAGAAATTTATTTAGATTTAAGGAGAAATCTAAATTTCCCCAATGAAGAGGAGTAGTTGGGAAGAGGTGAGAAAAAGCTGGAAAAGTCGAGGAAAAGCTTAAGCGGCTTTAAGGAACCCCAAGAGGGGAAGCCTAGGCTAAGCAGGAAAGAAAGCATCACGCTATGCAGACGCGAGAATTAGAAACATGCTTTGGGGTATGAGCTTAAATAAAGCTGATCCTAGAACAGATTAGTGGTTGATCCGTCTTTGGGAGGTGATCTCTGCTCGGGGGTGAATCCTGGGAGATAAAGAGGATTCTAAGGTTGGGAGGACTGGTCATGGAAAAAGGGTGCATGCGTACATTTGGAGATATACTGTAAATCACGTGTTAAATGTATCCTTTGTTTTATGAAATTGAGGACATTATATTCCTTTATGCAAATTGTAAAATTTTGATGTTATATTCTTTTATGCAAATTATGAAATTGCAATGTTATAGTGCATTATGGAATGTATGAATTGTATGTTAAGTTGCGGTATGCCCTCATTAGATGGATTAATGGTTCAGATAAATTATGTAATTGCAAATACGGCTATTGACAGATGAGAGAAATGGTCGTGTAGAGATGATTACATGGTAATAATGAGGGTTGAGATGATAGATCAATTGAGTAGCCAATATAGTAACTATGTAAAGATATAGATGGCTATCTTTTAAAGGAGTATTCAATTTCTGTGTGTATAAACGGAAGATGTTAACAAACCAGTACCCTGAACATTAAGTTCCAACCAACTAAATCTATCCTCAAAATACTCATGGCGAATATAGACCTTAAGAGAGACATGTTGAATCTCATTCGGAGTAAAATGAACCTCTTATAGAAGAGGAGTTTAGAAATTTAGGAGGAGTAATCATGAGGTATAATGGATATTATTAATCCCATTTAAGAAAAGAAAAAAAAAGGGGGTTTGGGAGACGTGACAAATGGTATCGAGACCTAGTTCAAAAATTGGGCAAGATATGGGCTCACAAAGAACTAGAAAACTGTTATAAATTTTGTGAAAATTATTTGATGTTAGTATTACAAGTAACAAAATCTATTTTGGGCTCTCACCTTTCAGATTTTGTTTAGTTGTGAGACTCGTTAGCTATGGAGTAGAAACCTCCGGAAAACTCTAAACCCAAGATGGTTTAAATGCGAAGGTACTTAGTCTCCATAGAAATACTGAATATTAACTACTTCCTATAAAATTACAATGGTGAAATTTTATGCTTACGAGTAAGGGAAAGATATATTAGCGAGCTTTGAAGTTATAAGACACATGTTAGAGTATGTAGGTAGGATGACATTTCTAGCTTAAAAAGCAACTCTATTTTTCATAAGGGCTATATCTTAGAGTACATATTATCTCCAGGGAATCTATCTCTAATTCTTATGGGTATGTTAGAAAAGCGAGTATAGTAATCGACTACTTGCTATGTAGACTGAAAGTGTGGAAACAGATACTTGAAATCTAGGCTGCATCTATGAGCTCTGATAATATTTATAACATTTGTAGATTGCATAGATGAGTATTCTACCTATCATCATAAGTGCTAGAAAAAAAAGGTAGTAATTCTATCCTATATGTGCGATATACAAATTATCGAGTCATAGGCTGCATATTTAATTACATTCTTACTCTTACAAAACACCGTAACATAGCCAAATACTTGTTTATAAGTAATGCTCTATAGTAAAACTCCATTAAATACTTGTAGATAAATTTTAACAGGAAAAAAAATTTTACAAGTAAGTATTCTGGAACAAGTAGTTGACTCTTATCGAATCACAAAGTAAAGGTATCCTAGAGAAGAGTTATAAAAAAATTCCGAGCAATTACAAAGTAAATTGTATTTTGACATCTTTTCTAACCTTGAACTAAACATTAGAAAATTTTAGATGAAATGTGCGCAAGACCTATCATCATCAAATATATAAATATATGCTCGTAAAGTCTAAAAGTAAGTGCATATGTTTCTCGCTAAGCATAAATAGCATTACCAATGTTATATGCATGATATACTTTAGGAAAGTATTATACGATTCGGTACTTCATAGTTCAGACCTCAGGAGTAATAGGTATAAAAAAAATTTGAAATTGACATATTATCAACATGACCGCAATAACTATATATATATATAGGGCAACGATGCGTGTAAGAAAAAAAGAAGAAAGACATATCTCGGCTATATATATATATAGATATATATGCATTGATAAAATAAAGTGGAAATCATATTTGTGCATATAAAATAAAAAACATATGAACGACTGAAATCAATAGCGATGAAGGCGTGAGATATATATGGGTATAGATGCGGCGTTGGTTAATCTACATACACTCTTATTGTTAACCATGCCAAGGTGGACGGATAGACGGTAACGGGTACGTGGTGAGTGGATATGGCATGCCACGCGTATATAGGTATATACAAGCGCTTTTAAATAATGCATACAGACACCTGGATATATATATATATATATATATATATGGGTTCAAAGAAACAAAAATACAAAACGTGTAAACCATACTAAGTGGTTATTAATCGAACTCAGATAATCAAATAATGATTCGAGAAAAAATTAAAAGTGGAAATCCTACGATTCGGTAGGAAAACTATAATGCATTGGCGGTAGGGGCGCACGATTTAAACGATGAAAAAACTCAAAGCTGGTAGTGGGGCTGCGTATGGTGCGGCCCGGTGATGCGAGTTAATCATAATATAACCTATACAAAATTAACGATAATTATTTGCGTGCGGGTCCATATTGGTCGCATAGGCGTATAATTTATCGGCTATCAAATTGAACGAAGAGAGAGCAGTTCGTTTCAATAATACGAAACAATATATTGCCATGCAATACCACGATCGGCTTTTAACACGGAAACCGATGCGGAGGTGGGTAGGATCGCTCCACCTTTTGGGCGCAAGGGGACGACAGTGAGAACTCGAAAGCGCCGAACCTACGATCATTCTAATTTCATTACGAACTTTACAACATTAAATCCAGAAAAAACAAAAAAAGATGATAGCATAAATGGAAAGAAGTTATCATTGGCCGCGTTCGGGCGTTCGTCCGAAAAGAGTATAACAAGACCCTAGTATAAGTTGCTAAAATTAAAAGCGGGATGTCGAGTCTCGTGGATCATACCCCAACCGAACCACGCCATCAATCGAGAATACGCATCCATACGGTGAGTACACCGATTAGCGTGGGGTATCAATGCAACCCGTGTCTAATAAAAACCAATACGAGTTAAACGAAAGGTATAGATCTCTCGGTTAGAGGGGTGGATTAACTAATGTAGAAACCGGACGGTAAAAAAGTTCTTCGACAGATTCAAAAACGTAGACATAGAGAACTGAATAAAATACAAATTGTTAGTAGTAAATACACGACAACCCGGTCGCAAAGGGAACGTTGTATCACACTCGGGGAAGTTGAAATCCTTCGACGGAACGATGGAGGACGAGTTTACAATGGGGTCGGTGGAACGCATGGGAGTAAAAGGGAAAATCGCTCAACGGAATGGGATTTACGGAACCCACGAGCTGAATAAATATAGAAGCAATCGCTCGGGAGGAATTCTGTGAAGTAAGGGTATGAAAAACCCTAAATCCCCGCACTATGCGTACATATAAATCCATGATCGATTTGACTCCCAATTCGCTTAGTGACAGACTAGGTACTGGAAGTGGGAAAAATAAATTCACATCCGGTACTAAAGTCTCGCGTTGATAGACTTGCGAGCGTCTGAGTCGAATAGAAAAAAGGTAGCTAATAGCTAGACGTAACCACGAGGGACGAGTTTTGGGGTCGAGCAAGTGATCGTGTCGTATACTCCCAACCACTTGTACGCACGTCGATCTCTGTATAAAATATCGTACTTGAGCTAAGTAGGAATACAATCCTACACGTATTGCACGTGCGAGGGATAGGAACTCGCAAATTTCGGCATCGGGTACCTCCTCTGCGAGTGTGAGGCGCGCGTCGCTGCACAAGAAAAATCAACCGAACTCGGAATGAGCTCGCACACTTAACCCCAATTGAGATCCCCAAAAATAGATTTCACTCGCATCGCGATCAGAGCGAGGACGGACGATAGCGTGAGTAAAACGGAAGAACCAATTTGTGAACCTTCGACACGACGACAAATAGACTGGACATAAAAATAATAAAATAAAATAAACTCTCCGAGCGGTAGGGTTAGGGTTTGTGTAAGGCTGCGGGATCAGAAATAGCACCATCGTGAAAAAAACCGAAGTTAATCAACAAAGGCGGAAAACTTCCAAGGCCAAATGTCGGCAATAAAACTTAGCCGTCGCATTGCGGGGAATTCGTAGTCGATTATTGTAGAAACCAATTCCTGTCATATAAATGATGACGAAAATATCCACGTATTGTTACTGTTGCATAATAACACAAGGAAAAAAAATTTAAAAAGGGTTAATATAGGGTTGAGCGGGTGGCACGTAACGATCGGAGGAAAACGCTGGAATAGTGTGGCGCCGACGTGGGCGAGTTCAACGCTAAAGTCAAAAGAATAAATCATGAGTATGGTGCCGGTTCTATGAGCATACAATTAATTCGGGCGTTAAAAAGGAGTCGCATATATATATGTATATAAGTATTACATATATATATATATATATCGAAATGTCGTTTATAAAATGATCAAAAGATATATAGTGACTCCATATAAGGGTTATGTGTATAATTCAGGAAATAAGTATGTTTGAATATATCGGTTTAAGAAGGAAGCGCTATATATACCTATGTATATGTATAGGTATACAACTGTAATAGACCTAATCGAATTCGGTGAGTGGACTCGATAAGTAGTTGTAGTAATTTTATAATGTGGAAAAGTGTTAGAGAAGAGGTAGGCCATTGGTATATGTATACCTTTGGGTATATGTATAATATAAAAGATTCTTGGTATAGGTTCGAATATATATAGGTGTTATATATATATATATATAGGGTCGAATCTATATAAGGGTTAAATATATATCATGAAATATATATATACTTATCGATATAGATTCAAGATTATAAAATCTACCTAAGAGTATCTATAAAGGCTTTGCACGATACATGGTGAGTTCGATGGGTGGACTCAAATGTATAGGTGTTGAATATATAAGAGGGAAGATTATTAGAAAATACCCTACCAACACATTGTGAAATAGGGTTTGAGAATCTTTGCGTGATTGATCGACACGTTATATTGACCCTATGTATGAAAACTTGGAAATAATAGGATATACCTTAACTACATAGCCGTTGTGCAACATCTCGATTCTTGAAGACAACCCGAAATCGACTAGTAACGGTAGTAATGTGTTAAAGTTGCGTAAAAGAGTATTCATTAGATGTCGGACGCCAACGAACTTGGCAAACGGAAAATTAGTAACCGAAGAGAGTCACGGTCGGCATTGTACATGCGGGGAGCGGGACGTAAATAACACGCATCGAACCACATTCATTGGACCGCAACTTAAGAATTAGGATTGTAATAATCATATAATTATCTCTTTCAAATGTCCCAATATGGTTATTGGTCGATGATTATGAGAGTTGGGAAAAAAAAAATTTTGTGGGAATTGAGGTATATATACATAACCTATTATCCTTACGTGTAGGGGTAAGTAAGTTATCCAAAGTTGTAAAAGAGCAAAACTCCAACCAATGATGTAAAAGGGTTGGTCATATATATAAGATATATGTAGATACGATATATATGTGTATAGAATAATGATCCTTGAGTTAATATTACCAAGGATTAGGTATACAAAATATGTTATACAAAGGATTCTAGGTTCATATATTTTATGTATACCCCAGAAGTGCTATACATATACTCCTTAAATTAAAACAATACACTACATAGGCAAGTAGCATATGTGGTAAGTAGATCCATATAGTGATCTCTAAAACCTACCTATATAAGGATATTAACTCTATGTATATATGAATACATAGGCATATGTATGGAGTATATGGGAAATTCAAAAAAAAAGAGAAGGTATTACTATAATACTGAACATTAATATTGAATATTCGATGGGTAGGATATTGAATATTAATATAATATATATATATGTGACAATATATATGTAGAGTATATGAATGAAGTGATATGAATAAGTCAACCTAAATTAATGAAAAGGGATTGACTAGACGTATAGAACGCAAAGACCCAAAACGGTTATTAGATTCTCCAACCACAAATTATATATATGTCGGCATACAAACGTCTAAGATGTAGAATAAAAGTTGTACTTTATAAGTGTTATGGGAGAATAGTATATATCGATGCATGTAGATATATATAAATATATACACCTTAATATATATGAGGAGGTGGTATAAAGCGCACTTTAAAAGTGTTAGTAGTCCAATGGTATAGGCCTACATATATATGAATAATTATATATATATGTGCATAGATAAAACCATGACATATACGTGGAAGTTAAGAAAGAGGCATTTTAGACTTCTATGGGTATGAGATTGGATATATATACCTATATAGAAAAATATATATATATATATATATATATATATATATATATATATATATATATATATATATATATATATATATATATATATATATATATATATGCATAGGATTGGTAAAGTGGCACTTTAATTTGATTCCACTTTAGTGAATTCAATAAGTGCATGGGGAAACTTTGAGAATGAAAATCTATCCTATGGAAATTAACTAGAATTGGAAAAGTTGCTAGTAGAAAATCCATAAAAGAGATTATTTTAAATTTGGTATATATATGGTAACACTTTCAAAAAAAAAGGCTTGAACTTATATATGAATATATATAAATATAGATATATATATATATATTCATATGTTCATCAAATTAATATTGCTAAGGCTATATATATATCATACATATATATATATATATATATATATCATGGTTACTTATACAATAAGGTTTGGAAATATATATGATATATACAAACCTAGTGGATATATATATACATGCTCATGAGAGGTATATTGCCCAATGTTTGAGATGCAAGTAGTATATGAGTAAGTGGAAATTGTATCCTATAAATAAGGCAGGTATACTGCCATAAAAGAAAAGAGGATTTAAGTACATGTGTTAATTACAATTAAATGGTTGGTTTAGTAATTGTAGAACCATTACATGGAGTTAGGCAGAACGAATGAAGGGATAAATTGAAAATTTCATGATGACTTACTTAAGGAAGAATATTCTTGTAATGGTGGAAGAATGACTTCCTAATTATTTAGTTATAATAATTTATATTCTTTCATGGAAATAAAGTATATTTTCAAAATTGGTATATTTATGGGTTGCTTTTTGTTAGAAAGCATGAAAGATTTATGGGTTGCTTTTGTTAGAAAAAAAATAGAATGCTTTTTATGCAATAGAAAAGAAGGAATTCTTTGATGACTCAGGAAAAAGTTGGAATACTTTTATGATTTATGAAATCTTTTCCATTTTAAGCTGATGAATCTTTGAAAAAAGGGGAAAACAAGTGTCAAAATCATTTTTGGCATTAACAAGTATTGATATTGTGAATGTGATGAATTATAGAAATTACATTTATCACTAGAAAAGGAAACATGAATTCTCACTATAAAATTTTTTGTTGGTGCAAATTTTATTAAAGTTAAATTTCTTGAGTCTTAAATTCAACGACAGAGAAATGATGTATAATCATCCAACTACAAACCGAGAGAAAAGAGGATGAGTTGTATTTTGGACTTGGGTGTGGGGGAAACCCATCAGCTCCAAAATTGTTTTCACTTAAGTGTTGAACTAGTGGATACAATTTCATGTGAGAGGTAAGCATGGAATTGTAGAGATTATTAATGAGTCCAGATTGTTACTAGTTAAATTGATTAACTAACAAAAGAAACAATGAACAGATACTAGAAGTACCACTATAAAATGAGAAAGGGTAAGCATAACCATGCATAGGATACAATTGTTTTCTCTCATTATGAGTACTAATGAAAAAGTTGGAAAAATTGTGTAGCCAAGTGTGTAACGAGAAATTGGGCACTCGGAAACGAAGAGGAAAAAGGTGAAGATAAATCACCCGGAAAATCCGAAAAAGCTGAACCGAACCAAGTTGCGTGAGGAAGGAATCTCACACGAAAAACAAGAAAGGATAAGTAGTGTACTAAAAGTGCACTAAACTATTATGAACTCGAACGGTTTGATTAATAACTGAATGTCGTAAGTTATTGAAATGCGAGAATGCTATTGTGAATTATCAATTATATGTACACGATATTACTTACATTGGTATGGATTGTGGACGAGAGAAACCGTAATGACGGATCTTCCATACGGACTTCTTGTAAAGAAGTAGGAAGAAAAGCCAACCGCATAAGGCATCGGTAAATATAGTGGGGGCGGGAGAGTACTGCTAGAAACTAATGGCTTATACATTATCCCTACCATTGCTTATTAAATTTCTTGATATATTTCATGTCTCCTTGTTGGAAAAGGAAACGTTATAATACATGATGCTTCTCACATGAGTGATTTGAATTGTGGTCCAGGTGGAACCGAAGAGGAATTTCTTCCGTAGTCGCTTCAAGGATGAAAGCGAGAAGAAATGGAATGGCGGAAGTGAACAATAGCTCGGGTAAAGGTGCGATGGAGCACTTCCTGCGCTAAAAACGCTACATGGCACGAGAGAAGCTCAAATGATGGAAAAAGCATTCATAATTATGTTCAAAAATCAACTAGTAGATAGTGGTCAACACCGAGGACGGTGTTTATTTTCGAGGGGGGAATATGTAACACCCTCCCAAGTTCTATGCTTTTCAAATGAGACATTTGAACATAAATCCAAAGGGGAGTGGACCCCGTGGATGATTTTTGTGTGGATGTGGTGAATTTTGTAATTATGAAAAAATAAATAAAATATTATGTATGCAAATATGACCAAAAAGAGAATTGAGATCACTTGCCAAAATCCATGAGGATGGATAAGGCAACAAATCCCCAAAAAAGCTTTCAAAAAATCCTTGAAAGAAATTTATTTAGATTTAAGGAGAAATCTAAATTTCTCCAATGAAGAGGAGTAGTTGGGAAGAGGTGAGAAAAGCTGGAAAAGTCGAGGAAAAGCTTAAAGCAAAGCTTTAAGGAACCCCAAGAGGGGAAGCCTAGGCTAAACAGGAAAGAAAGCATCTCGCTATTCCGGACGCGGGAATTAGAAACATGCTTTGGGGTATGAGCTTAAATAAGCTGATCCTAGACAGATTAGTGGTTGATGCGTGCTGGGAGGTGATCTCTGCTCGGGGGTGAATCCCTGGGAGATAAAGAGGATTCTAAGGTTGGGAGGATTGGTCATGGAAAAAGGGTGCATGCGTACATTTGGAGATATCCGTAAGTCCGTGTTAAATGTATCCTCGTTTTATGAAATTGAGTTGTTATATTCCTTTATGCAAATTGTAAAATTTTGATGTTATATTCTTTTTATGCAAATTATGAAATTGCAATGTTATAGTGCATTATGGAATGTATGAATTGTATGTTAAGTTGCGGTATGCCCCGTTAGATGGATTAATGGTTCAAGAAATTATGTAATTGCAAATACAAAGCTATTGATGAGGAGAGAAATGGTCAGGGTGTAGAGATGATTACATGGTAATAATGAGGGTTGAGATGATAGATCAATTGAGTAGCCAATATAATAACTATGTAAAGATATAGATGGCTATCTTTTAAAGGAGTATTCAATTTCGTGTGTATAAACGGAAGATGTTAACAAACCAAGTACTCTCGAACATTAAGTTCCAACCAACTAAATCTATCCTCAAAATACTCATGGCGAATATAGACCTTAAGAGAGACATGTTGAATCTCATTCGAGTAAAATGAACCTCTTATAGAAGAGGAGTTTAGAAATTTAGGAGGATTAATCATGAGGTATAATGGATATTATTAATCCCATTTTAAGAGGGGGGTGGTTTGGGAGACGTGACTTTAAACTAGAGAGGTTTAGAGAAGCGTGACTTTAAAAAAAGGGGGTTTGGGAGACCTTTAAACACAAGCAACATCTCATTCCAACCTCAAGCACTTAGGTGAGAATGATAACTTAAGAGAGAATGAGATGAGATAATTGGTACATTGATAGATTCAATCAATCAATGAAGGGAAAACATGTCATCAAGTAGGATTTGAGCATAGGTTTATGTAGGTGTACACACACGCAAAGAAACATCTCATCCCACCCTCAAACATTTATATGAGAATGATATTATTGGTACCTTGCTAGCTTTAATTGGTTCACAAATAGAAAACATGTCATAAAGTGGGATTTGAACTTGTGTGGGGAGGATAACAATTTCACCTCTTAACCATCCAAGATAGATCCAATTGACTCTATCTCTCTCTCTCTCTCTCTCTCTCTCTCTCTCTCTCTCTCTGTACACACACACTACAATGGAAGAATTGTGACCTCCCCATTAGCAACATGCCATTGGGATATGGTCCTTTCCCTTGGAATATGTTTCCCTCTTATTTGAGTGTGCCCGGTGATTGTTGAGCATGTGGAAGTTGTTGGGAATTGGTAGGAGAATACAAGGTAATATATCGGCTAGTAGTGGAGCCCTATGTATGAGTTAAGCCCATTATGAATTTTGGGTGCATTCCCCGTGAATTGCGTGAGGCCATCATATTATGTTTTTTAAGCTTGTGTGGTGAGTGGGGGGTCTTAGTAGATGATTGAATCATTATGGTGCTTGCTGTATAGCTAATAAACCACCTGGAAAATATGAAAATAAAATAGGCAAACCATCTTGACGGTGGATTCCAACTCTTGAAACGAAGCAATACCCCATCTAAAATTTTGGTGAATCCTTGTGAATGAACTAAAAGATAAGACTGAGTCATTGTGGTGCCCACTACTAAGAGAAATTGATAAACCAACCTAGCGCTTGTTATAGGTGCAACAAGTAAACCACCTTGGTGCTTGCTTTTAAAGGTAAGTTGATAAACGACTTGGGCGATGGGCTACATAACATGGATGAAAAGCCATGCTTTTGGTGTGAATTCCCTAAGAAATAATTTCCTCGGACATTGGATCTAAATCAAGGGTGGTAAATATAATGTTATAAGTTATATGTGTGTTCCTATTACTTAAAAATTTTCTATAACATTAATATGTAAGTTCTATTGTGAATGGTAATGGTTTACGTGCCTCTATTGAAAATTTTAAAGTATGTCTTGTTGTAAAACCGATAAATAATATGGTAATCCAAACCGACGGACAAAACTCATTAGCTGCCACCAAGGAGCGATGGTATAACAAAAATAAAACCTTTAATCTAAGAATATAGTTCGCGATGAATCAAACTATGAACGGACATTATTTAAGTTCAAAGAGGATTCTAGAACAGTATGATACCAAACCTTAGAAAAATTATGTACACCACATGGGCGGATGGGCTTGAGGGGTACGAGGGGTTCTCTCTATCGGATGTTTCTTTAGAAAATAGCCATGAATAAATGATATACATTCCATGAAATTTATCAGAAATAACATTAAGCTATGAGTCAACTAAACTAAACTAGCGTGTAGCAAAACCTTCATGGTGTAAGAAATCGAGTATAACAATTTACAAAATTTCATGAATAATATTATAGTTACAACAGTAATAACCCAACATGTACATGCATTAATTCAAGGTATTATACTAGTTTCATATATTAATGTAACAGTAAATTAAAAAATAGCTCTTGTTGGCAGGATGACAGGAACCACGACAACGAGTGCCAACCTAAAATGGTAATGACAAAGGAATTTGTAATTCGATATGAAACCAAAAACAATGGATTATCACCCCAAAAATTTTTACACATTTAAATCATAGCATTACATCGTGAAGACTTGGAAGTTCCAAGGGTAAAGAAAAAACCATATTAAAAAAGGGCGACCTAATGTATGTCACCGGAAAGAGCTAAAAATACCCTTGGCAGAAATGATTTCAAATAAGCAATATTGAAATATTATTTAACTCCATTGTAACAAATACATCCATTATGAATGCCTCTTAACCTAACCCTTAGATGCATTACAAGTAGCGAGGTAAAAGGAATTAAACCAAAAATCTAGAACATTCGTGGCCAAGATGAGGAGGGCTAGTGGCGTTACGAGTGGGTGGTCCCATAACCTACCAAAACATAAACAAAAAGACAAAAACTTAAGAACGGTATACAATTTCACCTTTGAATGCCTACGAGCTAAGAACGATTCTATGCAAAGAAAATAGACTTACCGAGAGGGAGTTTTGTGTGTCCAAATGCACCGTACGCCACAGTGCTTATCTCTCTCGGTGCCTCGAAATCCCATCGAGACCAAAAGATATGAATCGGCGGTAAGCTTCCAAACGAGTAACCAAGGGTGAAAAATTATTTAGATTCGGAGTCAAATAGCGGTGAGAGAAAAACTAACTAGAGATAAGGGTAGTCGATGACCATATCCGTGCATAGTAAGGTCTCCATAGGCATGTAGAGACTTCATCCCAGGGAAAAAAAAAGGGAAGAAAACTCCAAGAATGAGGTACAGGGGTATTGGTCCGGGTTGGTTACACTAACCCTATCATAGCTAAATACAATCGTCAGATCGGGCCTAGGTAGATCGACAACTCAAAAGTGCCAAATGTCCCTACGTGCGGCCTATAGGGGTTGGTGGTCACCGAAAAACTACAAGTAGGTATTCTAGAAACATCTCCAACCCGAGTAAAATACGTTTACCATAGTGGATCATATCGAGGCATACCTGGCCATACATTTAGCTTGGCTTATGAAATGAGTTAGCTACATTGGATATCAACAATATGGAATGTTGAATAATGCATGGTGTGTCATTACTTTGTTAAACAAAAAGAACTATCTGTATTTTTAATATAAATTATTACAATGTATTTTGACATGAAAACTATGATGGGTGCTAACATAACGTTTTGATAATTTCCTTCCCGACTATAGCAATTATTTATGTGTTTTTTTACAATGGTTAATTTGCATAAAGAGATAGGATAAAAATGTAGTTTGTAAGGAGTTGTGTGTTACGAGTTCATTTTGAATAAAAAATTTGAGAAACTTAATTTAATTAATTAATAATTAATATATGGATGACAGAAGATTTAATATTTGCAAAATATTTACAAAATATTTTTATCAATAGTGAAAAAAAGAATGTTGAGATTTATCTTAAAGGTAATTTTTCTCTTTTTTTTCTTTTCAACTTAATTAAAAAAATATTATAAATAAAATATATATTTTCTATTTAAGTAAATTTGTGGACATTTAGGTATGTGGAATTGATAAGTTATTAGCCTATAGTATTGTAAAAAAAACTTATTTAAAAGATAAGAATTTCAATGGTAAAAAGAAGACAAATCTGCATTATTAAGAATCCTATTACATACCTTTTATTTATTTATATACTAATTTTTTTTAATAATAATAATTTAAAATAAAATTATAATTTAATTAAATTTTATATGTTTTTTTAAATTTTAACAATGTGAAATAAATATTTGTATATTTATTATACATTAATGTCTATCAATATTTTCAATAAATTTAATTTATATAATTAGGTTCAGTTAATTTAGGTAATTACATTCATTTATAAAAAATAAGTCTTTACTAGTGTTAAACTAAACTCATCATGCATTTACATATTAAACTTTTAATCTATATTGCTTAATATGCATGTTAAGTACATTCATTTATAAAAATAATCTTTTACTCGTGCTAAACTAAACTCATAATGCAACTACATATGCATTTACATATTAAACTTTTAAACAAAAGTGTTTGAGATACATGTTGAATGCAATACCCAAATATAAAATTATTAATCGGTTTGATATTTTGAAGATTTATGTGGTGTGAGTTTTTGAGGAGGGTTATATGACATCTCCACAGTATCCATTTTTATGTCTACAATTATTAGTCAACTTGTTAATTAAAATATACTTAATGGGATTAAGGATTATTGATCAATTATGGATAAAGTTTGATCTCTGTTCACACTTGTTTCATTATATAATATTTGATTTCCTTACAATAACATTAGTTAATACTATGTGAATATAAAATCAATCTGCGAAAATGATTATGGATTAATTTATTAATTATTCATAGTTATAGTTATAGTTATTTTTATTAATAAATTAATAGATAATCATCATAATTGATTGATTTTATAATTTTTTCTATGTTTTGTGGATAAATATATCTCCAACATTTATAGTAATAATTTGAAGGCTTTGTTTATATATATATATATATATATAATTTTGCAACAATAAAGTAGACTGGTATGATTATACACTACAATTGTACAATTTTTATCCAAAATTTTCATCATTCATGTATTAAAATTACTTTACCATTATAACAATTTAAATTTTTGTAAAATAAAAAAAAATATTACTAATAAAAAAAATTGAATTAATATAAAGTTCTAGTATGCATTAACTAATTCTTCTATTATGAAATCTTGACTTTTAACTCTTACCTAAAAAACAAGCACACACATATAATACTAAAACAAAATTATACATATATACTTGACAATATTACATAATTATATAAATGAAATGAAATGAAAATAGAATACAATATATATCAAATTAAAACTAAACTAAATAACTATTAAAAATATTATATATATATATATATATATATATATATATATATATATGATAAATGAAATTAAATATAATATATTATACATATTAATGATTATAATATTTCAAATATTCATTGAAATATTTTTATTTGCTAAAAAAAATTAAATTAGAGTTTTATACCTTCATGAAAACTTAAATCATAAAAAATTAAACTTATAAAGCTCTTTCTTCAAAAATCATTTTCATATAAGTGAGGAAAAATAATATTATTCATCATATAAGTGAAGAAAAAAGATATCACAAATTTGTAGGTTAATAAATATTTCTCAAAAGCTGTAAATTAAGTTCAACAAATCTACTATTAAAAATAAATAAATTATAAAAATCAATTTTAAATATGTCATAAAAGATTGATTTGATTTTTTAAAATAACACTTACATAGACTTACATATTTCTTAAACCAATGAAAAAAAAATAGAGCATTATCATTTTCCTATTTATCTTATGAAATCTTCGATGAGTACCTCGAATATTATTCACATTCTCTTGTAACTCATTTATATTGAAGACCATAGATTCTTCTAACTCATTATATTATACAATCATCTATTAAAGGGCACGGAGAGATAATGAACACTTCATTTATATATTTATAACCACGCTAAAGTGGATTCCAAAGCTGAGCTCTGCAGTAATCTCTTGTGTATTAGAATGAATAAAGGTGAACAAAATATTTGAAAGCACAAATTATATTATTAGATCGTTGGAGATGCATTAGCAATAGTAGTGTTGGGTCTTCCATAAACATGACTACATACAATTTTAGGGTTGTGGGGTTGACAGAATAGATGAAATAAACACACGAAATCCCGTTGAGATTTAGCCCGATAGCAAACCATTCACCATACATAACCATGCTATGTTTCGGAAGCCGCATCTAAGATGTGACCTGTGCCGTTTGTTTTGCGATCACTCCATCCATCTTTCCGAGTAGGCGAAATGTCGTAGTTAATGAAATAAATGTACGTTGCATCTATGTTTGACTTTATGCAGTATTCTCGCGCTTCTCACACTGACTGGGTGGTGGGTTCCCATTTGAATTTCAATTTTATTGCATTGCCGTGTTGAATTTCAAATTTGCCGTCGCGTTGGAATTCAAATATTCATTTAGCACAAGTGGAATTTTACGGTAAACAATAAATCGTAAGTTATACAATATTAAATGTCCTAAGGCGGTATATGCTCATAATTAGATTTAAATCAGTTTAAATCTAAGAGTAACCCTATACAGACATTTTAATATCCTATAAACCATAAGTAACCCTATACAGCATTTTAATATCCTATAGCTTATGCTTTATGGCTTTGGAGGAAGACAACTCGGCCCTCAAGCCATAGCCGTTGAAGTAACCTTTATGGCTTTGTATCAACTCGGCGCTTTATGACTTTCTATCAACCATGGTCTGTCAATTGAAGTAACCGTTGGAGTAAAAAAAACATGGACTGCAGGGGATGATCTGTTTCTATCAACCATGCCCTCAAGCCATAGCCGTTGAAGTAGCCGAAATTTGCAGGGGAAAAAAGCCCATGATTCGGGGGATGGTTGGAGAGGAGGTAGGAGCCTCAAATATGTATATCAATGGACGGTTCTAGAAAGCGCCGGAGATATATATGTATATCTCGAGTCCTATCATTTTTTCACCATTTCGTCCTAAACTATCTATGTTCTCTATGTTCTCTGTGTCTTTTCGGTGCTGAGACGGTGGGAGACTTTCAAACGAGAGCAATTTTATTTTCATCAAAGGGAAAAGTACCAGACATGATCAAGAATCGGAAGACCTCAAAGCATGGCAGTACTTCTTACAAAGTGGCGGTCGGTTTGTTCGCAGCTGCGGTGATTTTTTATTTTCTTAGCGGAAGGCGAAACCCGACGAGAACTTTCAAGTGGAGCTATGAACAGCATGTTCGAAATGATGGCGAGGAAATACTCGTACAAAGAAATCAATATCGTATTGGGCACTAGCTTACATTATTCATCTGGATGTCAAGCCTCAGAACATTCTTACGGGCACGAGAATTTCGTGGCGAAGGTCTCCGACTAGATAGCGGCGTCATTATGATTTTGATCGAGTATTGAAGATCGGTTTTCTGTTCATACTAGACATTCGATGAGGGCGGTAGTGCCTCTGCAAGACAAGGGGCCGGATGCCTCTGCGAGA
Source organism: Pinus albicaulis (assembly GCA_034641835.2). NCBI lineage: Eukaryota > Viridiplantae > Streptophyta > Pinopsida > Pinales > Pinaceae > Pinus > Pinus albicaulis. The sequence goes on from CM076571.1 coordinate 467,734,460, forward strand.
GAATTTTCGAGTTTGACATAGGGAAAGAGAATGAACCGGAATTCAAGATTACCGTCCCGTGGCGGTAATTTGGGGGTGATGTATATTCATCTATTATATCTCTATTATCACCAAGATAGACGTGAGATGACTGAAATTTGTAATGAATTTTCTTTATCTTATACTTTTGTTTGAATTCATCGAAGATATTGATATTAGTCCCATAGCCCACAGTTAAATCTTTAAAGCGAAGGGCATCCTGTAGATCTTATGATTCTCTTTCTATTGTATGAGGATTTCTGAACCCCAAACAGTTTTCGGGCTCATGCAGATCAATGATCATCTTTCTTCGAGCATGGTAATCGCATGGAATTCCATTTAATCTCATCGCTCTGTATTCCGTTGGCTTGTTTTTTTTTAATTGTAAAGTACTGGGTAGCGAAAAAGGTCGCTAATATTGCTGAAAAAATAAATGAATGATACAGGTCATTTGAGGGCGCTTCTAATGTTAGGCTGAAGAAATGAAATCAAATCCCAATTCCGATTCCAGTTCCAGGTATGGTCCTATTATCTAGTGCGTCAGCAATTTTTTTATTGAATGTAAAGCTCTGCCGCCTCCTGAATATTTTAAACGACTTTTATGTGTCCACCCCTTTAAAACCCCATTACAAATTAGGTACCGGACGGTTGGTCTGTGAAAGGTAACGCAAACAATAATGGGGTACATAATCAATGGAGAAAGAATCCTTCGGTTGTAAGGATTTCAACACCGAGTACGGTTTTGGGGGATGGGATCACGAGTATATTATTCCTGTGTATTATGCTGCCTGTCATATTACCCTGATTTAATATTTTCACTTGAGCACTGTATTGCACGGTAAACTCAGGGTTTGCGGTTAGATGAATAGCTATTGAAGTTCCTGCTTTTCCCGTGTGCAACACATTTAATTTATTTCGAGATAAAAAAAATTTATATCTTAGTTTTTTATTAATAGTTTTTAATTTATTTTGTTTTTTGAATTATTTCTTTATCAATATGATTTAGTTTAATTTATTTTTTTAAAATGATTTTCAAATTGAAATATTTAATATATTATTTAATTTTATTATACTTTATCAATGGTATATTTTTTTTAATTAAAATAACTTGAATGTATAAAGAAAAATTGTTTAAATTTATATAATATAAAGTGATAATATATATGATAAAATTAAATTGTACTATAAAAGTTAAGATTCCTTTTGAATATATATTTTAGTAGTCAAACTAGGCTAGGCTAGGTTAAGCTAGGTTAGGGTAGGTTGGGTTCGGTTAGGGTAGGTTATCTTATCTTAGGCTAGGGAAGGTTAGGTTATGTTATGCTAGGATAGGCTAGCCTAGGTTATGTTAAGTAGGTTAGGTTAGGCTACGATAGGCTAGCATAGGCTATGCTAAGCTAGGTTATGTTAAGTAGGTTAGGTTAGGCTAGGATAGGTTAGGCTAGGTTAGGCTAGGCTAGGCTATGCTAGGTTAGGTTAGGTTAGGCTAGTCTAGGCTAGGTTAGATTAAGCTAGGTTAGGTTAGGTTAGGTTAGGTTAGGTTAGTAGGATAAGCTAGCCTAGGTTATGCTAGGCTAGGCTAGGCAAGTCTAGGTTAGGTTAGGTTAGGCTAGGCTAGGCTAGGCTAGGCGAGGATAGGATAGGAAAGGATATGCTAGGTTATGTTAGGCTAGGATAGGTTATGTTAGGCTAGGATAGGCTAGGTTAGGCTAGGGTAGCGTAGGCTAGGGTAGGCTAGGCTAGGTTAGATTACATTAGGATAGGTTAGGTTAGGTTAGGCTAGGGTAGGGTACGATAGGATAGGATAGGGTACGATACGATAGGTTAGGCTAGGCTAGGCTAGGTTAGGCTAGGGTATGGTAGGGTAGGTTATGTTAAGCTAGGCTAGGCTAGGTTAGGTTAGATTAAGATAGGCTAGGCTAGGGGTACGGTGGGCCATGATAGGAAAGGCTAGGCTAGGGTAAGCTAGGGTAGGCTAGGATAGGTGAGACTAGGTTAGGTTAGGCTAGAGTATGCTAGGTTATACTATATTATTGAAGTTAAGGTTAGACTATATTATTGTAGATTAGGCTAGGCTAGGCCACGATAGGTTAGGTTAGGCTAGGTTAGGTTAGTATAGGCTAGCTTAGGATAGGTTTGGCTAGGTTACACTAGGCTAGGATTTAGGCTAGGTTAGGCTAGGTTAGGCTAGGCTATAATAGGTTAGGATATGCTATGATAGTCCACGCTAGGATAGGATAGGCTAGGATAGGGTAGGGTAGGGTAGGGTAGGGTAGGTTTGGCTAGAGTAGGCTAGGTTAGACTAGGTCAGGTAGGCTAGGCTATAGTAGGCTACGTTGAGACTAGGTCGAAAGGTAAGCTAGGCTAGGTTTGGTTAGGGTTACGATGGGCTAGGATAGGCTAGTGTAGGGTAGGGTAGGTTGGGTTAGGTCGGGGTTAAGCTATGTTAAGCTAGGCAAGGGTAAGCTAGGCTAGATTAGGTTAGTCTAGAGCTAGGCTAGGGGTACGGTAGGGGGGTAAGGTAGGGGTAAGATAGGGTAGGTTAGGTTAGATTAGGTTAGGTTATGTTAGGTTAGGATTGGCTAGGCTTGGCTATGCTAGGCTAGGTTAGGTTAGGCTAGGCTAGGCTAGGCTAGGCGAAGCTAGGCTAGGCTAGGAAAATGTAGGTTAGGTTAGGAGAGTCTAGGCTAGGATAGGCTAGGATCGACTAGAGTAAGTTAGGTTAGACTAGGATATTGTACGCTAGGTTAGATAGGTGAGGCTAGGCGAGTCAAGCGTAGGTTAGTCAAGTATAGGCTAGCTTAGGCTAGTCTAAAGTAGGCTAGGCTAAGATAGGCTAGAATAAGTTGGGCTAGGCTAGGATTGGCTATAGCAAGCTATGTTAGACTAGGTTATTGCTCGGCTAGGTTAAACTAGGCAAGAGTAGGCAATGCTAGTAGGGTAGCTAGGTTAGTACTGAGGTTAAGTAGAGCTAAGTAGGCTAATTAGGGCTATGTGGCTAGGCTAAATAGGCTAAGTAGGTAACCTTAGGCTAGGTAAGGTTAGGGTTAGGTTAGGCTATGTAGGCTATGTTTAGTACTATGTAGGTTAGGATAACCTAGGATAGGGTAGGCTAGGGTGCAGGTTAGGCTATGTTTAGCGAGGGTACACTAGGCTGGGTTAGGCTAGGTTTAGCCAGGGTACACTAGGCTAGCCTAGGCTAGGTTACATTAGGTCAGGTTATGCTATACTAGGTAGGCTAGGCAAGGCTAGGCTAGTCTCGGTAAGGTTGGGCTAGGTTAGGTTAAGCTAGTCGACATCGAGGTAGGTTAAGTTAGGCTAGTTTAGGTTAGGCTAGGTTAGTAGGATATGCTAGAGTATGCGTAAGGTTCGGTTAGGCTAGGTTAGGTTAGGCTAGGTTAGGCTAGGCTAGGCTAGGATGGATTAGGTTAGGGGTAGTTTAGGTTAGGGGTAGGGTAGGGTAGGGTAGGTTAGGTTAGGTTAGGCTAGTCTAGACTAGGCTATGTTAGGCTAGGATAGGATAGCCTAGGATATTCTAGGCTAGGATAGTCGAGGCTAGGGTAGGTTAGTCTACGATAGGTTAGGATAGGTTAGGCTAGGCTAGGTTAGGCTAGCCTACATTGGGCTAGGTTAGGCTAGGCTAGGTTGGGGTAGTGTAGGCTAGGCTAGGCTGAGGCTATGCTATGCTATGCTAGGATACATTGGGGTAGGCTAGGCTGGGGGGTAGGTTAAGTTATGCTAGTTTAGGTTAGGTTAGGTTAGTAGTATAGGCTAGGGCTGCATAAGTTTGGGTTAGGCTAGGGTTAGGCTAGGCTAGGCTAGGCTAGGCCGAGTTTAGGCTAGGGATATTTTAGGTTAGGGTAGGGCGAGGGGTAGGTTCGGTTAGGTTAGGTTAGGCTAGTCTAGACTAGGGTAGGGTGAGGCTAGGGATATTCTAGGCTAGGATAGTCGAGGCTAGGGTAGGTTAGTCTACGGTAGGTTAGGCTAGGTTAGGCTAGACTAGGTTAGGCAAGGCTAGGTTGGGGTAGTGTAGGCTAGGGCTAGGCTAGGGCTATGTTATGCTATGCTAGGATACATTGGGTTAGGCTAGGATAGGTTAAGTTAGGGTTAGACTAGGTTGGGTTAGGCAAGGTTAGGTTAGGCTAGGTAAGGTTAGGCTAGCTAAGGTTACGTTAACAAACATTATGATAGGCTAGTTTAGGCTAGTTTAGGCTAGGCTAGGTTAGGCTAGGTTAGGTTATGCTAGGATAGGTTGGGTTAGGCTAGGTTAGCATATGCAAGGCTAGATTATCCTAGGTTGGGCTAAGCTAGGTTACTCAAGGCAAGGCGAGGTTTCACAAGGCAACGCGAGGTTACCCAAGGCAACGCTAGGTTAAGTTTGGGTAGGTTAGGCTAGGCTAGGCAAGGACATGTTACGCAAGGACATGTTAGGCTAGGATAGGTTATGCTAGGTTAGGCTAGGTTAGGTTAGGATAGGTTAGGCTAGGTGAGGTTAGGCTAGGATAGGTATGGTTAGGCTAGGAAAGGCTATGTTAGGTTAGTCTAGGGTAGGGTAGGTAAGGCTAGGATAGGTTAGGCTATGCTAGGATAGGTAAGGCTAGGATATGTTAGGCTAGGTAATGCTAGGTTAGGTTAGGCTAGGAAAGGTTATGTTAGGTTAGTCTAGCGTAGGCTAGGTAAGGCTAGGCTAGGTAAGTAAGGCTAGGCTAGGTAAGGGTACGATAGGTTAGGCTAGGCTAAGATACGTTAGGCTAGGTTAGGCTAGGTAATGCTAGGTTAGGTTAGGCTAGGGGAAGGTTAGGTTAGGGTTTGGTTAAGCTATGTTAGGCGATGATAGATTAGGCTAGGCTAGGTTAAGTTATGCTTGGTTAAGATAGGTTAGTCTAGGCTAGGCAAGGTAAGTCTAGGATAAGAAAGGTTAGTCTAGGCTACGCTAAGGCTAGGCTAGGTTATGCTATGCTAGGTTAGGCTAGGTTAGTCTAGCGTAGGTTAGGCTAGGGTATATACACTATGTTGGAGTAAGATAGGTTTGGGTAGGCTAGGCTGGGCTAGGTTTGGATCGGCTAGGATGAAATAGGTTTGGATAAGCTAGGCTAGGATAGACTAGGCTAGGATAGGATAGGGTAGGCTAGGCCAGGGTAGGCTAGGGTAGGCTAGGCTATGATAGGATAGGTTAGGCTAGGTTAGGTTAGGCTCGATGCTTCTCATTCAATTGTCAACTCGGGGCATGTCTTATTATTTCAAGACTGTGAGCATAGTATATGCAAGTGATATCAAAGAACCCCTACTCTATATTACCATAAAGAGGACTATCTAATTCTCGAAGCTCAATCAATTCAAATGGAAATGGAATTGTAAAATTATGTTTAACTATTATGTCTAAGTAAGTGCAGAAAAGAGCAACCTATGATTGAACAACACACAAATGAATTGAACAACAGTCCTACGAAATTGAACAACAGCTTCAATAAATTGAATAGTAATTTCTTATCTAATTTTGCAATGGAATTCTCTTTTTAAATTAAATAGATGACATCTCTCCGAATCAATTAACAACTAGATGCCTTACATTACTGATGGAAAGATCCGGCTCTTAGCTATTTACATAATTGAACAACAATCATGCTAAAACAAATGAAAACGAGTATAAAAGCATTGGGAAATGATGAAAGCATCTAAAAACTATGAAAGCATTCATTGTAAACAAGGAAACATGAATAATGAACTATTATAATGAAAGAGAAAGTTGTAGTATATTATGTTCACAATTCAACCAATTAAATGATATCTCATAAAATGTGTTTGATGAGTGAAACGTAAATTTTGTAATTGAACGTATAGCATAGAGATTAGCACGAGAAAATCCCGGAAATTTGAGCCTAAACCACCCGAAGTCTACCGCTACGGAAAACTCGAGAAATTGACTATAAAAAATGCCAAGACCTTTATTAAGGTGAAAGTTAATACATTGATATAATAGGACAATCTGTCTACGATACATCTATTACGAGAATAAAGTCTCTATTTTGATCTATCTATATTGTTCATTTTTGGCCTTTTCAAGGCGATTACAACGATGGTAACGGTCTTTTCCATACGAGATTTTGCTTTGCTTGTGGATGTTGTTTGAGTTCTTCGGACATGGAGGTGCCTTTCCCTCTTACGCTTTGTCCATGGTAGTCATCATGGTTCCGTTAGTCTCTATCACGTCAATTTGTCTTCGGTCATCATTGATTCAACTAGTTATTTCCCCAGTAAATAAAGATATAACAAGTCAATTTCCCGTTGTAAAACATCCCTTTTTCTTGTTAGTTCAATTTGTCTCGATTTTACATTAATCTTCCTTTCCTTTCTTGTTAAGATGAGGAAAAAATTCTTAAAGGTGGATAAAAAATTTTGGTATAGGAAGGGTGAAAATGTACCAAAAGAGAGGAAAAGCACGGAGCTGAATATCTTCTATAAAGGAGCTGGGATTACTTGTCCCCTGTCCTCCTCTAAGAAGAAGTTGTGCATGTATAGTTCACACAAGAGGTATTGGACCTGCTCATTTTGATCATTGCAACAATGGAAAAAATTCCTCTATGGTTTTAAAAGTCATCGGCTTCCACTGCCCAGCGGCCTTGATCTTCGATACGTGACTACCGTTCTACTAGAAATAGGGCATAGTTGGTGGCTAGTGCCCTACATGTTAGCACATCATAGTACGAGAGAGAAAACCATAGTGGCTTGCTTCTTAGCTTGTCCCACGATCTTGTGCTTTCTTTACCTTCGCTTTTTCTTCTACGAGTTGAGAAAATGTCTCATGCTACGTTGCGAAAGGTACTGTGAATTTCTTTAATAGTGCCTAATACTCTTGTGTGGGCACTACTTCCTTTCCGCATTGTGTTAACTCATGTTGTGTTCGAATTAATTCATTATGCAATTTTTTGATTGGCGAGCCTTTTCTACCGGGAAGAGCGTAGGCGGGGGGCTTCCACAGTTTGGGTTCCCTTTTCTTCTCTAAATTCCGGCCTAGTTTGCACAAAGGCTTCAATAGTGTCCACTAGGTGCAGTACGTACCTCAATCTCGGCGGTAGTTTCTAAGTCGATGCTGTGCCTCAACCTCGGCGGTGTCTATCAAATTGGTGACAAGCTTTGTTTGGGTTTCTGTGGTAACTAATTCTTTCTTAGGCTTTCGAGCCTTGATTACTTCCTTCGGTTGTTTCCTCAAATGTTTTATCATTTTTCCTTAACCTTTTGCAAGTTCTTGTCATTTTCTTCAACTTATTTTCAGTAAAAAATTCTCTTATGGCTTTGGTTTTGGCGGGGGATGGAGGAAAGCGACAACCTTGTTTTCGGGAATGGTGGCGCCGAGTTTCAAGGTTTTACGTGATGATATTTTCTACTTGTACTCCCGAGCTTAATTTTGCATTAATTTTCCATGCTTGCATTTTTGTTTCTAAGGGGATGGTTTCTCTGGTGATTTTCGAGATTCGGCTACACCTTCTACCTGCTCTTCCCTATTCACCCCATCACTCTTGGGAGCGAGAAAAGCCCCTAAAACCTTGTGATTCAACTTGGTGAGGTAATATCTAACTACGACCCGGAGCTGCTGGCGGTGGCAGATTGGTTTAACGGTTCCTCTCGCTCCTCGGCTATTCGGATGGGCTTCTAGTTTCACGGGGATGCCCTCATTTTCTCTATAACTCGATCCATATCTTTCTGATAGTCTTATAATGGTATGTTTTGAGGGCTTCAAGGTGGTGAATGGGATGGCCCTGCCTCCTCTGGCGTTTCTAAGGTTTCTTGTTGTAATTTCAGTCTTTTGGACCGTGTTCACTTGCTTGGTTTTGTTTTCGAAGCATGGGTCTTTTTCATTCTTGTTCCTCAAGGTATGTTAATTTTAGGGAGCTCAATTTTCGGTCCCGACGGGGGATTTCCTCATGTGCATGCACGACATGGTTAACAAAGTTGTCCTAGGATGTATGTTGTTTGCCTCATTCATGCATGATAATTAACTTGATTAAACCATGGTGGGTGATGGTTTGCTTGGGGGTTTTTAGCCTTTCTCATTCGAACAATAGTGTCATGTACAAAAATTTAAGCAAGAAGGCGGATTAAGCTGAAATATTTTTTTTAAGAACAACTACCAATTTGAGTTGACAAGGTTTTACCACGTCTTGGCGTCTATCGCATGTGATGAATATTTAGATGAATGCTACCAATTCTGCCACGATTGTTGTAGAGAGGTAGGTTTAATCCCCTTTCGTTTCGTTCCAATGGTTCTCCTGGATCATGGTACAACTTGTGATTGCCTCTCATAGAAGAAGGTGCTTTTCGGTCAATATTTCTCCCTTTTACGGCATTCCGAAACTTCAGCAATGATATCCTATGTGACCGGTATAATCCTTCCATTGAGTCTGGTATGTCCCTCCTGTAGGTTATTCGGGAATTCAATTGCTATCTCTGTGTCAAACCCTTGCAATTTGAGTAAGTATGGCAGCGACCCAGCTTGTTGGAGAATGGTGTGAGTTGCGTCTGAGATTGGTAAGGTCGTAGGTTCATTAAGGAGAGAGTTCTCTCCCATGGCTGATGCGTTCTATTGAGCTAATTTATCCTTCTTTCTATGTTTCCTTTCGGCCCTATCGGTTAGAATAAACACTTCATACAAGAGAAAAATAAATTTCCGCCTTATGTCATAAATGTAGGTAACTTCATATCATAATTGCAATGATCTTTTGGTCTTATCAGCGTATCCAACAAAATTTTTTGCGGGGGAATTAACATGCTTAATATTGATGGATATTTACACCCCTCTCTCGAAATAAGGGCATCCATGTCCTTAAGTACAAGAGATATTTAATCAATCATGAATGCATATGTGGGAAAATGTCAGCAATCGGTAATCACGATCTGTACACGATAACGATGTCCGTGGCCTTGGAGCTCAAGAAAAAGACCATTGTCTTTGGTGTGGTAGCTAGATAGTCACAGTACCATTCATCGGGATTGTATGAGTGATCGAGGCGGCTCGTGATGAGACCTCCTATCCTTCACGCAGATTAAGAAGGTCATTACCACTGGTGTGTGAAGTAAAAAAAATAATGCCAATACAATTAATGCTCCTTATTCCTAAATATTTATGTCAAAGGGAAATACTACTCGAGAGTGTAGAAAGATATACCATTATAAGACTATGTATCATGTAATAACATGTTTAAATAGGATATGTCTTAGCCATCCATTGCATAGATGTACCATGTCGACTTACGGAGTAGAGATTTCCATTAAATTTTCAAAGGATCATCATATTAGTAATATTGCTAATTTTCTCCTCTTCGAGTGCCAATTCCCACTCAAAAAATGTGTTTTACGGTACAGGGGTGTCGGAGAAGGAGAGGTTTTTTGTGAGGAGAGATCATCGAGAGAGAAAAAGAATCATGCTTAAAAGAGGGAAAAAAATCGGTTGTTCTATATGATTAAATAGCAAAGTAAAACACAAAAAAAACATGATTGTTCAATCCGATTGAACAACGAGTTATCAATTGGATTAAACAAAAGTCGTTCAAAGATTTTACCAACGATCGTTCAAATATTTTAACATAGCAGTAGTAAAAATGCAAAACACGGTTGTTCGATCGATTGAATAGCAAGTGTTCAATTGGATTGAACAACAATTGTTCAAATATTTGAACACCAATGAATAAAAACACAAAAAACACGGTTGTTAAATCCGATTGAACGATAGTTGTTCAATGGGATTGAACATCGGCCGTTCAAAGATTTGAAGCTGCAAAGAAAAAAACACAAAAAACACGAGTTCTTCAACTTTGATTGAACAACAAGCTATTCAATGGGACTTAACGACGATCGTTCAAAGATTTGAACAACAAAGAAAAAAAATCCCAAAAACACGGTACATTTCAATCCGATTGAACAACAAGCTGATTCAATGGGATTGAAAAGTAGTCATTATAATATTTGAACAACAAACAGGGGTGATGAACGAAAATGACACCATTGTGAATATGAAGAATGTACAACGGAATAATAAAAAAAATTGCGGGGGAAATTATATACAATATTTACAAAAGGAAACAACGAGGCTCTTATGTATTTAAAGTTGTGGGGTTATCACCCCCCTTATGCTAGAACTTGGATAATAGGATCATTGCGTACTGATGGCGAGAAAGTCTCCTTTGTAAGAGGTTTGTGATAGAGGCACACTCTGTGCCCGTTGACTCGAAAATGTAGAGCGGGCCCATCTATGGCGGTCAAGGTGAGGGTACCATTGTTGTGTACTTCTTGAACTTCGTATGGGTGAGCCACCTTGTTTGCAACTTCCTTAGAAAATATTGAATGCGGAGTCATAGCGAAGTGCCCAATCTCCTTTTTTGGAATGTCTTCTTTTTTTGATGAGGTTGTCATGCTACTTAGCTCGTTGTTGTTGTATGATTTACGTGCGTTGCGGACCCGGTAGTCGTATTTCATCTAGCTCATTTATTTGTTGGAGTCTTTTAATATAAGCCTCCATCAAGTCCAACCCTACCTCCTATGTTGTCCTTAAGGTCTTTATCTCGAATTCAATAGGAAAAATAGGCTCTCTTCCAAAGACCGGATGATACGAGAGAATATCCTATGGTGTTTCGCCACATTGCGCGGTAAGCCCACAAGGCCCACAGTAGTCTAGTGGCCCGATCCCGGCGATGTCGTGATCTTTGTTTTAGTAAGAATTTCCTCAAGGACTTTCTTGGTACTTTCAACCCTGTTGTTTTCTGTAGGGTGGTAAGGAGACGTGACTCTATGGATGATATGGTGATTCTTTAGGGTGGGCTGTAATTTTATTACCCACAAAGTTTGTGCCCCTCCATCGGTTATCACTTCTCGTAGTAAACCATATCTCACAAATAGCTCAAAAAGGAATTTAATTACAGATTATTTCGTGGCTCTTGATAAGGCCACTTTTTCTACCCACTTTGTTACGTAATCTATGGCAACTAGTATGCATATTTTATGGTTCGGTGGTGGGTTGAATTGTCCAACAAAATCCGGTGCCCATTGTTCAAACGGTTCTACTACCAATTGTGGTTGAAGTGGCATTTCATCTCTTGTCACCACCATAAACTCTTGAATTTATCAATGATTTAAAACTCTCATCTCTTCATATTCTCAAATATATAAATAAAAAAATCCCTTTAACCTACTATATTTTTTTTATCCGAGTGAGATAATCACCAAATAAGTTGTAATGACCTATTGTGTCTTCTCTTTTCCAACTTTTAACAACATAAACTTATAGTTCTCAAGTATCATAATAAGATATATTCTCTTTAAAACGTTGACTATATATACATATATTCATTATCTTCCATATTGCACTCCCATGAGAATTGTTGAAAATCGAAAAGTTACGATGAATCTTCTACCATTACAAGCATGAAGTAAATTACCTTTAAAATATTCATACAAACATTAAATTATGAATAATTATTGACTAATATATAGGTTATTGCTGAGGAAAAACAAAGAGGAAGCTAATTTTTTGTTAAAGTTGAAAGATAAGTTCTTTAGCAAAAAAGGAAAGAGCAAGAAAACATAAGGTTGGAAGCACTATATAAACCTAGAGAAATGGTTGAGGCCAAAAGAAAAGAAGAGGTGCAAGTAAATATAGCTATGGAAGAATATCTACCAAAAGAGGTCAATCCTAGAGTGAAGGTAGAAATGTTAATGAAGAGTAGAATCCGAAAAGAAAGCCAATTTTTATGCGAGAAGATAAGAAGAAAATAATGCAAGAGATTGAATCCAAGAAGAAACAAGAAACAAGGAATAAATGCGAGGAAAACGTTGAAACTAACATCAAGATATTTGAAGTGGAGAAATATAAGCAATAGGAACTAGCTAAAAGAGAACTTGAAGATAATGTTGAAGAGTAGAGGAGAATAGGAGAAAAATCGGGATGAAAAAAAAGTTTATGAGACAAGAAAAAAATGAAAATAATTGGCACAAAATACCAATGCCAATGAGTTCAATATGTACAAACAACATTCTTCATAAATGAAATAATTCATCACTACTCAAACCTTCGCTAATAAATTGGGGTGTGAGCATGGTTGTAGGTAGTGATGATTTTAATCCAAAACTAGTTGACAAAGTTATAAATTTGTAGTTATTTATATTTGATAAGTAGATAAGTATATGAAGCAAAGTAATAAGGTAGAGGCACAAATTTATGAGAATTTCCTTGGAATTATGAAATAATTCTCGAGACCATGGTGATGAATTTTTATTTTTTATTTTTATTAATTGCTAGTTTACTCTATCAAAAGCTGGTGTCCATAATACTATTGACATTGGGAAGAATATAAAGTATTATGATAGAAAAATCATTGTGCTAAAACATTAGCTCACTAGTATAAATCTAGCAAATGTCAAACTTTTGATTTTATCAATTTTTGTTTTCGGGGTGCAAATGAAATTTAAACACTAAACAAAAAATAATTTTATGATATAGTACAACAACTACAAGTCCAAGACGACAATATTGTTGATGTCATGACCCATATCCAAGCATGGGAACTTGTCTATCAACTAACTTTGTTACATTTTGAAAAAAGATAAATATTGGTAGTCCTCCCTAGAAAAAAAATCTCTCATGAAGCCTCTATTTTCACTTCCAATAAAGACAATATTTACCTAAACTCTTAAGCTCTTTCTCTTTAACATATTTTTTGAAAACTCTCATTACTCATCAATATTTATCAATATTTATAAAACCAATACCAAAAAACTAAAATATATTTATTTCTATTAACAATTTTTATATATTTTGATTTTTTCTTATATTTATATTTATTTCTATATTACCTATTTTTTATATTTTTTTTTCTTATATTTATATTTATTTCCATTTTACTAATAATTTTTTTATAATTATTTTGTTACAATTTTATAAATAATTATTCTTATACAACTATACATTGCAATGCATTAAATAACATGTCACTCAACATCCATACCTATCCATACCTATCGATTGAAATGACAAATGACCATTTTAATAATATATTTTTTATAATTTGTAACATCATTTTTTAAAATAATATTAATTTAAATAAAAATATATATACATGATATTATTGGCGGTAACTTGAACGATCATAAAAAAAACGGTATTTTTTAATACACTATTGAGATTAAAATTGTTACTTTATTATATTATTTACTTTCTAGATTGTTATTTATCAATATATTATTTAGTTGAAATGATCATTTCAACTAATTTCATGTCAAATTAAAATAAAGTTTAATTGATTAAATCATAAGAGTTCGGAGATAGTCACAGCCGTCACATGGCTGGTCATTGCATTGTTCGGCAACAATGCAATCGGGCCTTTAATGACATGCTTCACATGACTGAAATGGAAACATCTGTACAAAATATGATACATAGCGGCATTTGTTCCTTTGGTTACATTGATGAGGTTTCTGAATTTGATTCTGATGCCATTGCGATGTTGTATTCATAACTCCTGGTTTTGCTTCCAAACTAACAAAATTGAGCAAGCTATGCAGAATACGAATGGATGTTTGGTTGTATTTTCTGAGTTAGCTTATCAACTCCATAATACTCCCCAGACTGTCACATTATGCCCACGAATATGGGCCTCCTCCCCCTTCTACACTCGACTTTGTTGCATCTGAACCCCCGCCGCAGATCTCTTTTACAGAAGACAAATGGTATAAGAAAATCGCATATTATCTCATAGATAAATTTGTCCGTGAGATAAAATGCCAATATAGGAATTGTTTTTGATCCTTCGTTATGAACTATCGTTCATTTTCTAAGGTTTCTTTCAATTTTCATGACGGACATTAGAGTCGATTACCTTTATTTAATGAATGAATGGATGAAAATAAGTAGCCAACTATGAGGGCTGAGCTTTGGTTCAACGGGAGTGGCCAGTGCCATCTGTGATTTTGGAAACCGATTCTCCATGATGCTCTGGCAAAGAATTACGTTGACATGCCCAATACAACATGATAGCTAGTCCATGGCTGAGGAAATCAAAGAGAAAAGGTCGCATTATTGGCAGTAGTTTGTGCGGGACCAAGCTTGAAGTTTTTCTTATTAATGGCAACTACATATAGAATAATTTCATTCTTTGCATGGTGAAAGAATAATAATAAATATCAATCAGGATTTCGTGTATTTATGTTATTTATTCTCTCTACGGCATGACCCTAAAATTATATGTACTCTGGTTTGTAGAAAACCTACCACTACTATTGGTAATGCATCTCAAACAATCTAATGATATAATTTTGTGCTTTTAAATAAAAATCTTATATTTTGTTTGTGATTAATTTTTTTCGTAGGTTTTTTTTAATTTTGTACCTTTATTTGTGCTTTCACATAAAAAAAATCTTATATTTTGTTTATGATTAATTTTTTACTTTGCAGCTTTAGTCATTCAAATGCACAAGGGATTATTGCTGAGATCTTTGGAATCCACTTTCCCATGGTTCTAAATATGAAAATAAAGTGCTCATTATCTATGCATTCGCTATTGAATATAAATGAGTTACACGAAACTACTATCTTGAATATAAATGAGTTACAAGAGGATGTGAATAGTATTCGAAGTATTGATGGATGATCTCATGGGATAAATAGGAAAATGATAACGCATTTTCTCTTTCTTTCTTTTTTTTCTTTCTACTTTTTTTATCCTTTAAGAAATATAAATATGTATATATATATATGTTATTTTAAAAAAATCAAATTTATATTTTTTTAACATATTCAATATTGATTTTTATAATTTTCTTGTAATAGTAGATTTAGGTGTAACTTAACTCATGAAATCTTTTTCATTTATATGGCTAATACTTTCATTTTTTTCCTCATTATATAAAAAAGATTTTTTGAGAGAAAAGTTTTATGGTTAACAAAGTGGGAAAGTTTAATTTTGTAGTTTAATTTTCAATTTAATAATTTTTTTTAAAAATCAATTTAGAATCTTTTTTAATGAAGGGAAATAAATATTTGATCTAGATATAATCCTTGATATTTATATAATATATTATTTAATATTATTTATTATAATTATATAATATTATTAGAAATATTTTTAATAATCATTTGGTTTAAATTTATGTATATATATATATATATATATATATATATATATATATAATATATATTTCGTTTTGTTTTTTATTTATATAATTATATGATATTATCATTTATATATGCATAATTTTCTTATGGTGTTATTTTGAGTATTTATAGAAGTATTTCTTTTAAGCTTGGCAAGATTACATCTTCAACATGTCCAATATATCATTCGATCTAGCGGCGGAATTGAACGAGTGACTTACATGTTAGTGTACTCTAGCACTTGTGTGGTCCCTCTCTTGATGCGAAGTTCTCCATCTCGTGTACGATGTCATTTTAGTTTAAAACGGGGAGGATCGTATTACTCCTTGGTTTACTTATTTTGGGGGGCCCTCTAAATAAGTCACCCCCAAGATGTGGGCCCTCTAAATAAGTCACTCCCCAAGCATCCAATTCCTCTCCCTTTTGTCGAGCCTCCTTACGCATCCTTTAGGGAATCAACAAAAGCTACCCAATTGTATCAAGGAGTACCTTAACAAAGCATCCGATCATTGTATATCCACGACCACTGTGGATCTTTATCGAAGCATTTTTAATATAAATTTGTGTATATATTTATAAAACTTTTGGTAAGAGTTAGAAAGTCAAGATTTTATATTGGCAATATGTTGTATAATTTCATGTATACAAACAATTTATATTAATCCAAAATTTTATATTAGTAATATCTTTTCTAATTTTACAAAATCTAATTTATATATATTGTTAAAGCATTTTCAATACATGAATGATGAAATTTTTAGATTAAAGTTTGTATAATTGTAGTGGAAAATCATACAAGTCTAAGATTTTTGTCGCAAAATTATACACACACACACAAAACCTTGAAATTATTAATGTAAGCATTGGAGACATATTTATTGATAGAAACATAGAAGAAATAATCCGGAAGGCCTAATCTTTATGGTTAGTTTAAGAAGTTTTCCATGCCAAAGCCATATTTTCTAAGAAGGTGACGAGGTCAAATTCACATGGGGGTTTGAGGTTAGGTTTATATTTTTTTTTTCTAGTAGAACTTATCCTAGGAACCATTACCAAAATTTGGGTAAGTGCCTAGAGGGATTTTCCAAGGGAATTTTCCATTAAAAAAAATAGTGCCCAAAGGTTTCACTAGATTGATAGATGCTATTGTGCTAAGTCTAGAAAGGTATTAGCATTAAATATCATAGTGTATGTAACACCTCCATTTTAAAAAAAAAAAATTTCTCTCCTTTCCCCGATATTTTGGGGTTTCCTCTCTATTCATCTAGTTATTTGAATAATGAGCTCAAAATTTTAACTTTAATTCCCTCTTGATAAAGTTTCCTCTACCCATATAGCATCTTTATATTTATAAAAACATTGAATATTCCACCTATATTCTTCTCAATCACATACATATAATACGCCTCTTGTTAATATCCATGCATCCACACATATGTATATATATCATTATATATATACCCCCTATATATCTAAACCCCCTTTTTTTTTTATAAGTTTGAATTGAACGCACCCCTATACATATAGCCTATATATATATATATATTTATAATACCCCCCCTTTGGTAGTAGCATTGAAATCGTATAATCATTCCACTTGACAATATCATTGAATTCGTACTAAGCCTGGATTAAACCTAATGGAACCCTACCCCATTAACTCATGGAATATCATCAGTGTATATAGTGCATTGGGTATGTGCTCATAGCAGAATACGTTGATGAGTCAGAGGCGGAAAGACCACCACGGAATTA
Source organism: Pinus albicaulis (assembly GCA_034641835.2). Lineage (NCBI taxonomy): Eukaryota > Viridiplantae > Streptophyta > Pinopsida > Pinales > Pinaceae > Pinus > Pinus albicaulis. Next base: position 467,751,372 of record CM076571.1, read on the forward strand.
CATAACCGAGACGCGGCTATTCGCTGTGCCACGTCAACACGGTTTAATGGTTATGACCGAGGCCCAACTATTCATTACGCGAATTCGGGCCCTACTCATTTTTGGCTATACCTAACCCTATATCCAAAATCCGATGGCGTTGTTTTAATTATTATTTTCCCTGTATCAATTTCATCGCGGTGGGGTTTCAGTTTACCTTTGTATGCACACTACCGCTTGTAAGGATAATACCAGTTATGCGTTATGATGTTTACTGCTTCGAACTATCATGCTTTTGATTTAACGTGGGGAATTTTATCGTGATGACTAATGTTTTGGTATGCAGGGATGGCGTCTCACACCAGAATTCGGAGTACCCGACGCCGACGTTTACGAGCCCATGCCCAGCCCATATGCTACGTGTAGCGTTGTCGTTTGTACTCCTGCGTGGCCCAGTACTGTGCGAGTCAGGTTCTGCAGTTCAGTACCTAGTTTACAACTTTTTCACTTCACCGAGTACCCCGCTGTCGATGAGCCGGACTTTTCCCAAATCGACCTTGGGATTCTCTACCCGTCTGGGGCAGTGGGATTAGGGTTTCTCATACCCTTCCAACTTATCGTGGTGGCCTACACTCCCTTATCCCTCTGCTGCTTATTATCTATTTATCTAGCTCCGGTTTCAGTTGAATCTCATTCCGGTCGGGATGATTGTTTTATTTCCATCTCGTTCACTGATGGAGCTGATCTTTCCAGGGAGATTTGATACAGGAGTACTAAGTCAGTCTGAAGGTATGCGAGTTCAGGCGTAACATTCTGTCGTTCTTTACATTCTGCAATTCATTCTGATATTTTTAAATAATGCTGTATCTGAATCGTCGACGAATCATTTGTGCAGAGGGTGTAGATGACGGGGTTTCTGGGCCGCACTCAGTATGCATCGTGACTGATAAAAGCCCTCAAACGGGTTTCCCTCATATCGATGCCTGATCTCAGTTTTCTGGCTGCAGTGCTACGGTTTTATTTTGTAATTAGTATTTGTAATATATTTTTTTCTATTACCCTGTTGAACTCAGTCGAAGGAGAGCCCTAGTTTCAAGTTACTCACGGCTCGGGCATAGGATAGCAGAGCTTTACACATTTATTTTATTGGTATATTCTTTTCGAAATCTGTTGTTGTTCCAGAACTTATTTCATGGCGCCGTGTATGTGATTTATTAACCTGGCTAAGTCATGACCTTGTTCGGGCCGTTCGCCTCCAACTGTGTCGACTTATTTCGCTGTAGAGGCGCTATTGACTCCGCAACCTTGCCAGAGGAAGAGCCGAACTCCTCCATGGGTAACTTCCTTCCCTTAACACGATTTCGCCTCATTATTTCTGTTGTTTTTAAAGGATAGTAGTCTCTTTCACAGAAACGAGCATGGCGGCACGCCTGGATGACTCTGTCATCCCGAAATACCCTGCACCAGGGTGATTAATCGGTCATGGTTATCTCTATGTCAATTTATCGTTTTAAATGTTGATGGGTATTAACTACGCGTTCATTCTTATGTTGTATGGCCACGTCTGAGGCCTCTTACTGTTTAACATATAAGTGTTCAGAAAATAAATGATATCCATATGATAGGTACAATAGATAATAGAAATTCCTCTGCTAGTTTCGAACTATATGTTAAATATACACTCGTTGTTAAAACATGTGAACTCCATATCATATTTAAACAAAACTCTAAAATGCCGCTAACAGCTGTTCCATTCGAGGGTATTATAGTGAAACGAGCATACTGCATAAGGAATGGTCATTATTGTTTAACATGGGCGGTTATTTTATCTCTCGGTACTCAGATTATTTCTTTGTTTTTCTCATATATCTTATGTATTGCAAGCAATATTGAAACGAGCTATTATTAGCTCTCGGCATTTATATGCAATATGGAAACGAGATATTGTTAGCTCTCGGCGTTTATATAGTTGTGTTTTGTGATAATCTACACGCATTAATGTAGTTTGACTATACGCTAGATTCCAATGGCCGTAGGGATCATATATGTATTTCATTTTAACATAACTGACTCATATTTATATCTCCTTCTTGCCATATATAGTCATATATATATATAGCTCATTTTTAGTCGATGTTAAAAGGACTTATTTGGGTTAGTTCATGATCCTTATTAATATATATATATATATATATTCTCACCATAATATTCTGTTGCAATTGTTGATTGTCAAAGAGTCATTCGTTTAACTCACTGCGCTTACGTTTTAATTTTAATGCATATATATACATGTATTGTTATTATTTTAGTTTGTGGCTCTTTTATTCTATTTATATTTTGATGTATACATAGATGTATTCAATAGTGTTTGAATAGTGGCCCTTAATTATAACTTAAGTCTTTCGTAGCTATGATACTTAGTTCCGAAATTAAAAGTAGATTTAGAGATGCAATATATACCTTATAAATCTTATAATCATCCTATAGAGTAGAAGTTCTCTTTCTCTAGCACAATCTTCGAATTTCATAATTTAGTGTATTTACTTTCTGCTGTTCGTATTTATACCATGTAACTTCAGTTCTGCTACAATATTTTCTAGTATACATATGAGCATATAGTATCACATTTGTATCTACAGGAACAAGAAAAGAATTAAGCATCTGTAGAGACTAAGTAACCTCAAATTTAAACCGACCTTGGTTTAGAGTTTCTATGATTTCTACTCTATGGATTTCTGGTCTACAACTAAACAAAATCTGGAAGGTGAATGCCTTAGGATGAACTCTGTTAAATGTAGTACTACAATCAATCATACAAATTCTCTTAAGTTTTATATGTAGCTAATTCATACCAGAATACATCAAAATGAACAAAAATTTCAGGAACATACCACTGTTGCAAATGACCAACCTCCCAACCTTAGAATCCTCTTTGTCTCCAAGACTCACCCCCGAGCTGAGATCACCTCCTAGGACAGATCAACCCCTGATCTTCTTAGGAGCAGCTTATTTAAGCTCATGTTTCCCCAAAGCATGTTTCTAATTCTGCGTCCAGAATAGCAGCATGCTTTCTTTCCTGTTTAGCCTAGGCTTCCCATTTTGGGACTCTTTAAAGCTGTTTTATGCTTTTCCTCAGCTTTTCCAGCTTTTCTCACCAATTCCCAACTACTTTCCTCTTCATTGGGGAAATTTACATTCCTCCTCAAATCTAAATTAATTTATTTCAAGGATTTTTGAAATATTTTGGGGATTTGTTACCTTATCCATCCTCATGGATTTGGCAAGTGATCTCTAATTCTCATCTTGGTCAAAATGCACAATCATTTTATTTATTTCCTCAAATAAAATATGCAAATACATTCACACCATACTTATCCCTTGGGGTCCACCCCCTTAGGATTAAAGTTCAAATGACTAACTTTAAAAATTCAACACACAAATTGGGGGTGTTACAGTGTAATATAGGGTTACAAGCCTCCCATACATTTATGGTTGATTTACCCTCAATATAAAAAATTCCAAGGAGAATTGGCATGGTACCAATACATTAGTTCTTTTATGTAACACCCCCAATTTGTGTGTTGAATTTTTAAAAAAGTTAATTTCATGTGTTTCAGTCTTGGGGGAGTGGTTTAAGGATAAGTGTGAGTGTGAATGCTAATTACATATTTTATTTGGGAGTAAGTAGGTGGTGTACGGCGGATGAAGAGTGAGATCACTTGCCAAATCCATGAGGATGATAACGTATCCCCAAAATCATAAAGTCCTTGGCGACCGTTAATTTAGATTTGAGAAAATCATTTAATGAAAGTAATTGGGAAAATAAAGAAAAGGATTGGAAAGTGAGGAAGAATTATAACGACTTAAAATGGGAAATACAAGGCTAAGCGAGAAAGCATCTGCTGCCACGGGCGGGTGAAAAATGCTTTGGGGAAATATGAGCTTAAATAAGGCTTTGCTCTAACAAATGAGAGGTGAATCATTCTAGGAAAGTATTTCTTCGAGAAAGTAAATCTTTATAGGTGCGGAGAATTAATCTTCTGAGAAAATTTATCAATCTTATTCCCCGAAAATTTTGTTCTTCTACTTTCGATGGTATGAATTGGCTACATATATAAAAATAAATTAAATGGTAGTAGCGTGTTGGTACCATTTATGAATCCATCTTAAGGCATTCGCATCGAATCTGTTTAGTTTTGGAGCAATCCGTAGGTGAGAGCTCGAGCTCACAAACCAATGTCGAATCTGGTCTAGTCTCTGATGATTGAGTATTGTTTGTTCTATGGGCCAAAGTGATATTGCCATGACATATTAATATGCTGAAGAAAACATATAGTAGAACTAGAAGCTACATAATACCGCACAAAATGGGAACAATAATTAGATATGACATTTGAGGTGTGCTAGAAAAATAATACTCTGGGATTTTATAATGGATATAAGTGAATATACAAATCTACCCTTTGAGTCATAATTATGTATCATAGCCAATTTAATTTATAGTTAAGAATCTCTATTCAAGCACTATAAGCCTATCTATATATATATATAAAATATATGGGGAGTAATAACTCTTATCACATCTGTATACATATTATTGCAATTCTACTTTTAACCATTGAGATAACGATCATATAGCAATTTCGAGTGTATTTACCCCAAACCTTGAAATAGTAATATGGCTATAAATTAAGGCCATACATTACGAACACCTTCAAAGGAACTAATGATTTCATGTGTGAGCATTTAACAAAATTATATATATATTAATAAGTATCAATAACAAATGTAATATGTCAACTTTTCACATGAATTATATATGAGCTATGCTTATAGATATGAACTATGTGTCAAAAGAGAAATACAACCATGTATATAGATATGGACTCATATAAGTCAAAAGGAAGTCTAAACATGAATCGTAGATATGAACTTTATAAGTGCAAAAAGGAATTGCCAATATAAAACGTTAAAATGGATATTATATATGAACTAAACATGTAGAGTAAAGAATGGCAGAAACGAATCACTTATGTTAAAACGGAATTATATAATATATGATCCTAATTAATTATTAATTGTATAGAAACTATATATTGTGAATAAATTAAATTATTACGCACGTAATAGGATATCGAAACGAAACTCTCGGGTCGTCTGTAACTATTTGTAAGCTACGGCACTACGAAGATTTTGTTATATAACGTTAAACAAAACTATCAAGAGGTAACGAAACAAACGCTAATACGATGCTTACGATTTACGACGTAGCAGTGAAGGAAAAATCACGATTCGTTTAATAATGTTTGACATACATGCATATATATATGTAGAGAAATACAATAGGGAACAATATCATACGAGCGCCACGATAATAAGTCGATGGCTCGGTGATTTTTAAAAAAAAAGGGTTGAATGAAAAGACTATTAAACAAATCTCATTGGATTCCCATAAGTTACGATCACTATAGATATTATGGAGATATACGGAGTCGGTCAACAAACGTAACTCTCTGTCACGCCAAAACAAACGAGGTCCACGGCATTTGATCATTAGAGAAACTAAACCAAAATATGAAGTAGCTGAAAAGTAAGGGCAATGACATGATTTCTTGCTTTGTGGGTTCTGCAACCTATTGAAATGATTTTTATATGTGGAAGCATTAGGTTAAATCTCACAAAATTCAACGTGTGTGGAACATATAGGAGGTCGATCATTACAAAATGATAGAAATACTTGGCGTTGAGCTTTCGTTCGGGGAGGTGGGCAGACACGATAATGGAAGTACATATCATGAACCATTTAAAACACTTGGTAAATCAAGATAAAAACTATCGGCGTAATTAGGAAGCGACGAATCCTAATGCTTCCTTTGTTCAAACAAGCTGAAAGCAGTTCAAACATAAACATATAATCATAAACCTCTGATAAATTTGATCAGAAACTTTGGAAATTCGATCGATAGCGGAAAAAACGAGATAGTACGTCACAAAGAAACTCAAGCACAACTCGTTATAATCGACAAAATGAATTTAGGGTTTACCGTGAAGGAGTTACCTTGCTGCGTAAATCTTTGATTATAATACTATGGAAAATGAAATATACGCGGTGCGAGGAAGTTGCATCTTTGGATTACTGTGGCAACAATTAAATACGGTGTAGAGACACCTCGAGACCCGCGCTCGAACGAATACACAAAAAAAAATAGCTTCGGGCAGTTCCGGTGTATAACCATTTGAATACTGCAAATTCCAACACATATAATAGATATTGACGGCGAAACGACTGATTATAAGCGCTTAAACTCTATGTAGAATAAACTATTAAAGTTAATCAACGAGAGGAGATTTAACGAGGATTTAAACGCTACAAGGTTGATTTATCTGTCCAGTGATCCGAATGAAAGGCGGACTCTCCTGTCTGTGCAATACATGCAATAGAAGAGGATTTGCCTTTGAAGGAAAACGAGGAAAAAACGTAGGGAGAAATTAAACAACTGGATATTGGAAAGGTCTCAATTAAAGAAATGTTGAACCCTAATTTCACTTTCCCAAATCCTTAAGAGAATCCACGATGTTGGTTGGAAACTATCAAATATCTTTCTTATTGATTATCTGCTGGACCACTGGCCACCGATACGCCGCACTTTCCTTCCACGGATGATACGTTGCACCTGCCAAAAGGATGATGATCATCTGTATAAACACTGGCAATCAAACTTTGTTTATGTCTTGAACCCTGAGCTAGGCGGCCCATCGGCTCCTACGCCGGTACTGGTATTGAGAAATGCGCCAGGCCCGAAGACAAGGCGCGTGAGTGCGGTTTCGATTAAAAACCACGACTAATGTCGAGCTAACATGGGGTTCACAAGTTTCTGCTTGAGACGGTCGGCCTTGGGTTGGGGTGACGGAGCGTACGACGATAGGCTGGAAAAGGAGAGTGCCATGCCGAGACAAATCCTGCAGAATATACGCAATAGAAGTCCTAACGAGTTACGAATAAGGGTTACGACACGTTCACAAATTCAATCATTCAAACGCAGTAATGTTGTTGACAGTCCATCAAACACCAGAATATCCTCTGCCATGTACCAACTGAATCAATCTGTGTAATGGGCTCAATCAAAGATTCACTATATGACACCTTTAAACTACCTTAGGTTAAAATTTGATTGGAGACGACGATACTTCCGTTGAGAAACATCCCGATACATGTATATAAATATATATTTACATCAAGGTATTTATTTATGGAGTGCGCCCTTCATAATTATATCAAATGGTATATTGATATGTATCTATAGGATTATATATATATTTATATATATATGAGTTTCAAATATATGTAGAGGCGTATGCAACTTTTAAATTAACTTTGTCAATTGACATATATATATATATATGGATTTGATATAGGTATATGGGTGTTATATATATATATGATATATAAATACCCTATGTGAAAAAAGAGAGATGAATGTACACAATGACTTTATAAGAGGAGGTTTAAAAGTTTATAAACATGAGTTTAATGTAAACAAGAAGACAATGAAAACCTTAGAACTTAATATTCAAATAATCTTATGTGTAAGGGAATCCAAGTGTACATGTTTTTTAAAAATTCCGCATATTGGAGGAATATTTCTGAAAAATGACATAGATGCAAGTTTACAAAGAATTAGTGTCAATTTTGTACTCACTACTTATTACATATTTTGTTTTTTTTTAGATTTATAAACTTTTGCTTGTCCTTGTTGTAAGTGTATATTTGATTAAGAAATGGTGAGTGAAGGATTTATGTGGATACAGAGATGGAGGTTGCTGCCTCAGGATCGATACCCGATAATGGCTATGTTATGAGGCTACAACAAGAGTATTTCAAACCAAAGCAGGAGACAACCTCTTATGTCGACCCGATGAGACGAGGAAAAACTCATTAGAACTAACTTCTAGAACGACCGAGCAAAATTAAGAAAGAAAATCAGTCAGTCGTATTAACAAATCACTCAAACATGCTTTCATGAAAAAAGGAAATGGAAATTAAAAGATCAAACTGCTCAACCCCTGTGATGAGAAGAAGAGAGATCTTTGACTTGGTTCTTTTGAACATGATCAAGTATTTCCCAGAGTAGAATATAGGTATAATCTGAAAGCTAGATTAGGCGAAGTGCAAATAGAAAACTCTGCTAACCTGTTGAAAGAACCAAACCAATTTTTCTACCATTGATGAAAAAACGATTACTTGGGAAGATTTTGGACTAAGTTCAAAGTCGTTATTTGAATGAGCGTTATTGTGATAAAGCAAAGAATTCATGAACTTAGACTAGGACGAGATCACTATTGATGAGTTTGTCACTAAGTTTACCAATTCTTAAAGTATATTCCTTACATAAAGGAAGAAAGCAAGGTTCAAAGGTTTTGAATTACAGCTCGTACAAAGAGAGAAGAAAAATGAGTTTGACAACTGACAATGGATGGAAGAAGGCTGACTGAAAAGAAAAGATTATGCTATCGAAGTTTAAAGGGAAAGGTGTGTGACAAGAAAAACATTTGCTTGCATTTGAAAAAGGGTGAGTTCAAAGGTAAAAAGACCAAAACAAGCATATCTAGAAATTTTGGTAAGTCATCGACGGAAAAAATTCAATAAGCAAGAAAGAAGATCAAAGCACTTTGATCAGGCAAAGCTAAAGCAGAGTGAAAGAATAAAGGAAGAGAGAGTGATCGGAATGAAGGAACCATTGAAATGTTTGAAATTTGTGGATAACCCACGATGAGGAGGCGCCCCCAGCCCGGAAATATTCATGATCGTGACGAGCAACAGGTGTTAACCTTGGCGAAACATACCAACCATCAGTCAAGCCCTGGAAAATCGACAAACGGAGAACATCAAGCAACCATGGTGGAAATGGAGGGTAAGATCTCGACTATTCTTGTTTTGATTGATCAGGTGCTTACTGGTGGTTGTTAGTCCTGGAGCCAGCAGAAAAATGTAAACAAACTGAAAATTTCAGCGAGTCATGAACATTAGTGACTATCAGACTAGAAAAGTACATATTGCCCAAAACAACAATACAATTAAATGGCTTTAACGAAGTAAATTTGAACATATTGCCATTAGGATCCTGATCTCATGATAGGAATAGAGATAATTTGGAAAAGAAAGAAAGCTACGATGGCTATTTGGGATAAAACCTGTTTGCATTGTGTGGATGAGGAAAAGAAAACTTTTACACTAAAGAGAACCAAATCCATTTCAATAAGACAAATATCAATATTACAATTAAAAGAAACTGACTGAAAAGGATACCAAGTCTGTACGAGTGCATGTGAAAATAGAGACGATAAGGCGAGGAAGAGTTCTTTTGAATACTATACGATCATCGGAGAATTTAAGGAAGTCTTTCCCAAGGAAATCCCTCATCTTCCCCAAAAGAGAGATTAGTTTTTCTTAATCCATTGAGTGTTCCATATATTCATTTTTCATATCAGATGAGCCACACTCACAACTAATGGGCCAATGCAATTACAAGGAATTGTTAGATAAAGGGTATATCGGACCAAGTGTGTCTCCTTGGGGAGCCGGTTTTTATTTGTGAAAAGAAGGATGGAACTTTTAGGATGTCGTGATCGTCAGTGAACAAATTGACCATTAAGAATAGATATCCCCACTTCCTAGAATTGATGATCTTTTGATCAAGTGAGAGGAGCTTAGGTCTTTTCAAGATAGACCCTAAGGGTGGTTATCACCGGCAGAATTATAGAAGAAGACAACCCGACAAACATTCAGACCGGAGAGTATGGCCATTACGAATTTATAGTCTCCTTTTGGTTTTGACGAATGCCCCTGCCACATTTGTGTGCACGATGAACGAGTGTGTTGAATAAGTATTTGGGACAAATTTGTTCTTGTGTTCATAGATGATATCTTAGTCTATTCTAAAAATGAAGATGAACATAAAGAACATCTGAGAATAGTGTTACAGACTTTAAAAGAAAACCAGCTATATGCCAAGTTCAGCAAATGTGAGTTTTATAAAGATAAAATTCAATATTTGGGTCATATTATTTCTGAAAAAGGGCTTGCTGTTGACCCTGAAAAGGTAAAAGAAATTAAGGAATGGCCAGTCCCAACTGATGTTTTAGCAATAAGGTCATTCATGGGGATGGCAGGCTACTACCGTAGATTTGTGGAAAGATTTTCTGCCATAGCACACCCCATCACTTCATTGCAAATAAAGGGTGTCAAGTTTGTGTGGACTGAAAAGTGTCAAAACAGTTTCGAGCAGTTGAAACAAAAACTTATTTCAGCTCCTATATTAAAAATTGTTGATCCGGAGAAGGAGTTTGTTGTATGTACAGATGCTTGCAGAGAAGGGCTGGGAGGAGTCCTGTTGCAGGAAAATTCAGTCATTGCTTATGAATCTAGGAAACTGAAAACACATGAACAAAATTATAGTGCATATGATTTGGAATTTGCAGCTGTTATCCATGCTCTCAAGATGTGGCGGCACTATCTTCTAGGGAAAAAGTTCACATTAATTACTGATCATATTAGCCTTAAATACTTATTTTCCCAAACTGACCTGAATGCAAGACAAGCCAGATGGATGTCCTTTCTAAGTGAATTTGATATGGATATCAAGCATATCAAGGGGAAAGAAAATAAAGTTGCTGATGCATTGAGTAGAAATGCTTGTCAACATTTAAACAACATTGGGAGTTAATATTACGATTCTAGGTAATAACTTAAGTACGTACGGGCTAGGTTAGGCTGGAGACAATGCGGAAAATTCGGAGTCATTGCCTATGATCCAGGCGAAAACCATGACAATTATAGTGCATATGATTTGGAATTTGCAGCTGTTATCCATGGTTTAAAAATGTGGAGGCATTATCTCTTGGGGAAGAAGTTCACATTGATGACTGATCATATCAGCCTCAAATATTTTTTCTCCTAAACTGACCTGAATGCAAGACAAGCCAGATGGCTGTCTTTTCTAAGTGAATTTGATATGGACATAAAGCATATCAAGGGGAAGGAGAATAAAGTTGCTGATGCATTAAGTCGAAATGCTTGTCAAAATTTAAATAGCATGGGGAGTAGTGCCCATATGGAGGTAGAGGAATTGGTAGGAAAAGCAGCAACTCAAGATCCCAACTATGAAGCACTATTGGTGAAACTACAGACAAGGGATAAAACTGATTTCACTAAAAACCAAAAAGCGCTGCTCTATTACAAAAACAGATTGTATATTCCAAATATAGAGTCGTTGAAAAGAGAAATTCTAGATGAATATCACAAACAGCCCTATGCAGGACATCCAGGATATCAAAAGATGTTAACAGCCTTGAAGAAAAAGTTGTTACGGCCACAGGAATGAAAAGAATGTAAGTATTTTAAGTAGATGCATGGAATGTCGATTAGTTAAGGTTGAGCATCAACACCCAGCAGGGCTTTTAAACCCTTTGCCAATTGCAGAATGGAAATGGGATACAGTTTCCATGGATTTTATAACAGGATTACCCAAGACTAAATATCAACATGATTCTGTAATGGTAGTAGTAGACACTCTAACAAAGGCTGCCCACTTTATACCAGTGAAATCTACCTTTGGAACGGCTCAAGTAGCAAATGTTTTTCTAAAGGAGATAGTAAGGCTTCATGGAGTTCCCAAGGTGATTGTCTCAGAGCGGGATGCTAAGTTCACAGTAGCGTTTTGGAAAGGACTGTTTGCAGGAATGGGTACTAAGCTGAATTTTGGTACTGCCTATCACCCTCAAACTGCTGGGCAAACAGAAGAACAAATCAAATTTTGGAGGATATGTTGCGAATGTATGTGATGGATAGACCATCGAAGTGGGAAGAGTATCTGCATCTAAGCAGAGTTTGCCTACAATAATAGCTACCAATCCTCCCCATTAAGATGAGTCTGATTTAGGCCTTCTAGGGAGAAAGTTAAGGTACTCCTTGAGGCGAAGTCACCGGTTCAAATAAAGCTGGTGTTGGGACCAGATGCACTACAAGAGATGGAAAGAATTGTTAATCAAATACAGAGAAATATAAAGACAGCACAAGATCGACGAAGAGCTATCTTGATAAAAAAGTACACCGAGAATTCAAGTAGGGGATCATGTGGAGCAGCGCATGAGCCAAAAAAACACTTTATCTTTGAAGTTGTGCAAAACTTGCTCCTAGTATTGTGGGCCTTTTGAAATTTTAGAAAGGGTGGGACCCGGTGGCTTACAAGTGGCCTTACCACCCCATGTTAGAGTGCATAATGTGTTTCATGTTTCATTATTAAAAATATATGTGCATGATGCTTCTCCACATAGTTGATTGGAATATTGTACGGAGTGGAATGAAGGGAGTTTACGCAGAACCGCTTCAAATATTGGAGCAGGAAGAAATTGAATTGAGAAACAGAACAGTGGCCAGAGTAAAAGTGCAGTGGAAGCACTTTACTGCTGAAGAAGCCACCTGGGAAAGGGAAGCTGAAATGATGGAGAAATATCCATTTTTGTTTTAATGAACTCTAGTAGTTGAATAATAACACCGAGGATGGTGTTTATTTGCAGAGGGGGAATATGTAACACCCCCAATTTGTGTGTTGAATTTTTAAAAGTTAGACATTTGAACTTTAATCCTAAGGGGGTGGTCCCCAAGGGATGAGTATGGTGTGAATGTATTTGCATATTTTAATTGAGGAAATAAATAAAATGATTGTGCATTTTGACCAAAAAGAGAATTAGAGATCACTTGCCAAATCCATGAGGATGGATAAGGCAACAAATCCCCAAAATCTTTCAAAAATCCTTGAAAGACATTAATTTAGATTTGAGGAGGAATCTAGAATTTCACACAGCCTGAAGATAGTTGGGAAGAGGTAATAAAAGCTGGAAAAGCTGAGGAAAAGCATAAAACAGCTTTAAAGAGTCCCAAAATGGGAAGCCTAGGCTAAGCAGGAAAGAAAGCATCCTGCTATTCTGGACGCAGAATTAGAAACATGCTTTGGGGAAATGTAGACTTAAAAAACATTTGCTCCTAGACGAATCGGACTAGGTCAACGTTACAGAGTGATGCAGCAGGGGGTGAGTCCTGGGAGACAAAGAGGACTCTAAGGTTGGGAGGTTGGTCATTTGCAGATTGTGGTATGTTCTGAAAATTTTGTTATTCTACTTTCTGATGGTATGAATTGGCTACATATATAAAAATAAATTAAATGGTGTTCTTGATGTTAGTACTACATTTAACAGAATCCATATTAAGGCATTCACCTTCCAGATTCTCTTTAGTTGTAGACCAGAAATCCGTAGAGTAGAAACTCCAGAAGCTCTAAACCAATGTCGGTTTAAATCTGAAGTTACTTAGTCTCTACAGATGATTAATTATTGTTTTGTTCCTATAGACCCAAAAGTGATATTATATGTTTATGTGTATGCTAGAGAAACCTTATAGCAGAACTAAAGCTACATAGTACCACTCTAAAAGAAGAAAATAGGAACAATTGAATATGACATTTGAAATTGTGCTAGAGAAAGAGTAACTCTACTTCTAGGATTTTTATAATGGATATAAGTGAATAGATTTCACTTCTAAATCTACCTTTAGTCCTTGAATTATGTATCATAGCCAAAGATTTAATTTATAGTTAAGAATCTCTATTCAAGCACTATCGCCTATCTATATATAAAAAAAAAATATATCAGGGAGTAATAACTCTTATCACATCCTGTATGCACATATTATTTTTAATTCTACTTTTAACCATTGAGATAACGATCATAGCAATTTCAAGGTGTATTTACCCCAAACCCTTGAAATAAGTAATATGGCTATAAATTAAGGCCATGCATTACGAACACCTTCAAAGGAACTAATGATTTCATGTGTGAGCATTTAACAAAATTATATATATATTAATAAGTATCAATAACAAATACCAATATATCCTTTTCACATAGATTATATATGAGCTATACTTATAGATATGAACCCTATATGTCAAAAAAGGGGGAATACAACCATGTATAATAGATATGGACTCATATAATTCAAAAAGGAAGTCTAAACATGAATCGTAGATATGAACTTTATAAGTGCAAAAAGGAATTGCCAATATAAAACGTTAAAATGGATCATATATATGAACTAAACATGTGAAACAAAGAATGGCCGAAACGAATCACTTATGTTAAAACGGAATATATAATATATGATCCCTATAGTTAATTTAATAAGTGTATAGGAAAACTATATAACTGCGTGGCGGTAAATTAAATTATTCTGCCTGTGTCAGATGTCAAACGAAACTCTCGGGTCGTGCCGACTGTTGTAAGCTACGACACTCTGAATATTTTTTTGTTGTTAACGTTAAACAAAACTATCAAGAGGTAACAGAGAAAACGCTAATACGATGCTTACAGTTGCGACGTAACAGCCGAGAGAAAAATCACAGTTTTTTTTAATAATGTTTGACATACATGCATATATATATGTGAGAAATACAATAGGGAACAATATACGCACCGGGCGCCACGATAATAAGTCAGTAGCTCAGTGATTTAAAAAAAAAGGTTGAATGAAAAGACTATTAAACAAATCTCATTGGATTCCCATAAGTTACGATCACACTATAGCTATTATGGAGATATACACAGTCGGTCAACAAACGTAACTCTCTGTCACGCCAAAACAAACGAGGTCACGGAATTTTGAGTCAGTAGAGGAAACTAAACCAAAATATGAAGTGACGCACCCAAAGTAAAGGACAGCGACATGATTTCTTGATGTGGGTCAGTTCCTGCAACCTATTGAAATGATTTTTATATGTCAGAAGCATTAGGTTAAATCTCACAAGCTGCGTGACAGAACTTGTGCTCACGAGGTAGATTATCATTACAAAAACGATAGAAATAACGGCGTTGAGCTTTCGTTCAGGGAGGTGGACGACCGACACAGTAAATCGGTACCCTTTCCTCGTATGAACCATTTTTAAAACCGCCAGTAAATCAAGATAGAAACTATCGGCATAATTAGGAACTGACGAATCCTAATCGCCTTTGATTTCCGACAACCAAAACAGTTCAAACATAAACATATAATCATAAACCTACAATAAATTTGATCGAACTTTGGAGAGTTCGATCGATAGCAAAACGAGATAAATACGTCACAAAGAAACTCAAGCACAACTCGTTATAATCGACAGAATGAATTTAGGGTTTACCAGTAGGGAGGGGTTACCCCCTTACGTCGTGCTGATGATAAGCACTGGAAAATGAGAATACTCTACGCGGTGCGAGGGAAGTTGCATGCCGGTTCTGTGGCAACAATTAAATCTGGGTGTAGAGACACCTCAGACCCCGCGCTCAGACGTATACACAAAAAAAAAAATAGCTTCAGACAGTTCCCGGTGTATAACCATTTGAATACCTGCAAAGATTCCAACACATACAATAGATATTGACGGCAGAAACGACAGATTATAAACCAGAACTCTCGCAGAATAAATGACTAGGGTTACAATCGAGCGGAGAATTTAACCAAGGATTTAAATGCTACAAAGGTTCGGTTGTCTCTGTCCCAGTGATCTGAATGAAAGGCAGACTCCCTGTCTGTGCAATACATGCAATAGAGGATTTGCCACTGGAAAGGAAAACAGAAAAAAAAAACGTAGGGAGGTTCTGGCAATGAGATCGACTGAAGAGTCTCCAATTAAAAGAATACTCGAACCCTAATTTCACTGTCCCAAATCCTCAGAGAATCCCGATGTTGGTTGGGAAACCCCATCTGAATTGCCAACCGTCGATTTATCGCTGGACCATGGCCGCGGTACGCCGCACTTTCCTTCCACGGATGATACGTTGCACCTGCAAAAAGAACCAGTAAAATATTATAAAACACGCAACCGTCAAACCTGGCTGTACTGAACCCTAAGCTAGGCGGCCCATACAGCTCCTACGCAGTACTAGTATTGAGAAATCTGTGGACGAAGACAAGACGCGCGTAGGTGCAGGTTTCAATTCGAAAAAACCACGGCTAAACCGTCGAGCTAACTCTGGGGTTCACAAGGTTTACGCAACGCGCAGATAGTCGGCCTTAGGTTCTGGGGTGACAGGCGTACAACATTAGCTGGAAAGGAGGTTCCATGCCGAGACAAATCCTGCAAGAATATACGCAATAGAAGTCCTAACAGGTTACGAATAAGGGTTCGACACGTTTCACAAATTCAATCATTCAAACGCCGAAATGTTGTTGACGGTCCATCAGCACGGAGATATCACTCTGCCCATGTATGACGTGGATCAAATGTATGATAGGCTCAATCAAAGATTCACTATAGATGCACCTTTAAACTACCTTAGGTTAAAATTTGATTGGGAAGGCGGCCATCGCTTGCCGTTGAGAGGCATCGATACATGTATATAAATATATATTACATGCCGTGTTGTTATGGGTGCGCCCTTCCATAATTATATCAAGTGGTATAATTATATACATATGGGTTATATATATATTTATATATATATAGGTTTTAAATATATATGGGCATATGCAACTTTTAAATTAACTTTATCAATTGACATATATATATATATGGATTTGATAGGTATGGGTGTTATATATATATGTGATATATAAATACCCTATGTGAAAAAAAAAGAGATGAATGTACAACGCTTTATAAGAGGAGGTTTAAAAGTTTATAAACATAGGTTTAATGTGAACCTTCTTAAGGGAATAGTGGACAAAAACCTTCTGAACTTAGTATTCAAATAACCCTGTAAATAGCAAGGGAATCCAAGTGTACATGGAAAAAATAAAAAAAAAAATTCCGTAAACTGGAGGTGTTACAAATGGTATCGGAGCACTGGTTAAAAAAAATTGGGCTGTCAATTTTGTGCTCATTACGTATTACATATTTTGTTTTTTTTTGAAGTTTATAAACTTTTGCTAATCTGTGTTGTAAGTGTGTACAGTTGAAATGGCTGAAGGTGAAGGGATTTATGTGGATCTGCGAGATGAGTTTGCTACTCCAGATCCCAATGCCCCGGTAATGGCTATGTTGCACAGGCTACAACGAGAATTGGCTGAACTGAGAAGCCAGAATGAAAGAAAGATGGATGATTCTGAGGATGAGGATGTAGTTAGGCATCAACATAAGCAGAAAAGAGAACTGCAGGGAGAATTTAGAAAGATCAAACCTCCCTCCTATGATGGCGAGAAGGAAGAAGATGCTGAAGGTTGGTTGCTGAACATGATCAAGTATTTCCAAGTATATGAATATGAGAGCAATCTGAAGGCCAGATTAGTTGTGTATCAGCTACAAGGAAAAGCCACACTGTGGTGGGAAGAGACAAAAATGGTGCATGCCATTGATGAAAAAGCGGTTACTTGGGAAGATTTTCAGACTAAGTTCAAAAGTCGTTATTTGAATGAACGTTATTATGATGATAAAGCAAAAGAATTCCATGAACTTAGACTAGGACAGCTCACTATTGATGATTTTGTCACTAAGTTTACCAATTTACTGAGGTATGTTCCTTACATAAGGGAAGAGAAAGCAAAGGTTCAAAGGTTTTTGAATTGCTTACCTACTGTGTACAAAGAGAAAATTGAGTTTGATAACCCGAAGACAATGGATGAAGCTGTTAGAAAAGCAAGATTATGCTATCAGCAGTTTAAAGGTAAAGCTGAACAAGGGAAGAGCTGGCTGAACAAGGGTGAGTTCAAAGGTAAAAGACCAAAACCAACATATCTAAGAAATTTTGGTAGAGATCATCAGCGGAAAAAATTCAATAAACCAAAAGAAAGTCAAACTGCTCAGTCCCAAGTGGCTTCAAAACCAGTAGAAGGGAATAAAAAGGAAGGGACAGTCAGAATGAAGGAACCTTTGAAATGTTGGGGCTGTGGAGAACCCCATATGATGAGGGACTGCCCCCATCGAAATATTCATATGATCAACAGAGAGCGAGAGGCAACAACAGTCAATGACATAGCCAGAAACATACCAACCATCAGTGCAGCCCTGGAAAATCGACAGGCAGAACATCAAGCAACCATGGTGGAAATGGAGGGTAAGATTTCTGACCTACCTGTTACTGTCTTGATTGATCCAGGTGCTTCTTTGAGTTACATTAGTCCTGGAATTGTAGAAAAATGTAAAATTAAACCTGAAAAATTTCAGCAGTCATGGTTGGTACAGCTGGCCACAGGAACTAAGAGAAAAGTCACACATAAATTGCCCAAAACAGCAATACAATTAAATGGCTTTACAAGAGAAGTAAATTTGAACATATTGCCATTAGGATCCTATGATCTGCTGATAGGAATGGATTGGCTGGAAAAGAAGAAAGCTCTGATGAACTGCTGGGATAAAACCCTGCATTGTGTGGATGAGGAAGGGAAAACTTTTACACTAAAAGGGAAACCAAAATCCATTTCAATAAGACAAATATCAGCCTTACAATTAAAAAGAACAGCTAGAAAAGGATACTAAGTCTATGCAGTGCATGTAGAAGAAATAGAACAGCAAATTGAGGAAGAGTTACTGGATGCTATACCAGTCATCAGAGAATTTAAGGAAGTCTTTTCCAAGGAAATCCCTCATCTTCCCCCCAAAAGAGAGATTGATTTTTCAATCGATCTGGTACCAAGAGCAACACCTGTTTCTCGAGCACCTTATCGAATGAGCCCTCCTGAATTAATGGAACTGAAAATGCAATTACAGGAATTGTTAGATAAAGGGTATATTAGACCAAGTGTGTCTCCTTGGGGAGCCCCGGTTTTATTTGTGAAAAAGAAGGATGGAACTTTTAGGATGTGCATTGACTATCGTCAACTGAACAAATTGACCATTAAGAATAGATATCCACTTCCTAGAATTGATGATCTTTTTGATCAAGTGAGAGGAGCTTCAGTCTTTTCCAAGATAGACCTAAGGACTGGTTATCACCAGCTTAGAATTAAAGACGAAGACATAAGCAAAACAGCATTTCGAACCAGGTATGGGCATTACGAATTTGTAGTCCTACCTTTTGGTTTGACAAATGCCCCTACCACATTTATGTGCCTGATGAACAGTGTGTTGAATAAGTATTTGGACAAATTTGTTCTTGTGTTCATAGATGATATCGTAGTTTACTCCAAAAATGAGGAAGAACATAAGGAACACCTGAGAATAGTGTTGCAAACTTTGAAAGAAAATCAGATATATGCCAAGTTCAATAAATGTGAATTTTATAAAGATAAAATTCAATATTTGGGTCATATTATTTCTGAAAAAGGGCTTGTTGTTGACCCTGAAAAGGTAAAAGCAATTAAGGAATGGCCAGTCCCAACTGATGTTTCAGCAGTAAGGTCATTCATGGGGATGGCAGGCTACTATCGTAGATTTGTGGAAATATTTTCTGCCATAGCACATCCCATCACTTCATTGCAAAGAAAGGGTGTCAAGTTTGTGTGGACTGAAAAATGTCAAAACAGTTTCGAGCAGTTAAAACAAAAACTTATTTCAGCCCCTATATTAAAAATTTTTGATCCTGATAAAGAGTTTTTTGTATGTACAGATGCTTGCGGAGAAGGGCTGGGAGGAGTTCTGTTGCAATAAAATTCAGTCATTGCCTATGAATCTAGGAAACTGAAAATACATGAACAGAATTATAGTGCATATGATTTGAAATTTGCAGTTGTTATCCATGCTTTAAAAATGTGGAGACACTATCTGCTGGGGAAGAAGTTCACATTGATGACTGATCATATCAGCCTCAAATATTTTTTTTCCCAAACTAACCTGAATGCAAGACAAGCCAGATGGCTGTCCTTTCTAAGTGAATTTTATATGGATATAAAGCATATCAAGGGAAAATAAAATAAAGTTGCTGATGCCTTAAGTAGAAATGCTTGTCAACATTTAACCAACATTGGGAGTAGTGCACAGATGGAGATAGAGGAATTGGTAGGAAAAGCAGCAAATCAAGATCCCAACTATGAAGCACTCTTGGTGAAACTACAGAAAAAGGATAAAACTGATTTCACAAAAAACCAGAGAGGACTACTCTATTTCAAAGACAGGTTGTACATTCCTAATGTAGAGTCATTAAAAAGGGAAATTTTGGATGAATATCACAAGCAGCCTTATGCAGGACATCCAGGATACCAGAAGATGTTAACAGCCTTGAAAAAGAAGCTGTTCTGGCCAGGAATGAAGAGAGATGTGGCAGAGTATCTAAGTAAGTGTATGGAATGTCAACTGGTCAAGGTTGAGCATCAACATCCAGCAGGTCTTCTAAACCCTTTGCCAATTGCAGAATGGAAATGGGACACAGTTTCCATGGATTTTGTAACCGGACTACCTAAAACCAAATATCAACATGATTCTGTAATGGTAGTAGTAGACACTTTAACCAAAGCTGCCCACTTTATACTAGTGAAATCTACTTTCGGAACAGCTCAAGTAGCAAATGTTTTCCTGAAGGAGATAGTAAGACTTCATGGAGTTCCCAAGGTGATTGTCTCAGATCGGGATGCTAAGTTTACAGCAGCGTTTTGGAAAGGATTGTTTGGAGGGATGGGTACTAAGCTGAATTTTAGTACTGCCTATCACCCTCAAACCGATGGGCAGACAGAAAGGACGAATCAAATTTTGGAGGATATGTTCGGAATGTATGTGATAGATAGACCATCAAAGTGGGAAGAGTATATGCATCTAGCTGAGTTTGCCTATAATAATAGCTACCAATCCTCTATTAAGATGAGTCTGTTTGAGGCACTCTATGGGAGAAGGTGCCGTACTCCCTTGAGCTGGAGTCAACCAGAAGATAAACTGGTGTTGGGACCAGATGCACTACAAGAGATGGAGAGAATTGTTAAACAGATACAAAGAAATATCAAGATAGCACAAGATCGCCAGAAAAGCTATGCTGATAAGAAAAGAGTGTACCGAGAATTCAAAGTGGGGGATCATGTGTATTTGCGCATCAAACCCAAAAAGAGCACACTTTATGCTGGAAGTTGTGCAAAACTTGCTCCTAGATATTGTGGGCCTTTTGAAATTTTAGAAAGGGTGGGACCAGTGGCTTACAAGCTGGCCTTACCACCCCATGTTAGAGTACATAATGTGTTTCATGTTTCACTACTAAAAAAATGTGTGCATGATGCTTCTCACATAGTTGATTGGAATGTTGTATAGGTGGAACCAGAAGGGGAGTTTCTGCCAAAACCGCTTCAAATATTGGAGCGGGAAGAAATTGAATTGAGAAACAGAACAGTGGCCAGAGTAAAAGTGCAGTGGAAGCACTTTACTGCTGAAGAAGCCACCGGGGAAAGGGAAGCTGAAATGATGGAGAAATATCCATTTTTGTTTAAATGAACTCTAGTAGTTGAATAACAACACCGAGGACGGTGTTTATTTTCAGAGGGGGAATATGTAACACCCCCAATTTGTGTGTTGAATTTTTAAAGTTAGACATTGAACTTAAATCCTAAAGGGGGTGGACCCCAAGGGATAAGTATGGTGTGAATGTATTTGCATATTTTATTTGAGGAAATAAATAAAATGATTGTGCATTTTGACCAAGATGAGAATTAGAGATCACTTGCCAAATCCATGAGGATGGATAAGGCAACAAATCCCCAAAAATCTTTCAAAAATCTTTGAAAGAAATTAATTTAGATTTGAGGAGGAATCTAAATTTCCCCAATGAAGAGGAGTAGTTGGGAAGAGGTGAGAAAAAGCTGGAAAAGCTGAGGAAAAGCTTAAAGCAGCTTTAAAGAATCCCAAAATGGGAAGCCTAGGCTAAACAAGAAAGAAAGCATCCTGCTATTCTGGACGCAGAATTAGAAACATGCTTTGGGGAATTTTGAGCTTAAATAAGCTGCTCCTAGACAGATTAGAGGTTGATCTGTTCTAGGAGGTGATCTCTGCTCGGGGGTGAGTCCTGGGAGACAAAGAGGACTCTAAGGTTGGGAGGTTGGTCATTTGCAGATTGTGGTATGTTCTGAAATTTTTGTTATTCTACTTTCTGATGGTATGAATTGGCTACATATATAAAAATAAATTAAATGGTGTGATTGATGTTAGTACTACATTTAACAGAATCCATCCTAAGGCA
The DNA here is from genome assembly GCA_034641835.2 of Pinus albicaulis. NCBI lineage: Eukaryota > Viridiplantae > Streptophyta > Pinopsida > Pinales > Pinaceae > Pinus > Pinus albicaulis. The sequence goes on from CM076571.1 coordinate 467,773,464, forward strand.
TTCCCCTTCCAGATTCTGTTTAGTTGTAGACCAGAAATCCGTAGAGTAGAAACTCCAGAATCTCTAAACCAATGTCGGTTTAAATCTGAAGTTACTTAGCCTCTACAGATGATTAATTATTTTTTTGTTCCCTGTAGACACAAAAGTGATATTATATGTTTATGTGTATGCTAGAGAAACATTATAGCAGAACTAAAGTTACATGGTACCACTCTAAAAGAAGAAAGTAGGAACATTTGAATATGACATTCGAAATTGTGCTAGAGAAAGAGTAACTCTACTTTCTAGGATTTTTGTAATGGTTATAAGTGAATAGATTTCACTTCTAAATCTACCTTTAGTCCTTGAATCATGTATCATAGCCAAAGATTTAATTTATAGTTAAGAATCTCTATTCAAGCACTATCGCCTATCTATATAAGAGAAAAGAAAAAAATATATAAGAGCATAATAGCTCTTATCACATCCTGCATGCACATATTATTTCTAATTCTACTTTTAATCATTGAGATAACGATCATAGCAATTTCAAGGTGTATTTACCTCAAACCCTTGAAATAAGTAATATGGCTATAGATTAAATCCATGCTTTACGAACATCTTCAAATGAACTATTGATTTCATGTGTAAGAATTTAACAAATTTATATATATATTAATAAGTATCAAGCACAAATACCAATATATCCTTTTCACATAGACTATATATGAGCTATACCTATATATATATGAACCCTATATGTCAAGAAGGGGAGATACAAACATGTATAATATATATGGACTCATATAAGTCAAAAGAAAGTCTAAACACGAATCGTAGATATGAACTATATAAGTGCAAAAAGGAATTGCCAATATGAATCGTTTTTGTTAAAGTGGATCATATATATGAACTATACATGTGAAAAAGGAATTGCCGAAACAAATCACTTATGTTAAAACGGAATATATAATATATGATCCCCTATAGTTAATTTAATAAATGTATAGGCAAACTATATAACTGCGTGGCGGTAAATTAAATTATTCTACCTGTGTCATATGTCAAACGAAACTCTCGGGTTGTACCGACTGTGGTAATCCACGGCACTCTGAAGATTTTTTTTTGTTAACGTTAAACAAAACTATCAAGAGGTAACCGAGCAAATACTAATACGATGCTTACAGTTGCAACGTAACTGCCGAGAGCAAAATCACAGTTCGTTTTAATAGTGTTTGACATACATGCATATATATATGTGAGAAAAACAACAGGGAACAATATACGCACCGGGTGCCACGATAATAACTCAGTAGCTCAGTGATTTTAGAAAAAGGGTTGAATGAAAAGACTGTTAAACAAATCATATCGGATTCCAATAAGTTACGATCACACTATAGCTATTATGGAGATATACACAGTCAGTCAAACAAACGTAACTCCCTGTCACGCCAAAGCAAACGAGGTCGCGGCATTTTTGAGTCCGTAGAGGAAACTAAACCAAACTATGAAGTGACGCACCCAAAGTAAGGGACAACGACATGATTCCTTGCTGTAGGTAAGTTCCTGCAACCTATTGAAATGATTTTTATATGTCAGAAGCATTAGGTTAAATCTCACAAGCCGCGTGACATGACTTGCGCTCAGGAGGTAGATTATCATTACCAAAACGATAGAAATAACGGCGTTGAGCTTTCGTTCAGGGAGGTGGACGACTAACATAGTAAATCGGTACCCTTTCCTCGTATGAACCAATTTTACAATCGCCAGTAAATCAGATTAGAAACTATCGGCGTAATTAGAAACTGACGAATCCTAATCGCCTTTGATTTCCGACAACCGAAAACAGTTCAAACCTAAATATATAATCATAACCTACAGTAAATCTGACCGAACTTGGGAGAGTTCGATCGATAGCAGAATGGGATAAATACGTCACAATAAAACTAAAGCACAACTCGTTATAATCGACAGAATGAATTTAGGGTTTACCTGTAGGGAGGGGTTACCCCCCCTTACATCGTGCTGATGATAATCACTGGAAAATGAGAATACTCTACGTGGTGCGAGGAAAGTTGCCTGCCGGTGCTGTGGCGACATTTAAATCTGGGTGTAGAGACACCTCAGACCCCGCGCTCAGACGTATGAACCAAAAAAATAGCTTCAGACAATTCCCGGTGTATAACCATTTGAATACCTGCAAAGATTTCGGCACATACAATACATATTGACTGCAGAAATGATAGATTAGGAACCAGAACTCTCGCAGGATAAATGACTAGGGTTACAATCGAGCGGAGTTGCAAAACTATGGAAAATTAAACCAAGGATTTAAACGCTCCAAAGGTTCGGCTAGCTCTCTGTCCCAGTCAACTGAATGAGAGGCAGACTCCGTGCCTGCGCCAGATATGCAATAGAGGATTTTCCTCTGAAAAAAAACAGAGTAGGGAGGGTCTGGCAATTAGATCGACTGAAGGGTCTCCAATTAAAAAGAACACTCGAACCCTAATTTCATTGTCCCAAATCCTCAGAGAATCCCGATGTTGATTGGGAAACCCCATCTAAATTGACAGGAGGGTACAAAGTGATATCAATGGGCGCAGAGGAGGTAGGGCATCGTATGCCTGCAGGTGCTGAGTTAAACCTAGAATTTTTCAACTGCCAAAGGCTCAACTCAGAGCACACGGTACTTGCACCAGCCGAATTGCCAACCGTCGAGTTATCGCTGGACCAGGGCTGCGGTACGCCGCACCTTCCTTCCACGGATGATACGTTGCTCCTGCAAAAAGAACCAGCAAAATATTATAACCCACGTAACCGTCAAAACTGGCTGTACTGAACCCTGTGCTAGGCGGCCCATACAACCCCTACTCAGTACGAGTATTGAGTAACCTGTGGACGAACACAAGACGCGCGTACATGCAGGTTTCAAATAAAAAATAAAAAAAAACCAGGGCTAACCCGTCGAACTAACTCCGGGGTTCATAGGGTTTACGCAACGCGCAGACAGTCGGCATTAGGTTCTAGGGTGACAGGCGTACAGCATTAACTGGAAATGAGGTGCCATGCCGTGACCAATCCTGCAAGAGTGTACGCAATATAAGTCCTAACAAGCTACGAATAGGGGTTCGACACGTTTTCACAAAGTCAATCATTAAAACACCGAAAATTTGATAACGATCCATTGGCACTGATATATCACTCTGCCCATACATGACATTTATCAAATGTATGATAGGCTCCATTGAAGGTTCACTATAGACACCATTTAAATTATCCTAGGTTAAAATTCTATTGGGAAGGCGGCAATCGCTTGCCGTTGAGAGGCATCGATACATGTATATATATATATATTACATGCCGCGTTGTTATGGGTGCGCCCCTTCCATAATTATATCACGTGGTATAAATATATACATATGGGGTTTAAATATATACATATAGGTTATATATATATATATGGGCGCATGCAACTTTTAAATTAACTTTGTCCAATTATATATATATATATATATATATGGATTTGATAGGTATGGGTGTTATATATGTGATATACAAATATCCTATGTGAAAAAAAAAAGATATATATGTGTTATATATGGATTTAAGATATATATGTGTTATATATGTGATATACAAATATCCTATGTGATATATATGTGTTATATATGGATTTAATGTGAACCTTCTTAGGGGAATAGTGGACAAGAAACTTCTTAAAGTTACAAGAAATACTAAAGGAGCAGAGGGAAGGACAATTAATACCCAACTTCTGAACTTAGTATTCAAATAACCCTGTAAATAACAAGGGAATCCAAGTGTACATGAAAAAAAAAAAAAAAAAAATTCCGTAAAACTCGGAGTGTTACATTCTTATTAAGTGCGTACATGGGGTGACATTATTTCATTTCTAAATGTTTCTTTCAATTTTCATGACAGTATATTAGAGTCGATTACCTTTATTTAAAGAATGAATGGATGAAAAATAAGTGTCAATTATGAGGCTGAGCTGTCTAACGAGAGGGCTTATCATCTGCGATTTTGGAACCGATTCTCCATGATGCCCTGCAAAGAATTAAGTGACATGCGCAATACAACATGATAGATAGTCCATGGTCAGACGAGATAAAAGAAAGAAAAGGTCGCATTATTGCGTATTTGTGCGGGACGAAGCTTCAAGTTTTTCTTATTCATGGCAACTACATATAGAATAATTTCATTCCTTGCATATGAAAGAATAATAATAAATACAATCAGATTTCCGTAATAAGGTTATTTATTCTTTTCTACGGTATGACCCTAAAATTATATGTGTACTCTAGTTTGTAGAAAACCTACCACTACTATTGGTAATGAATCTCCAACAATCTAATGATATAAAATTTTGTGCTTTCAAATAAAAACATCATATTTTTTGTGATTACTTTTTTCCGTAGGTTTTCTTTTAATTTTGTACCTTTATTTGTGCTTTCACATAAGAAAATATCTTATATTTTTATTGTGATTATTTTTACTTTGGCAAACATTTAGTAATTCAAATGCACAAGGGATTACAAATTCTGAGATCTTTGGAATCCACTTTCCCATGGTTAGAAATAGAAATAAAGTGCTCATTATCTATGCGTTCGTTATCCAATATAAATGAGTTACACGAAACCACTATCTGAATATAAATGAGTTACAAGAGGATGTAATAGTATATTCTAAGTATTGATTGATGATCTCACTGGACAAACAGGGGAAAATGATAACCTTTAGACTTTTTTTTATCCTTTAAGAAATATAAATATGTATATGTTATTTTAAAAATCAAATTTATATTTTTTAACATACTCAATATTGATTTTGATAAATTTTTTTGTAATAGTAGATTTAGGTGTAACTTAACTCATGAAATATTTTCATTTATATGGCTAATAATTTCATTTTTTCCTCATTATATAAAAAATATTTTTGAGAGAAAAGTTTTATGGTTAACAAAGTGGGAAAGTTTAATTTTGTAGTTTAATTTTCAATTTAATAATATTTTTAAAAATCAATTTAGAATATTTTTAATGAAGGGAAATAAATATTTGATCTAGATATAATCCTTGATATTTATATAATATATTATTTAATATTATTTATTATAATTATATAATATTATTAGAAATATTTAATAATCATTTGGTTTAGTTTATATATATAAAATATTTCTATTTTGTTTTTATTTATATAATTATATGTTATTACTTTCATTTATATATGCATAATTTTCTTATGTGTTACTTTTGAGTATTTATAGAAGTATTTTCAGTTTTTAAAATATTACATCAACATGTCCAATATATCATTCTCTGATTCAGTGGGCGAATTGAACGAGTGACTTAGATCTTAGTGTGCTCTGAAAATCGGTGTGGTCCTCTTGATGCGGAGTTCTCCATCTCGTGTACAGTCATTTTAGTTTGCAAAATGTATGATGGTATTGCTCCTTGGTTTACTTATTTGGTGGACCTCTAAATAAGTCACCCCCAAGATGTGGGCCCTCTAAATAAGTCACTCCCCAAGCTTCCACCCTCTCCTTTGTCGAGCCCTTAATGCATCTTTTAGGAATCAACAAAAGCTACCCAAATGTATCAAGGAGTACCTCTGAAGGGAAAGCATCCGATCATTGTGGTATATCCACAACCTCGTGGATCTTTATCAAAGCATTTTTTAATATAAATTTTTGTATATATTTATAAAACTTTTTGGTAAGAGTTAGAAAGTCAAGATTTATATTGCACATATTGTATACCTCATGATACAAAAATTATATTAATCCAAAATTCTTATATTAGTAATATCTTTTTAATTTTTTTACAAAATCTAATTTTTATATTGTTAAAGCATTTTCAATACATGAATGATGAAATTTTTAGATTAAAGTTTGTATAATTGTAGGAAAAATCATAAGTCTAAGATTGTTGTTGCAAAAATTACACACACACACACACTTAAAACCTTGACATTATTTATGTAATCATTTGAAATATATTTATTGATAGAAACATAGAGGAAATAATCTCGGAAGGCCTAAACTTTATGTTAGTTGAAGAATTTTCCACAAAGCCATATTTGCTAAGAAGGTCATGAGGTCAAATTCACATGGGGCTTTGAGGTTAGGTTTATATGTTTTTTTCTAGTAGAACTTATCCTAGGAACCATTCCTGAAAATGTGGGTAAGTGCCTAGAGGGATTTTCCAAGGAATTTTCCATTAAAAAAAATAGTGCCCAAAGGTTTCACTAGATTTATAGATGCTATCGTGCTAAGTCTAGAAAGGTATTAGCATTAAATATCATAGTGTAATATAGTTACAAGCCTCCCAAGCATTTATGTTGATTTACCCTCAATATAAAAAAAATTCCAAGGAGAACTCAAGTAGTAGGTACCAATACATTAGTTCTTTATTAAGTGTGTGAGCATGGGGAAAAAATTATTTGCTTAGAATATGCACATATTTTTCCAAGTGAAAACTCATGGGATCCATCCTCTCCCCTAGAATATTTGGATGGAGGGTAATGAATTAACTAGTTACAATAATGACTAGTAACATTAAACAAGTTTACCAAATTTGAACCCTTTTGCTTCCTACCCTTATTAGAAACATGACCTATGCTGATGGCTCAATTCGATTAATCTAGACTTTGGTATTTTGGTACCGCCGTACACAACAACATCTAATCCTGCACCCTCAAGGCAATCATGCAAGAATAGGATAATCAGTACATTGTTGGGCTCTAAATGGCCCACAAAGGGAAAACATGCCATAAAGTGGGATATGAACATAAGTTTTTTCATGTGCACACACACAAAAGAAACTCATCCCACCCTTAATAACTTAAGTGAGAATGAGGATATTGGTAGATTTCACCTAAGAAATTAAGGGAGAATGATAGATGATATAACTAGTACATTATTAGATTTAATCAGCCAATGAAGGGAAACATGTATTGGCAGTAGGATATGAACATAGGTGTATACAGTGTATTAAAACACAAGCAACATCCTATTCCAAACTCTCAAGCACTTAGGTGAGAATCATAACTGCAGAGAATGAGATGAGATAATTGGTACATTGATAGATTCAATCAATCAATGAAGGGAAAACATGTCATCAAGTAGGATTTGAGCATAGGTTTACATGGTGTGCACACACGCAAAAGAAAATCTCATCCCACCTCAAAATATTTATATGAGAATGATATTATTGGCACTTGATAGCTTTAATTGGTTCACAAATAGAAAACATGTCATAAAGTGGGATTTGAACTTGTGTGGGGAGGACAACAATTTCACCTCTTAACCATCCAAGCTAGGATCCACCGACTCTCTCTCTCTCTCTCTCTCTCTCTCTCTCTCTCTCTCTCTCTCTCTCTCTCTCTGTGTGCGCACACACACCACAATGGAAGAATTGTGACCTCCCCCATTAGCAACATGCCATTGGGATATGGTCCTTTCCCTTGGAACAGAGCCTCTTATTTGGAGTGTGCCCACTGGATTTGCTGAGCATGTGGAAGTTGTTGGGAATTGGTAGGAGAATACAAACGTAATACATCAGCTAGTAGTGGAGCCCTATGTATGAGTTAAGCCCTTATGAATTTTGGGTGCATTCCCCGTGAATTGCGTGAGCTTTCATCGTATTATGTTTTTGCTTGTGGTGAGTGGAGGTCTTAGTAGATGATTGAATCATTATGGTGCTTGTCAGATAGCTAATAAACCACTCCGGAAAATATGAAAATAAAATAGGCAAAACCATCTTGACAAAGGGATTCCAACTCTTGAAACGAAGCAATACCCCATCTAAAATTTTGGTGAATCCTTGTGAATGAAATCCAGAAGAGCACTGATCAATGGTGTGCCCACTACTAAAAGAAATTGATAAACCAACCTAGCGCTAGTGAAACAAACAATTTTATAGTTGCTTTTTAAAGGTAAGTTGATAAACGACTAAAAGGGGGCAATACAACATATTAGGCAAGCCAAGTGCTTCGGTGTGAATTCCCTAAGAAATAATTTCCCCGTACATTGGATCTAAATCAAGGGCTGTGAAATATACTATAAGTTATATATGTGTGTTCCTATTACTTAAAATTTTCTATAACATTAATACAAGTTCTGCTTTAAATTTGCAATGGTTTCGTGCCCTATTGAAAATTTTAAAGTATGTACTCGTTGTAAAACCGATAAATAATATGGTAATCGAAACCAAAGCAGACAAAACTCATTAACCGGCCACCAAGGAGCGATGATATAAAAAAATAAAACCTTAATCTTACAACATAGTTCATGAACTTTCAAACCATACAAGACATTATTTAAGTTCAAAGAGGATTCTAGAATAGTATGATACCAAACCTGAAAAAATTATGTACACCACATGGGCAGATGGAAGCCCGAGGGTACATGGTTCTCTATCTTTGATGTTTTCTTTAGAAAATATCCATGAATAAATGATATACATTCCATGAAATTTATCAGAAATAACATTAAGCTATGAGTCACTAAACTAAACTAGCCAGCAAAACCTTCATGGGGTAAGAAATTATGCATAACAATTTACAAAATTTCATGAATAATAGACAGAAGCATAATAGTAATAACCCAACTCACACATTCCTCCCAAAACCTTGGGTGTTTCTTACCCATATATCATAAGTAGATATACTCAGCTTTATGCACCAGCTCACACAAAACTGCTTATTGAATCCATTTCAGATTCATACTGTTATCCAACCTTTACTTCTTTTGAGGAATTATAAGCAGACGTGGGAATATAAGAATTTCTCACAACCTTTCAGGTTTGCAAGCCTTATAAAATTTCCAACATTTTTAAAGTGCAGCATCGAGGTATAGATGTATGCCTTCTCGCATACCTCTATCTATACTCAGTTAACCTCCATTGCTCCAACTACTTTCCCAGCAGTTTATATGGACGGTAACCAGATGCTCTGTCCCTTTGTATTCTTACGGATGCTTACAATCTTCCCTCACACAAACTTTTATCACCCAATGGATGTGCAAGTAGGATTTCCCTTTTATTTTACTGTTACAACATTCAACTTGTTTGACACTCCAGTGCAGATTCGACTATTCCATGGGAAAACTAAGGCACAGATCCTCTTTGCTTCAATCAAATAGGGGAGGATACTGAACTGGATAGTTTAGACTTCTGCTTTCCGATGTTTACCCTTACATTTAATAAAATAATTTAATTTCTTAGTTTTACAACTCTTCGAATGTAACACAACTGAAATACTGAACCCCATACTACTATCACAGGGTGGTTGTTTCCTACCTTCTGTGATTGAGTACAGGGAATTTTGTGCCCTCAATATTGTTATGATAGGTTTAGTTGTTTGGTCCTTGCTGTTCATGGTTACTGGTTTGATAACATTTTCCGTTTATACACACAGTAAGTTAAGGTTCCTTTGAAAGGAAGCAAGCTACACCTATACCGACTCAAGAGATTAGCGGTTCCAAAGGATCTACCCTCTCTAACTCCATTACTACCAGGTACTCATCCCCATACTCCAACCATTTGTCTCTGCTATTAATATCTTTGGTTTACAATTACATGAATTACTGAGCAAATAATCAATCTAAAATTTTCATAATGAACCATAACATAATAATTCATAAATTTCATAATGAACCATAACATAATAATTCATAAATTTCATAATGAACCATAACATAATAATTCATAAATCGGGGATATTTTTAACACAGACTTACAGAAATCTCCAACATTAGGCATGCATTTCTCTACTACGACCAGTCCTCCCAACCTTAGAATCCTCTTTATCTCCCAGGATTCACCCCCAAGCAGAGATCCTCCAAGAACAGACTAACTTCAATATGTTCTGGAGCAGCTTATTTAAGTTGTGCTTTCCCCAAAGCCTATTTCCAATTCTGCGTCCAGAATTTCAGGATGCTTTATTCCTGTTTATCCTAGGCTTCCCATCTTGGGACTCTTTAAAGCTGCTTTAAGCTTTTCCTCAGCTTTTCCAGCTTTTTCTCACCTCTTCCCAACTACTCCTCTTCATTGGGGAAATTTAGATTTTTCCTCAAAAATCTAAATTAGAAATAATTTCTTTCAAGGATTTTTGAAAGATTTGGGGAAAGTCTTTTTCCTTTTCCACTACCTCATGGATTAGGCATGTGATCTCACTTTATCATCTGATCATAGTGCATGCACAATATTTTATTTATTTTTCATAATTACATAATTAACCACATCCACACAATACTTATCCATTGGGGTCCACTCCCCTTTGGATGTATGTTCAAATGTCTCATTTGAAAAGCATAGAACTTGGGGGTGTTACATATTCCCGCTCTGAAAATAAACACCGTCCTCGGTGTTGACAACTATCTACTTAGTTTTATTTTGAACATAATTATGAACGATGTTCCATCCTCTTAGCTTCTCTGTTCCATGTAGCTTTTCAGCAGTAAAGTGCTCCACTGCACCTTTACTCTAGCTACTGTTTGATTTCACAATTTCCATTTCTTCCCGCTTTCATCTTTGAAGCGACTCTGGAAGGAATTTCTTCTTCTGGTTCCACCTAGACCACATCTAAATCTGTTCCACCTGGACCACATTCCAATCACTCATGTGAGAAGCATCATGTACAAAAATTATATTTTTTTCAACAAGGAGACATGAAATTCATCATAAAATTTAATATGCAAGGGGGAGGCTATTTTTCCCCCTTTTTTCCGCTTTGACAAAGATTTCTTCTTCGTCTTTGATTAGTTTCCAGCAGAGTACTCTTCTGCTTCCACTCTATTTACTGATGCTTTATGCAGTTGGTTTTCTTCCTACTTCTTTGCAAGAAGTCTGTCTGGAAGATCTTTTATTCTGTTTTCTCTGTCCACAATTCATACAACTGTAAGTAATGTCAGATACATACAATTGATAATTCACAACAACATTCTGCATTTCAATAAACTTAAGAAATTCAGTATATAGGTCAAACCGTTCAGGTTTATAATAGTTTAGTGCACTTTTAGTACACTACTTATCCTTTCTTGTTTTTCAGTGAGATTCTTTCCTCACGCAACTTGGTCCAGTTCAGCTTTTCTCGATTTTCTAGGTGATTCATCTTCACCCTTTTTTTTTTTTCTCCTTGTTTCCAGAGTGCACACTTTCTTGTTACACACTTGGCTAAACAATTTTATACTTTTCGTTAGTACTTATAAATGAAATAAACCAATTGTATCATATGCATGGTTATGCTTACCCTTTCTCAATTCATAGCTGTACCTTCAGCACCTCTAGTAACCCCAAAATTTTATATTATGAAGGCATGTAATTACTATCATTCATTACATTCACAAGTATGACTACTTGATAATGTCAAAAACAAATTTGACACAATTTCCCTTCACCAATTTTTATCTATATGTGAACTCCACAAATCATTAGAAGTCAGTCCACGATTTATATAGGTTTTCAATTTTCCCCTAGCTAGCCCACATGGAAAATTTGAGTTATCCCTTCATTCACTCATTCATAACTCAATGTATTGGATTTGCATTACATGATTCAATATGTAATGGTCCACAATTTCTAAACCATTTATTCACTGTGTTTATAAATCGTATTTACGCTTACCATTTCATTATTTTCCATGAACTAAAGTATACTCCTCACAAAATACTCTAGTCATGACTTAAATCATCTTGGAAGTTTTTCCAATGTCAATATTATTTCTTTCTAATCTATCCTTTCATGCTTCAAATCAACTTATTGAATATTAATAAAATTCTAATTTAGTTGTCTTAACACTCCCAATTTTTTTTTTTTCAGTTTAATTACATATATCCATTTCTTAACCTTATCCTGAAGGTAAATTTTTCTATAGATATATATCTTTGCACACATAATTATCTAAATCATTTACCAATAGGCTATGCCCATATTCCTCCACCTTGTATATATATATATATATATCCACCATACATATATATAAAATCCACTTCTTCTAGAATTATTTTACTATCTTAACTTTAATTTAAACTCCACCCTTTTTAAATTAAGCTTTAAAGTCTACTTTAATTAAAAGCCACCTAACACAAAAGGAATACCTTACCCTTTTCAACTTCTATGATACAAAATCATTTAACCATTCTTTAATTACCACCAAGGAACTAAAGGGATATATAATGTTCGCCTCAACTATGATGATAATATAGTCTAAGGGAGTCGTTATGGACATATGAAATCTTTTTGTCAATCAACGTCAAAAAATTTTCCCCACCGATTTATCATTTGAACTTTTGTTTATCATTAACAAATCTCCCAAAAAAAAAATTTCTATGACCACGTATTCCAGTTCCACTTAGCAACTTTCTGTTTCTAGGTTAAATATAATTTACCCCTATGGTGATTTTCAGTACCGAAGTTCACATTATTTACTTATTAATTTCACCTAAAGTGCAATATAATAAACACCAATAAAGTGCCACGTTATTAATTCATCTTCCATCCCCTTTTATAACATTCAATATTTTCCATGTGTTATAGAATGCCATGCCTCTCTTAAGGCCCATATGAAAAATCTTTTTCTTTCGATTACCCATATGCCACATAGGTGTCAATATATATTTTTATATACAATACACATATAGAGATGACAACCCACGTATGGTTATTATTTAATAGAACAAATTTAAAATTGGCATACTTTTATACATAACCTTGGTATATCTACGTGTCCCATAAATATTTTTAGATTCCTTGATAATACTATGGGCCGCTGTCCATCGATACCTAAACACCTACTCCATATACATATTTGAATGTCACATGTATCCCTATATATAACCTTTGAAACTTTTCTTGCAATCTCATGTGTGGATACTCTTCTATGTATGGCCCACATACTGTTATCATCGTTGTAATAGGTTTTTAATGCGCTTGTAACCGTTTATGTGCGGCATATATAAAAGTCTTAACATTTTTTTTTTTTTTTGATTGGCGATTACATATATGATTATATATATCATTCGTATTAACCAGTCACACCTACTGTTATAATTTCATTTAATCGGCCGAAGTATGTAATAATAGAATCAGATTTCGCCTCCTGTTTACCCTCATACATATTATGCAGATGCGTTGATACGTACGAGGAAGATGTGGAAACAGGTATAGCGTGCATCTATGATCAGTTCCGCCGAAGTATGGATTAGAGACACGTTTAAACTTATCATGGTAGACGGTGAACCATCATAACAGTGAGTTATTATCAGTCCTGGAGCGCCGCACCCTACCAGGGCAGGTATAATCCCAACCCTGGTCCCGAATTTTGTCGGCGTCTACTTCAGTAATCAACCCTGCAATTTGTTTCATCGCGGCAGGTTATATCATCAGGTTTTATATTTTGATGTCCTTTTAGGTTGCCATGAGGGTGACCGCCACGCCTCTGAATACCTCCGCGTTACCCTACTCATAATGCCCGGAACCCCATTCATAATGCCCAGAAGATTTCATCGAAATGTAATCTTTTTGGTTGGCGACAGCGTATATACGAGATTGCTTTTGTGATACGCGTAGGACAGTTCGCGCGTACCGGATCTGGACTATATTGCGATGGACTGTATTGCGGTATTGCCACGTTGTTTAGGGTTCTGAAGGATCTGGACTGTATTGCGACTTAACTCTAATATTTTGAGGGTTGTTGTACACAGAGATAGCGTATTTTCCCGGAGGTTGAGACGCCCGACGCCGGCGCTTGCAGGATGATGTCCCGCTCGAAATCTGCGCGTACCTCCTCTGGTTGTTGATCCAGACTGGCTTGGTACTATGGGAGCCAGAGTCGGCGTTTCAGTACCTCATCGGCCAGGCTATTTCCTCCACGCGTAGTATGGTGTCGGTTAAGCTGGTTCTCCCAAATCATCTTAGGGATATCTCTGATTTGTTTGGGGCAGTGGGATTAGGGTCTCGCCTACCCTTCCCGCTCATCCTTTCAGCAAACTCTCAATATATTCTCCTCCTTTTCGCTTTATATACTGGCTCGACTCACAATCTGCTCTCGTCAGTTTTTTTTTTCTAGGTTTTCTATTGCAGGTCTTTCGACTGCTATTGTGGTTCTTTAGATTACAGGCCGCCCCCTTTGATTTCATTCGACCGCGCTCTGTCATGTTTTTTTTCTTCCTGGTCTAAATTCATCCGATCTACTGCATGCATTCATGCCTTGGCAGTTAGGTTTTTATTTATTTGTACAGCCTAAATACGTATTGGGACGGCGATCCCTATCGCTTCGTAGTTTCTGGTTTCAGTTAAAATCTTAGTTAATAACTATATATAATTTTTTTTTCCAGCATTTTATTTATCTATTGACCTCGTGTTCAGCTACAATTTTGATAGGTTGAAACCTCGTATAAGTTGGATGCTTGACCTCGGTTCTCTGATTTTTATTTTCATTGATCCACATATAATTGTTATCGTTCCTATTCCAGGTATATTCCCGTATAGATTTGGTTAGGTTATTTTCTGTTTATCTTTGAATCGCTAAAGTATATAAACCCTAACTTTGACGGCATAACCGGAATGGTAAGGATTTACCCTGCGCTCCCATACCGGTTATGATTGTGATCTGCCGTTGATAGAACAACTTAATCATAGTTGTGATTGCATGCGGTTTATTGATACAGGTTACGCATGTATATATATATTCCTTACCACTCTGTTGGTTTATCTGTTACGTCTAACCAGGCCCACTCGGCCGTGAGTAGAACTCTTGACAAAATCCGGTAGTTATTAACTGGATGCAAATACAAATGCCTGCTAATTCCGACGTGTGATGTCGTGGCGTTGGCTACTCATTTTTTCGCACGGTAAATTCGTTCACTTATATTCTGTTCCCCACATCATACCTTTTTACTGATTGTTAACATATTTTGTGGAGTTAGCGCTCGGCGCTTAGGTTAATTATTACTTTGCACGTATATATATATATGATTGCTAATAGTTGGGTAGGATACCTTCATGATAATTTCAGTTTTGTTGTTATATAATAATTTCAGGGATTAAAAGAAATCGACAGTGCCATATGCACTTGGATAGCGATAATGAATATCACACTTCCATATTGTAAAAGTTATTCTTAATGTTTAAACAATGGCCCTTAAATTTATTCTTAAGTTATGCCCTCCATAATGTTTAAACAATGGCCCTTATTCTTGACTTCGCTCTCTCATGGCTATGATACTTGGCTAGAGATAAGTTTAGAAATGCAATCTATACATTACCGTTGGTTTTTTATATGTATTCGCATTACTATCTCTCTTGTACCATATATGTTTCATTTTTTTGTTCAATGCCTATTCACTTATTTGTTACTATATATATGATTTTTTTTTTTTTTGTTCAATGCATATTCACTTATGCAATAGTTCCTTTAATAATGTTCCTTAATCATAGCTTTTATTTATAGCCATACCATGTATTTCAATGGTTAGTGAATACATTAAAACACAACATGCTCTATAATTTCTATGAATACTTTAACCCTTCTCCTGTGAAGATTTGTTTTGGGGTTTAACAAGAAATTATAACTACATGTTCTATAACGCATACTCTTAAATTTTTCTTTTGATGTATATTAATATGTAGTTAATAGCACTTAACTAGAGGACCTTAATTATAAGACAATCATTTTTCTATGTTACAGTTTTGTCACGGAGTAAGAATATTTTTTTTTTTGAAATCTATACCCTTATAAATGGTATCATGCTCATCTAGAATATAATTACTCTTTTTCCAGCACCATTATAATTGTTAGAATGCTCATATATGCAGTCTATAAATGTTATAAGGTTTAGAATGATCATAATTGCAATTTATATTCTAATATCGCGCTTTCTTCCTTTCTGCTACATACCATGTATATATTTCAGTGCTACTATAATGTTTCTCTAGCATATACATAAGCATATCATCTCATATCATCTCATTTTTGTGTCTACAGGAACATAACAAAATTTAATCCTCTGTAGAGGCCAAGTAACTTCAGATTTAAACAGAATCTGGAAGGTGAATGCCTTATGATAGATTCTGTTAAATATAGTACTAATAACAATCGCACCATTTAATATATATTTTTATATGTAGTCAATTCATACTGATGTAAAATAGGAGAGCATCATATTTAAAAACCTACCATTCAAGCAGTAGACCAACCTCCCACCACAGATCAACCCTTTTCTAGGTATCTAGGGAAATAATTATAAATTCATTTTTTTTTTCTCTTTGCAAGTCCTATTCTTACCCTCATAATTGAAAGATTTCTAGTGAGGTTAAATCATGGAAAAAAATGATACATTCCTATAAGGGTGCTGATGCTCAATAAGGCCAGCTAGATGATATATCAGTTAAGTACTACTGTTTTTCCTCTTGTTTTTCATCCCAGTAAGGCAACATCGATATATAGTCCGAGTGAAGAACAATCAAACTCTATTATTTTACATAGAAATAATATTTTTCTGAGAGATATCGGTTTCCAGTTTTAAACCTATTATAGGTTTAACCATTCTAGTATATGAGCCTCCTCATATTACTCCCATATCAATGTTTCTACTTCATCACCATCTGTTATATGTATACCTGATAGTATATCCAAGATTTTTGTATACTTGAAATAAAAATTTTAATTTTCAGAAATTTTATAACAGTTTACTAGTTCTTTGTGAGCACATATCTTGCCCAATTTTTGAACCTGGGCTCCGATACCATTTGTCACGCCTCCCAGACCCAGGTTGTTACCCATATATCATAAGTAGATATACTCAGCTTTATGCACCAGCTCACACAAAACTGCTTATTGAACCCATTTCAGATTCATACTGTTATCCAACCTTTACTTCTTTTGAGTAATTATAAGCAGACATGGGAATATAAGAATTTCTCACAACCTTTCAGGTTTGCAAGCCTTATAAAATTTCCAACATTTTTAAAGTGCAGCATCGAGGTATAGATGTATGCCTTCTCGCATACCTCTATCTATACTCAGTTAACCTCCATTGCTCCAACTACTTTCCCAGCAGTTTATATGGACGGTAACCAGATGCTCTGTCCCTTTGTATTCTTACGGATGCTTACAATCTTCCCTCACACAAACTTTTATCACCCAATGGATGTGCAAGTAGGATTTCCCTTTTATTTTACTGTTACAACATTCAACTTGTTTGACACTCCAGTGCAGATTCGACTATTCCATGGGAAAACTAAGGCACAGATCCTCTTTGCTTCAATCAAATAGGGGAGGATACTGAACTGGATAGTTTAGACTTCTGCTTTCCGATGTTTACCCTTACATTTAATAAAATAATTTAACTTATTAGTTTTACAACTCTTTCCATTGTAACACAACTGAAATACTGAACCCCATACTACTATCACAGGGTGGTTGTTTCCTACCTTCTGTGATTGAGTACAGGGAATTTTGTGCCCTCAATATTGTTATGATAGGTTTAGTTGTTTGGTCCTTGCTGTTCATGGTTACTGGTTTGATAACATTTTCCGTTTATACACATAGTAAGTTAAGGTTCCTTTGAAAGGAAGCAAGCTACACCTATACCGACTCAAGATATTAGCGGTTCCAAAGGCTCTACCCTCTCTAACTCCATTACTACCAGGTACTCATCCCCATACTCCAACCATATGTCTATGCTATTAATATCTTTGGTTTACAATTACATGAATTACTGAGCAAATAATCAATCTAAAATTTTCATAATGAACCATAACATAATAATTCATAAATCAGGGATATTTTTAACACAGACTTACAGAAATCTCCAACATTAGGCATGCATTTCTCTACTCTGACCAGTCCTCCCAACCTTAGAGTTCGTCTATCTCCAGAACTCACCCCCGAGCTGAGATCCTCCAAGAACAGACTAACCTCAATCTGTTCTGGAGCAGCTTATTTAAGCTATGCTCTCCCCAAAGCCTGTTTCCAATTCTGCGTCTAGAATTTCAGGATGCTTTATTCCTGTTTGCCTAGGCTTCCCTTATTTAGGGACTTTAAAGCTGCTTTCTGCTTTTCCAGCTTTTCCAGCTTTTTACCTCTTCCCAACTACTTTCCTCATCATTGGGGAATTTAGATTTTTCCTCAAAAGTCTAAATTAAATATTCTTTCAAGGATTTTTGAGAAAGATTTTGAGAAAGTCTTTTGCTTTCCATCCCACCCACCTCATGGATTAGGCATATGATCTCATTTTTCTCGAGGAGGTAGTGAGTGCATACATAATATTTTATTTATTTTTCATAAATAAATAGTTAACCACATCCACACAATAATTATCCATTGGGGTCCACTCCCCTTTGGATGTATGTTCAAATGTCTCATTTGAAAAGCATAGAACTTGGGGGTGTTTGATAAACCAACCTAGCACTTGTTATAGGTGCAACAAGTAAACCACCTTGGTGCTTGCTTTTAAAGGTAAGTTGATAAACGACTTGGGCAGGGGGCTACATAACATGGATGAAAGCCATGCTTTTGTACCTAAGAAATAATTTCTATATCGGATTCTAAATCAAGGGCTAAGAACATAATGTTATAAGTTATATGTGTGTTCCTATTACTTAAAATTTTCTATAACATTAATATGTAAGTCTTATTGTGAATGGTAATGGTTTCGTGCCCTATTGAAAATTTTAAAGCATGTACCGTTGTAAAACCGATAAATAATATGGTAATCCAAAACCAAAGACAAACCCATTAACTCAAGCGAACAAGGAGCGATGATATAACAAAAAATAAAACTCAATCTAAGAATATAGTTCTACATGAATCAAACTTATAGACAAGACATTACTTAAGTTCAAAGAGGATTCTAGAATAGTATGATACCAAACCTTAGAAAATTATGTACACCACATGGGCAAATGGAAGCCCGAGGGTACATGGTTCTCTCATTCTGATGTTTCTTTAGAAAATAGCCATGAAATAAATGATATACATTCCATGAAATTTATCAACAACAGATTAAGCTATGAGTCAACTAAAACTAAAACTGTCATGGTAGCAAAACCTCCTTCATGGGGTAAGAAATCGAGTATAACAATTTACAAAATTTCATGAATAATATTATGGAAGCATAAATAAAGACAACCATGAAAATATGCATTAATTCAAGGTATTATACTAGTTTCATATATATTAACAAATAAAGAATTAACAAATAGCTCTTTGCTACAGGATGATTGGTGAATCGGACAACATGGTTTAACCAAAATGGTAAATGACAAGGGACTTAATTCGATATGAAACCAAAACAAATGGATTATCACCCAAAATTTTTTGAAGTACATTTAAATCATAGCATTACATCGGAAGATTCAAAGTTCAAGTGTAAGAAAAACCATATTAAAAAAGGGCAGCCTAATGTATGTCACCAAGAGCTAAAAATACCCTCATTTTAAAATCGTATTTCAAATAAGCAATATTGAAATATTATTTAACTCCATTGTAACAAATACATCCATTATGAAATGCCTTAACCTAACCCTTAGATGCATTACAAGTAGCGAGGGTAAAAGGAATTAAACCAAAAATCTAGAACATTCGTGGCCAAGATGAGGAGGGCTAGTGGAGCAAGTATTTAGTGGGTGGTCCCATAACCTACCAAAAACAAACAAAGACAAAACTTAATAACGGTATAATTTCACCTTTGAATGCCCAGGAGCTAAGAAATGGGGCTTCATAAAAGAAAATAGATTCGCCGCAGGGATTTTTTTGTGTCCAAATGCACCGTACGCCTTACGCGTTTAGCCCCCGGGGCAAGGCTCTCGAAATCCATCGAGACCAAAAGATATGAATCAAAAGAGCTTCCAAACGAGTAAAACTGCGTAAAAACATTAGGTTCGCAGTCAAATAGCCGGTAGAGATAAAACCAACTAGAGATAGCGGTGCAGTCGATGACCATATCTATGCATAGTAAGGTCTCCATAGTCAGAGAGCTTCATCCGGAAAAAGGGAAGAAAACTCCAAGAATGAGTCAGTATTGGTCCCAAGTTGGTTACACTAACCCTATCATAGCCAAATACAAATCGTCGACGGCCTAGGTAGATCAACAACCTAAAAAGTGCCAAATGTCCCTACGTGCAGCCTGCAAGGTTGGTGGTCAAATGAAACTAGGTAGGTATTCTAGAAACATCTCCAACCCGAGTAAAATACGTTTTACCATAGTGGATCATATTCGAGTATACCCGGGCCATACATTTAGCTTTGGCTTATGAAATGAGTTAGCTACATTGGATATCAACAATATGGAATGTTGAATAATGCATGGTGTGTCATTACCGTTAAACAAAAAGAACTACCGTATTTTTAATATAAATTATTACAATGTATTTTGACATGAAAACTATGATAAAAGCAATATACCGTTTGATAATTTCTCTAGGCCATAGCAATTATTTATGTGTTTTTTTACAATAGTTAATTTGCATAAAGAGATAGGATAAAAAATGTTTGTAAGAGTTGTGTGTTACATTTCATTTTAATAAAAATTGAGAAACTTAATTTAATTAATTAATAAATTAATATATGGATGACAAAGATTTAATATTTGCAAAATATTTACAAAAATATTTTATCATTATAGGTGCGAATGTTGAGATTTATCTTAAAGGTAATTTTTTCTCTTTTCAACTTAATTAAAAAAATATTATAAATAAAATACATATTTTCTATTTAAGTAAATTTGTGGACATTTAGGTATGTGGAATTGATAAGTTATTGGAATGATAAAAGTATACCATAGTATTGTAAAAAACTTATTTATGATAAGAATTTCAATGGTAAAAAGAAGACAAATCAGCATTATTAAGAATCCTTTTACATACCTTTTATTTATTTATATACTAATTTTTTTTAATAATAATAATTTAAAATAAAATTATAATTTAATTAAATTTTATATGTTTTTTAAATTTTAACAATGTGAAATAAATATTTGTATATTTATTATACATTAATGTCTATCAATATTTTCAATAAATTTAATTTATATAATTAGGTTCAAATAATTTTAGTAATTATATCTGATTATAAAAATAAGTCTTTACTAGTAAGGTTAAACTCATCATGCATTTACATATTAAACTTTTAATCATATCGCTTAATATGCATGTTAAGTATATTCATATTTATAAAAATAATCTTTTACTCTTGCTAACTAAAACTACACGTAAAACTACATACATTTACATATTAAAGTTTTAAACAAAAGTGTTTGAGATACATGTTAAATGCAATACCCAAATATAAAATTATTAACTTACTGATATTTTGAAGATTTATGTGTGAGTTTTTGAGGAGGGTTATATGACACCTCCACAAAGATTCATTTTTATGTCTACAATTATTAGTCAACTTATTAATTAAAACAAGTACTTAATGGGATTAAGGATTATTGATCAATTATGGATAAAGTTTGATCTTTAATTCACACTTGTTTCATTATATAATATTTGATTTCCTTACAATAACATTAGTTACTATGAATATAAAATCAACTGCTTTAAAAATGATTATGGATTAATTTATTAATTATCCATAGTTATAGTTATTTATTAATAAATTAATAGATAATCATCATAATTGATTGATTTTATACTTTTTCTACGTTTGTGGATAAATATATCTCCAACATTTATAGTAATAATTTGAAGGCTTTGTTTATCTATATATATATATATATATATATATATATATATATATATATATATATATATATATATATATATATATATATATATATAATTTTTGCAACAATAAAGTAGAATCGGTATGATTATCCACTACAATTGTAATAATGTATCCAAAATTTTCATCATTCATGTATTAAAATTACTTTACCATTATAACAATTTAAATTTTGTAAAATAAAAAAAATATTAGTAATAAAAAAACTAATTAATATAAAGTTCTAGTATGCATTAACTGATCTTTCTATTATGAAATCTTGACTTTTAACTCTTACCTAAAAAACAAGCACACACATATAATACTAAAACAAAATTATACATATATACTTCGACAATATTACATAATTATATAAATAATGAAATGAAATAGAATACAATATATATCAAATTAAAACTAAACTAAATAATTATTAAAAATATTATATATATATATATATATATAATAAATGTGGAAATTAAATATAATATATTATACATATTAATGATTATAATATTTCAATATTCATTGAAATATTTTTATTTACAAAAATTTAAATTAGAGTTTTATATCTTCATGAAAACCTCAAATCATAAAAATTAAACTTATAAAGCTCTTTCTTCAAAAATCTTTTTTTCATATAAGTGAGGAAAAAATAATATTATTCATCATATAAGGAAGAAAAGATATCACAAATTTGTAGGTTAATAAATATTTCTCAAAACTCGTAAATTAAGTTCAACAAATCTACTATTAAAAATAAATAAATTATAAAAATCAATTTTAAATATGTTCATAAAAAGATTGATTTGATTTTTAAAATAACACTTACATAAACTTACATATTTCTTAAAATCCTAATGAAAAAAAAAATAGAGCATTATCATTTTCCTATTTATCTTATGAAATCTTTGATGAGTACCGAATATTATTCACATTCTCTTTGTAACTCATTTATATTGAAGACCATAGATTGTTCTAACTCATTTATATTATACAATCATCTATTAAAGGGCATTCAGTGAGATAATGAACACTTCATTTATATATTTATAACCAATGTAAAGTGGATTCCAAAGTCAACAGCTCGTTAAATAATCTCTTGTGTATTAGAATGAATAAAGGTGAAAAAAAAAAAACCACTGAAAAAAGTAATCACAAACAAAATATTTGAAAGCACAAAATTATATCATTAGATCGTTGGAGATGCATTAGCAATAGTAGTGTTGGGTCTTCCATAAACATGACTACATACAATTTTAGGGTTGTGGGGTTGACAGAATAGATAAAATAAACACACGAAATCCTGCGCCCGATAGCAGCCATTCACCATACATAACCATGCTATGTTTCCGGAAGCCGCATCTAAGATGTGACCTGTGCCGTTTGTTGTTTCCGGAAGCCGCATCTAAGATGTGACCTGTGCCGTTTGTTTTGCGATCACTCCATCCATCTTTCCGAGTAGGCGAAATGTCGTAGTTAATGAAATAAATGTACGTTGCATCTATGTTTGAGTTTATGCAGTATTCTCGAGCTTCTAACACTGACTCAGTGGTGGGTTCCCATTTGAGTTTCAATTTTATTGCATTGCCGTGTTGAATTTCAAATTTGCCGTCGCGTTGGAATTCAAATATTCATTTAGCACAAGTGGAATTTTACGGTAAACAATAAATCGTGAGTTATACAATATTAAATGTCCTAAGGCAGTATATGCTCATAATTAGATTTAAATCAGTTTAAATCTAAGAGTAACCCTATACAGCATTTTAATATCCTATAAACCATAAGTAACCCTATACAGCATTTTAATATCCTATAGCTTATGCTTTATGGCTTTGGAGGAAGACAACTCGGCCCTCAAGCCATAGCCGTTGAAGTAACCTTTATGGCTTTGTATCAACTCAGCCCTTTATGGCTTTCTATCAACCATGGCTGTCAACTGAAGTAACCGTTGGAGTAAAAAAAACATGGACTGCAGGGATGATCTGTTTCTATCAACCATGCCCTCAAGCCATAGCCGTTGAAGTAACCGTTGCAGGAAAAAAGCCAATGATTCCGGGGATGGTTGGAGAGGAGGTAGGAGCCTCAAATATGTATATCAATGGACGGTTCTAGAAGCGCCAGAGATATATATGTATATCTCGAGTCCTATCATTTTTCACCATTTCGTCCTCAACTATCTATGTTCTCTATGTTCTCTGTGTCTTTTCAGTCTGAGACGGTGAGAGACTTCCAAACGAGAGCAATTTTATTTTCATCAGAGGGAAAAGTACCGACATGATCAAGAATTAGAAGACCTCAAAGCATGGCAGTACTTCTTACAAAGTGGCAGTCGGTTTGTTCGCAGCTGCAGTGATTTTTATTTTCTTAGCGGAAGGCGAAACCCGACAAAGAAATCAATATCGTATTGGGCCTGGCTTACATTATTCATCTGGATGTCAAGCCTCAGAACATTCTTCTGGACGAGAATTTCGTGGCGAAGGTCTCCGACTAGATAGCGGCGTCATTATGATTTTGATCAGAGTATTGAAGATCGGTTTTCTATTCATACTAGACATTCGATGAGGGCGGTAGTGCCTCTGCAAGACAAGGGCCGGATGCCTCTGCGAGAGAATTTTCAGTTTGACATAGGGAAGAGAATGAACCGGAATTCAAGATTACCGTGCCGTGGCAGTAATTTGGGGGTGATGTATATTCATCTATTATATCTCTATTATCACCAAGATAGACGTGAGATGACTGAAATTTGTAATGAATTTTCTTTATCTTATACTTTTGTTTGAATTCATCTATGGTAATCGCATGGAATTCCATTTAATCTCATCGCTCTGTATTCCGTTGGCTTGTTTTTTTTTAATTGTAAATTACTGGGTAGCGAAAAGGTCGCTAATATTGCTGAAAAATAAATGAATGATACAGGTCATTTGAGGGCGCTTCTAATGTTAGCTGAAGAAATGAAATCAAATCCCAATTCCGATTCCAGTTCCAGGTATGGTCCTATTATCTAGTGCGTCAGCAATTTTTATTGAATGTAAAGCTCTGCCGCCTCCTGAATATTTTAAACGACTTTTATGTGTCCACCCCTTTAAAACCCCATTACAAATTAGGTACCGGACGGTTGGTCTGTTAAAGGTAACGCAAACAATAATGGGTACATAATCAATGTAGAAAGAATCCTTGGGTTGTAAGGATTTCAACACCAGTACGGTTTTGGGGATGGGATCACGAGTATATTATTCCTGTGTATTATGCTGCCTGTC
The DNA here is from genome assembly GCA_034641835.2 of Pinus albicaulis. Classification (NCBI taxonomy): domain Eukaryota; kingdom Viridiplantae; phylum Streptophyta; class Pinopsida; order Pinales; family Pinaceae; genus Pinus; species Pinus albicaulis. The sequence goes on from CM076571.1 coordinate 467,798,429, forward strand.
ATATTACCTGATTTAATATTTTCACTTGAGCACTGTATTGCACGGTAAACTCAGGTTTGCGGTTAGATGAATAGCTATTGAAGTTCCTGCTTTTACGTGTGCAACACATTTAATTTATTTCAGATAACAAATTTTATATCTTAGTTTTTATTAATAGTTTTTAATTTATTTTGTTTTGGAATTATTTCTTTATCAATATGATTTAGTTTAATTTATTTTTTAAAATGATTTTCAAATTGAAATATTTAATATATTATTTAATTTCAATATATTATTTAATTTTATTATACTTTATCAATGGTATATTTTTTTAATTAAAATAACTTGAATGTATAAAGAAAAATTGTTTAAATTTATATAATATAAAGTGATAATATATATGATAAAATTAAATTGTACTATAAAAGTTAAGATTCCTTTTGAATATATATTTTAGTAGTCAAACTAGGCTAGGCTAGGTTAAGCTAGGTTAGGGTAGGTTGGGTTCGGTTAGGGTAGGTTATCTTATCTTAGGCTAGGGAAGGTTAGGTTATGTTATGCTAGGATAGGCTAGCCTAGGTTATGTTAAGTAGGTTAGGTTAGGCTACGATAGGCTAGCGTAGGCTATGCTAAGATAGGTTATGTTAAGTAGGTTAGGTTAGGCTAGGATAGGTTAGGGTAGGTTAGGCTAGGCTAGGCTATGCTAGGTTAGGTTAGGTTAGGCTAGTCTAGGCTAGGTTAGATTAAGCTAGGTTAGGTTAGGTTAGGTTAGGTTAGGTTAGTAGGATAAGCTAGCCTAGGTTATGCTAGGCTAGGCTAGGCAAGTCTAGGTTAGGTTAGGCTAGGCTAGGCTAGGCTAGGCGAGAATAGGATAGGATAGGATATGCTAGGTTATGTTAGGCTAAGCTAGGCTAGGTTAGGCTAGGGTAGGGTAGGCTAGGGTAGGCTAGGCTAGGTTAGATTACATTAGGATAGGTTAGGTTAGGTTAGGTTAGGCTAGGGTAGGGTAGGATAGGATAGGATAGGGTACGATAGGTTAGGCTAGGCTAGGCTAGGCTAGGTTAGGCTAGGGTATGGTAGGGTAGGTTATGTTAAGCTAGGCTAGGCTAGTCTAGGTTAGATTAAGATAGGCTAGGCTAGGGTACAGTAGGCCATGATAGGAAAGGCTAGGCTAGGGTAAGCTAGGGTAGGCTAGGTTAGGTGAGACTAGGTTAGGTTAGGCTAGAGTATGCTAGGTTATACTATATTATTGAAGTTAAGGTTAGACTATATTATTGTAGATTAGGCTAGGCTAGGCCACGATAGGTTAGGTTAGGCTAGGTTAGGTTAGTATAGGCTAGCTTAGGATAGGTTTGGCTAGGTTACACTAGGCTAGGATTTAGGCTAGGTAAGGCTAGGTTAGGCTAGGCTATAATAGGCTAGGATATGCTATGATAGTCCACGCTAGGATAGGATAGGCTAGGATAGGGTAGGGTAGGGTAGGTTTGGCTAGAGTAGGCTAGGTTAGACTAGGTCAGGTAGGCTAGGCTATAGTAGGCTACGTTAGACTAGGTCAAGGTAAGCTAGGCTAGGTTTGGTTAGGTTACATGATAGGCAAGGCTAGGCTAGGGTAAGCTAGGGTAGGCTAGGATAGGTGAGACTAGGTTAGGTTAGGCTAGAGTATGCTAGGTTATACTATATTATTGAAGTTAAGGTTAGACTATATTATTGTAGATTAGGCTAGGCTAGGCCACGATAGGTTAGGTTAGGCTAGGTTAGGTTAGTATAGGCTAGCTTAGGATAGGTTTGGCTAGGTTACACTAGGCTAGGATTTAGGCTAGGTTAGGCTGGGCTATAATAGGCTAGGATATGCTATGATAGTCCACGCTAGGATAGGATAGGCTAGGATAGGGTAGGGTAGGGTAGGTTTGGCTAGAGTAGGCTAGGTTAGACTAGGTCAGGTAGGCTAGGCTATAGTAGGCTACGTTAGACTAGGTCAAGGTAAGCTAGGCTAGGTTTGGTTAGGTTACAGTAGGCTAGGGTAGGCTAGTGTAGGGTAGGGTAGGTTGGGTTAGGTCAGGTTAAGCTATGTTAAGCTAGGCAAGGGTAAGCTAGGCTAGATTAGGTTAGTCTAGGCTAGGCTAGGGTACGGTAGGGTAAGGTAGGGTAAGATAGGGTAGGTTAGGTTAGATTAGGTTAGGTTATGTTAGGTTAGGATTGGCTAGGCTTGGCTATCCTAGGCTAGGTTAGGTTAGGCTAGGCTAGGCTAGGCTAGGCGAAGCTAGGCTAGGCTAGGAAAATTTAGGTTAGGTTAGGAGAGTCTAGGCTAGGATAGGCTAGGATCGACTAGAGTAAGTTACGTTAGACTAGGATATTGTACGCTAGGTTAGATAGGTGAGGCTAGGCGAGTCAAGCGTAGGTTAGTCAAGTATATGCTAGCTTAGGCTAGTCTAAAGTAGGCTAGGCTAAGATAGGCTAGAATAAGTTAGGCTAGGCTAGGATTGGCTATAGCAAGCTATGTTAGACTAGGTTATTGTCCGCTAGGTTAAACTAGGCAAGAGTAGGCAATGCTAGGCTAGGTTAGGCTAGGTTAAGTAAGCTAAGTAGGCTAATTAGGCTAGGTTAGGCTAGGCTAAGTAGGCTAATTAGGCTATGTGGCTAGGCTAAGTAGGCTAAGTAGGTAACCTTAGGCTAGGTAAGGTTAGGTTAGGTTAGGCTATGTAGGCTGTGTTAGTCTATGTAGGTTAGGATAACCTAGGATAGGGTAGGCTAGGCTGGGTTAGGCTAGGTTTAGCGAGGGTACACTAGGCTGGGTTAGGCTAGGTTTAGCGAGGGTACACTAGGCTAGCCTAGGCTAGGTTACATTAGGTCAGGTTATGCTATACTAGGTAGGCTAGGCTAGTCTCGGTAAGGTTGGGCTAGGTTAGGTTAAGCTAGTCGACATCGAGGTAGGTTAAGTTAGGCTAGTTTAGGTTAGGCTAGGTTAGTAGGATATGCTAGGATGCGTAAGGTTCGGTTAGGCTAGGTTAGGTTAGGCTAGGTTAGGCTAGGCTAGGCTATGATGGATTAGGTTAGGGTAGTTTAGGTTAGGGTAGGGTAGGGTAGGGTAGGTTAGGTCAGGTTAGGCTAGTTTAGACTAGGCTATGTTAGGCTAGGATAGGATAGCCTAGGATATTCTAGGCTAGGATAGTCGAGGCTAGGGTAGGTTAGTCTACGGTAGGTTAGGCTAGGCTAGGTTAGGCTAGCCTACGTTGGGCTAGGTTAGGCTAGGCTAGGTTGGGTAGTGTAGGCTAGGCTATGCTATGGTATGCTAGGATACATTGGGGTAGGCTAGGCCGGGGGTAGGTTAAGTTATGCTAGTTTAGGTTAGGTTAGGTTAGTAGTATAGGCTAGGCTGCATAAGTTTGGGTTAGAATAGGTTAGGCTAGGCTACGCTAGGCTAGGCCAGTTTAGGCTAGGATATTTTAGGTTAGGGTAGGTTCGGTTAGGTTAGGTTAGGCTAGTCTAGACTAGGGTAGGGTAGGCTAGGATATTCTAGGCTAGGATAGTCGAGGCTAGGGTAGGTTAGTCTACGGTAGGTTAGGCTAGGTTAGGCTAGACTAGGTTAGGCAAGGCTAGGTTGGGGTAGTGTAGGCTAGGCTAGGCTACGCTATGCTATGCTATGCTAGGATACATTGGGTTAGGCTAGGATAGGTTAAGTTAGGTTAGACTAGGTTAGGTTAGGCAAGGTTAGGTTAGGCTAGCTAAGGTTAGGCTAACAAAGGTTACGTTAACAAACGTTATGATAGGCTAGGCTAGTTTAGGCTAGGCTAGGTTAGGCTAGGTTAGGTTATGCTAGGATAGGTTGGGTTAGGCTAGGTTAGATTATGCTAGGCTAGATTATCCTAGGTTGGGCTAAGCTAGGCTACTCAAGGCAAGGCGAGGTTTCACAAGGCAAGGCAAGGTTACCCAAGGCAATGCTAGGTTAAGTTTGGGTAGGTTAGGCTAGGCTAGGCAAGGACATGTTAGGCAAGGAAATGTTAGGCTAGGATAGGTTATGCTAGGTTAGGCTAGGTTAGGTTAGGATAGGTTAGGCTAGGTGAGGTTAGGCTAGGATAGGTATGGTTAGGCTAGGAAAGGCTATGTTAGGTTAGTCTAGGGTAGGCTAGGTAAGGCTAGGATAGTTTAGGCTATGCTAGGATAGGTAAGGCTAGGATATGTTAGGCTAGGTAATGCTAGGTTAGGTTAGGCTAGGAAAGGTTATGTTAGGTTAGTCTAGCGTAGGCTAGGAAAGGTTATGTTAGGTTAGTCTAGGGTAGGCTAGGTAAGGCTAGGCTAGGTAAGGGTAGGATAGGCTAGGCTAGGCTAAGATACGTTAGGCAAGGTTAGGCTAGGTAATGCTAGGTTAGGTTAGGCTAGGGAAGGTTAGGTTAGGTTTGGTTAAGCTATGTTAGGCAATGATAGATTAGGCTAGGCTAGGTTAAGTTATGCTTGGTTAAGATAGGTTAGTCTAGGCTAGGCAAGGTAATTCTAGGATAAGAAAGGTTAGTCTAGGCTACGCTAGGCTACGCTAGGTTATGCTATGCTAGGTTAGGCTAGGTTAGTCTAGCGTAGGTTAGGCTACGGTATATACACTATGTTGGAGTAAGATATGTTTGGGTAGGCTAGGCTGGGCTAGGTTTGGATCGGCTAGGATGGCCTAGGTTTGGATAAGCTAGGCTAGGATAGACTAGGCTAGGATAGGATAGGGTAGGCTAGGCCAGGGTAGGCTAGGGTAGGCTAGGCTATGATAGGATAGGTTAGGCTAGGTTAGGTTAGGCTCAATGCTTCTCATTCAATTGTCAACTCAGGGCATGTCTTATTATTTCAAGACTGTGAGCATAGTATATGCAAGTGATATCAAAGAACCCCTACTCTATATTACCATAAAGAGGACTATCTAATTCTCGAAGCTTAATCAATTTAAAGGGAAATGGAATTGAAAAATTATGTTTAACTATTCTGTCTAAGTAAGTGCATAAAAGAGCAACCTATGATTGAACAACACACAAATGATTTGAACAACAGTCCTACAGAATTGAACAACAGCTTCAATAAATTGAATAGTAATTTCTTATCTAATTTTGCAATGGAATTCTCTTTTTAAATTAAATAGATGACATCTCTCTGAATCAATTAACAACTAGACGCCTTACATTACTGATGGAAAGATCCAACTCTTAGCTATTTACATAATTGAACAACATTCATGCTAAAACAAATGAAGCGAGTATAAAAGCATTGGGAAATGATGAAAGCATCTAAAAACTATGAAATCATTCATTGTAAACAAGGAAACGTGAATAATGAACTATTATAATGAAAGAGAAAGCTATAGTATCTTATGTTCACAATTCAACCAATTAAATGATATCTAATAAAATGTATTTGATGACTGAAACGTAAATTATGTAATTGAACGTATAGCATAGAGATTAGCACATAAATTCCCAGGGCTGGGCCTAAACCACCAGAAGTCTGCCACTATGGAAAACTCAGAAATTGACTATAAAAATGCCAAGACCTTTATTAAGCTGAAAGTTAATACATTGACATAATTGGACAATCCCGTCCTGATACATCTATTACAGAATAAAGTATTTATTCTGATCTATCTATCTTGTTCGTTTTCAGCCTTTTCAAGGCGATTAAAACAGTGGTAACGGTCTTTTCCATATGAGATTTTGCTTCTTGTGGATGTCATTTGAGTTATTCAGACACGGAGGTGCCTTTCCCTCTTCTGCCTATCCATGGTAGTCATCATGGTTCCGTTAGTCTCTATCTGTCAGCTGTCTTCTGGTCATCATTGATTCAACTACTTATTTCCCCGTAAATAAAGATATAACAAGTCAGTTTCCCATTGTAAAACATCCCTTTTACTGTTAGTTCATTTTGTCCTAATTTTACATTAATCTTCCTTTCCTTTACTGTTAAGATGAGGAAAAATTTGTAAAGGTGGATAAAAATTTTTGGTAAAGGAAGGGTGAAAATGTACCAAAAGAGAGGAAAGCTTGGCACTGAATATCTTCTCTAAAGGGGTTGGGATTATTGTCACTGTCCTCCTCTAAAAAGAATTTGTGCATGTATAGTTCACGCAAGAGGTATTGGACCTGCTCATTTTGATCATTGCAGCAATGGAAAAATTCCTCTATGGTTTTAAAAGTCATGGGCTTCCCTACCCCAACGGCCTTGATCTTCAGTATTAGATACCATTCTACTAGAAATAGGGCATAGTTGGTGGCTGCTGCCCTGCATGTTAGCACATCAGAGTACAAAGAGCAAACCATAGTGGCTTGCTTCTTATCTTGTCCAACCTAATCCTGTGCTTTCTTTACCTTCGCTTTTTCTTCTCTAAGTTGACAAAATGTCTCATGCTCTGTTGCAGAAAGGTCTGTGAATTTATTTAATAGTGCCTAATACTCTTGTGTGTGCACTACTTCCTTTCTGCATTGTGCTAACTCATGCTGTGTTTAAATTAATTCATTATGCAATTTTTGATTGGCAGCCTTTTCTACCAAAAGAGCGTAGGTAGGGGCTTCCTCCATTTGGGTTCCCTTTTCTTCTCTAAATTCCAGCCTAGTTTGCACAAAGGTTTCAATAGTGTCCACTAGGTCTGTCTGTACCTCAATCTCAGCAGTGGTTGCTAAGTCAGTCTGTACCTCAACCTCAGCAGTGTCTATCAAATTGGTGACAAGCTCTGTTTGGGTTTCTGTGGTGACCAATTCTTTCTTAGGATTCTGAGCCTTGATTACTTCCTTTAGCTATTTCCTCAAATGTTTTATCATTTTCCTTAACCTTTTTCAATTTCTTCTCATTTTCTTCAACTTATTTTCAGCGAAATTCTCTTATGGCCTGGTTTTGGCAGGGGATGGAGGAGCAGCAACCTTGTTTTCAGGAATAGTGGTGCAAGTTTCAAGGTTGTCTGTGATGATATTTTCTACCTGTACTCCAGAGCTTACTTTTGCATTAATTTCCCGATTGGGTGAGGTATTATTCCCTTCAGGTGTTAGAGGGATTGTTTCCATGCTTGTATTTTGTTCTAAGGGGATGGTGTCTCCTGACTGATTTTCAGATTCAGCTACACCTTCTACCTGATCTTCCCTATTCACCCCATCACTCTTGGGAGGAGGCAAGGCCCTAAAAACCTACGATTCATCTTGGTGAGGTAATATATAACTGTGGCCAGAGATGCTGGTGGTGGAAGATTGGTTTAACAGTTCCTCTTGCTCCTCAGCTATTCATATGGGCTTCTAGTTTCATAGGATGCCCTCATTTTCTCTAGAACTCGATCCATATCTTCCTTGTAGTCTTATAATGGTATGTTTTGAGGGCTTCAAGGTGGTGAATGGGATGGCCCTGCCTCCTCTAGCGTTTACAAGGTTTCTTGTTGTAATTATAGTCTTTTGGACCGTCTTCACTTGCTTGGTTTTTTTTTCAAAGCATGGGTCTTTTTCATTCTTGTTCCTCTAGGTATGTTCATTTTAGGGAGCTCAATTTCGGTCCCGGCAGGGTTTTCCTCATGTGCATGCACAACATGGTTAACAAAGTTGTCCTAGGATTTTTTTTGTTTTCCTAATTCATGCATGATAATTAACTTGATTAAACCATGGTGGCTGACGCCTGCTTAGGGGTTTTTATTCTTTCTCATTCGAACAATAGTGTCATGTACAAAATTTAAGTAAGAAGGAAGATTAACTGAAATCTTTTGTTTAAAAACAGCTAAAAATTTGAGTTGACGGGGTTTTACCACGTCTTGGCATCTATCGCATGTGATGAATATTTAGATGAATGTTTCCAATTCCTACCATGGTTGTTGTAGAGAGGTAGGTTTAATCCCCTTTCCTTTCTATTCCAATGGTTCTCCTGGATCCTGGTACACTGCGATTGCCTCTCATAGAAGAAGGTGCTTTTCGGTCAATATTTCTCCCTTTGCTGGCATTCCAGAAACTTCAGCAATGATATCCTATGTGACCGGTATAATCCTTCAATTGAGTCTGGTATGTCCCTCCTGTAGGTTATGTGGGAATTATATTGCTATCTCTGTGTCAAACCCTTACAATTTGCCTAAGTATGGCAGCCAACCAGCTTGTTGGAGAATGGTGTGAGTTACGTCTGAGATTGGGAAGGTCGTAGGTTCATTCCGGAGAGATTTCGCTCCCATGGCTGATGCGTTCTATTGAGCTAATTTCTCCTTCTGTTTATGTTTCTTTTCGGACCTATTGGTTAGAATAAACACTGCATGCAAGAGAAAAATAAATTGCAGCCTTCTGTCATAAATGTAGGTAACTTCATATCGTAATTGCAATGATCTTTTGGTCTTATCAGCGTATCCAATGAAATTCGTGCAAGGAATTCGCATGCTTAATATTTATGGATATTTACACCCCCTCTCTCGAAATAAGGGTGTCCTTTTCCATAAGTACAAGAGACATTTAATCAATCATGAATGCATATGGGGGAAAATGTCAGGGATCAGTAATCACAATCTGTACACGATAACGATGTCTGTGGCCTTGGAGCTCAAGAAAAGACCATTGTGTCATGTGGTAGCTAGATAGTCACAGTATTCATCTACATCGGGATTGTACCGTAGTGATCAGGCTTTCTACGGATGAGACCCTAGCCTTCAAGCAACACATTACTCGGTGTGATAAGTAAAAAAATAATGCCAATACAATTAATACTCCTTATTACTAAATATTTATGTCAAAGAGAAATATTACTCAAGAGTGTAGAAAGATATACCATTATAAGACTATGTATTGTGTGATAACATGTTTGAATAGGAGATGTCTTAGCCATTCATTGCATAGATGTACCATGTCAGCTTCTGGAGTAGAGATTTCCATCAAAGTTTCAGAAGATCATCATATTAGTAATATTGTTGCTTTTCTCCTCTTCAGGTGCCAATTCCCACTGAGAAATGTGTTTTACAGCTAGGGTGTGGGATGAGGAGAGGTTTTTGTGAGGAGAGATCATCAAAATAGAAGAAGAAGAAGAATCATGCTTGAAGAGGAAAAAAATCAGCTATTCAATCCGATTGAATAGCGGAAGTAAAATGCGAAAAACATGGCTGTTCAATCTGATTGAACAGTAGTTGTTCAATTGGATTGAACAACATCCATTCATAGATTTGAACAGAAAAAGTAAAAACGTAAAACACGGATGTTCAATCCGATTGAATATCAGTTGTTCAATGGGATTTAACAACAGCCGTTCAAAGATTTGAATAGCAAAGAAAAAAATGCAACAAGGAAATGGTTGTTCAATCCGATTGAATAATAGCTGTTCGATTGGATTGAACAACAACCATTCAAATATTTTAACAACATAAGTAAAGACACAAAATGTGGCTGTTCACTCTGATTGAACAACAGCTATTCGATTGTATTGAACAATATCCATTCAAATATTTGAACAACAAAGAATAAAAATGAAAAAACATGGTTGTTCAATCCGATTGAACAACAAATTTTCAATGGGATTGAATAGAAGCCGTTCAAATATTTGAACAGCAAAAGAAAAAAAATGCAAAAAACACATTTGTTCAATCTGATTTAACAACAGTTGTTCAATGGGATTGAACAACAGCCGTTCAAAGATTTGAACAGCAAATAAAAAAAAACGCAAGGGGTGATGAAGGAAAAGGACACCATTGTGAATATGAAGAATGTACAACAAAATAATAATAAAAAAAATTGCAGGGAAATTATATACAATATTTACAAAAGGAAACAACAATCTCTTATGTACTTAAAGTTGTGGGGTTATCACCCCCTTCTGCTAGAACTTGGATATTAGGATCGTTGTGTACCTGCTAGCAGAAAGACTCCTATGTAAGAGGTTTGTGATAGAGGTGCACTCTATGCCCATTGACTCGAAATGTAGAACCGGACCTGTCTATGGTGGTCAAGGTGAGGGTACCATTGTTGTGTACTTTTTGAATTTTGTATGGACCGAGCCACCTTGTTTGCAACTTCCCCAGAAAATCTTGGAATGTGGAGTCATAGAGAAGTGCCCAATCTCCTTTCTGGAGTGTATTATTTTTTATGAGGTTGTCATGCCACTTAGCTCGTTGTTGTTGTATAATTGTTGTGCGTTGCAAAGCTAGTAGTCGTATTTCATCTAGTTCATTTATTTGTTGGAGTCTTTTAATCTGGGCCTCTGTGAAGTCCAGTCCTACCTCCTGGGCTGTCCTTAGAGTCTTTACTTCAAATTCAATAGGAAAATTAGGCTCTCTTCCGAATACCAGATGATACGGAGAATATCCAGTGGTGTTTCGCTATGTTGTGCGGTAAGCCCACAAGGCCACTGTCAGTCTAGTGGCCTAGTCCCGATGATGTGCTGATACTATTTTAGTAATAATTTCGTCAAGGAATTTCTTGGTACTTTCGACCTATTCATTTTCTTGCGGGTGGTAAGGAGACGTGACTCTATGGATGATATGGTGATTCTTCAGGGTTGCTGTAATTTTATTACCCACAAACTATACCCCTCCATCAATTATCACTTCCTGTGGTAAAACATATCGCACAAATAGCTCAAAAAGGAAGTTAATCACATATTCTTCCATGGCTCTTGATAAGGCCACTACTTCTACCCACTTTTTTATGTAATCTGTGGCGACCAGTATGTAGATTTTCTGGTTCAATGGCACGTTTAATGGTTCAACGAAGTCCAGTGCCCATCATTCGAATGGTTCTACTACCAATTGTGGTTGAAGTTGCATTTCATCTCTTGTCACCACCATAAACTCTTGAATTTATCAATGATTTAAAACTCTCATCTCTTCATATTCTCAAATAAATAAATAAAAAATCCCTTTAACCTACTATATTTTTTTATCCCGTGAGATAATCACCAAACAAGTTGTAATGACCTATTTTGTCTTCTCTTTTCCAACTTTTAACAACATAAACTTATAGTTCTCAAGTATCATAATAAGATATATTCTCTTAAAAACGTTGACTATATATACATATATTCATTATCTTCCATATTGCACTCCGCTGAGAATTGTTGAAAATCGAAAAGTTACGATGAATCTTCTACCATTACAAGCATGAAGAAAATTACCTTTAAAATATTCATACAAACATTAAATTATGAATAATTATTGACTAATATATAGGTTGTTGTTGAGGAAAAACAAAGAGGAAGCTAATTTTTGTTAAAGTTGAAAGATAAGTTCTTTAGCACAAAAGGAAAGAGCAAGAAAACATAAGATTGGAAGCACTATATAAACCTAGAGAAATGGTTGAGGCCAAAAGAAAAGAAGAGGTGCAAGTACATATAGCTATGGAAGAATATCTACCAAAGAGGTCAATCCTAGAGTGAAGGTAGAAAAGTTAATGAAGAGTAGAATCTGAAAACAAAGCCAATTTTTATGCAGAAGATAAGAAGAAAATAATGCAAGAGATTGAATCCAAGAAGAAACAAGAAACAAGGAATAAATGCGAGGAAAGCGTTGAAACTAACATCAAGATATTTGAAGTGGAGAAATATAAGCAATAGGAACTAGCTAAAAGAGAACTTGAAGATAATGTTGAAGAGTAGAGTAGAATAGGAGAAAAATAGGGATGAAAAAAAAGTTTATGAGACAAGAAAAAAATGAAAATAATTGGCACAAAATACCAATGTCAATGAGTTCAATATGTAGCAACAACATTCTTCATAAATGAAATAAGCCATCACTACTCAAACCTTACCTAATAAATTGCGGTGTGAGCATGGTTGTAGGTAGTGATGATTTTAATCCAAAACTAGTTGACAAAGTTATAAATTTGCAGTTATTTATATTTGATAAGTAGATAAGTATATGAAGCAACCTAATAAGGTAGAGGCACAAATTTATGAGAATTTCATTGGAATTATGAAATAATTCTCAGTACTGAGACCATGTTGATGAATTTTTATTTATTTATTTTATTGCTAGTTTACTCTATCAAAAGCTGGTGTCCATAAGACTATTTACATTGGGAAGAATATAAAGTATTATGAGAGAAATATCATTGTGCTAAAACATTAGCTCACTAGTATAAATCTAGCAAATGTCAATCTTTTGATTTTATCAATTTTGCTTTCAAGGTGCAAATGAAATTAAACACTAAACAAAATAATTTTATGATATAGTACAACAACTACAAGTCCAAGTCGACAATATTGTTGATGTCATGACCCATATCCAAGCATGGGAACTTGTCTATCAACTAACTTTGTTACATTTTGAAAAAGTTAAATATTGGTAGTCCTCCCTAGAAAAAAATTGTAACACCCCAAATTCATGTGATTGCATTTTAAAGTTAGATACTTGAACTTTACATCCTAAGGGGAGTGGACCCCAAAGGATAATTATATTTGTGAATGTAATTAAACATTTGATTGAGGAAATGAATAAATTATTGTGGTGCAAATTGACTAAAAATGAGATGATGAGATCACTTGCTAAATCTGTGAGGATGGATGAGGCAAATATGTCCCCACAATCTTCCAAAAAAATCCTTGGAAGATAGTAAGTTTTAAATTTAGATTTTTGAGGAAAAATATGAATTTCGCCAATGATGAGGAGAGTAGTTGGGAAGAGGTAAAAAAGCTGGAAAAACTGAGGAAAAGCATAAAAAATCTTTAAAAGAATCCCTAAGTGGGAAGCATAGGCAAACAGGAAGAAAAGCATCCTGAGATTCTGGACGCAGAATTAGAAACATGCTTTGGGGAACAATAGCTTAAATAAGCTGCTCTTGTACAGATTAGAGGTAAATCTGCTACAGGAGGTGATCTCAGCTCGAGGGTGAGTTCTGGGAGACAGAAGAACTCTAAGGTTGGGAGGTTGGTATATTGCACAAGTGGTATGTCTCTGAAAACAAAAAACTTGTTTTATTGTCTTCTATAGTATGAATTGGATACATATAAAAACAAATTTATTCTAGGTTTGTTCCTATTACTAGTCTACATTTAACAGGATGTAGTTCCCAGGCAGAACCATGGTCATCCTGTATAGTTGTAGAAGAAAGACCTGTAAAGTGAAATTCCACAGAGTTTTTAAACCAGGATGGGTTTAAATCTGAGGAAATGTTGTTTTGGTTCAGGAAACACTGTGGAATTGTATTTAATCTGCTTCTGTTTCTAAGTAAAATCTTATATCAGCTATCATAGAGAGAAATGAAATTAACTATAGTACACTAGAACAATAGCAGTATATTAGTTATAAATTATACTGTTTATGAAAGAACAGAAGCAGAAACTAAACAGACTGACCTCAGGTTCAGTCAAATACTTCATTATAATTGCAGGAAATCAAATTATCTTAGACAACAAAGACAGTCCATAAGCCTTACTCTAAGTACAGGAAAGTAGTAGATATTCATAAACAAATGAATAGGAAAAAGGACGAGACAATGGTCTCATGGACTTATTTTAATACTATATTACTGAGAAGTAATACATAGAAGACATAAATTATGAGCAAGCAGTTGAGTAGCATAGGAGTAAGAAGTAAATAAATTGCAACCTTATACACTTTAGCATTTATTTAACTAATATTTCCTTGACTATGAGGAAAGAAAAAAGAGTTCAAATCCCATTTCCAGTTCCTCAGAATTCAGCTACCATCAGACATACATATAGATACTAGCTGTAACTAATTACAAGAACATGAGAAGAAACTGGAAAATAGATTTATGCTTGCATACATTTGAAAAGGGGAAATTTTAACTCATAAACTTTCAAATATACTAATCATCTATGGATAAACAGGACTGGTCTCATAAACATTCAATGAGTTGTTCATATGTCTAGACAGTCAGGTATAAGACCAGTTCAGTATAACTAGGAGCAGAGACAACTGTAATTGCATTATAATTACCCAATTATAGACTCTACACAGGAAGGAGTGAACCATACACATCAGAGAAATAGATAAATAGCATATATAACAACCTGTAAATTCTGATGTATACACTTAAGAAATCTGGAATGTCAGTAGCATTTCCATAAAATAAAATAAGTTCAGACGAACAAATTCAACAAAGCCAAATGCCATGGTCTGAAATTATATGCATTATTTATACTGTCTCTGTACATTTAAAATGGTGGCAGAGTAGATAAAAATTCAACCTACGAAAATAAGAAGTATATAACTGTCCAAAAGTTCAAAAGAAATACTGAGCCTATTAGGCTGGGGTACATAAATCGAAACCCCCATCTCACAGAACGAATTTAGACAAGCGCCATCCAAGGAGGACAATGCTAATAAGATGGAAACAAAAACCCTGACTCGAAGAGTGAGTTTCATTTCGCATGCAACCTTGCACAACATCACCATAGAATCAGTGTTTCGACGCTCAAGAGATAACGTGTCAGGAGAGAAGGAACCCCATACATATACCGACCTGGAGGGCCACGAGACCGAGTTAGCATCCACACGATTTAAAAGGGTCACTCTCTACTGTCACAAGCACGTGGGAATCCTTTGGTTTTACCTGTAGAAAATAGAAACGACCCAAACCCAGTTAGCCATTGCGCCATCAGAGATACACGAGCACATAAATAAAATAATCTCGGTATTAAAACTAGTACCTGTGGAAGGTAAACCTTCAGACGCGTCGAGCCCTTTTCACCATGCGCGGGACGGAGACCTGAAGCATCAAAAAAATAAACTAGACGCATTAACCTGATTGATTAGTCAAGGTAAAAATATATATACAAAGTCAGGCGTATGGCCCTTGTAACCTAAGCATGAAAAATTCACTTCTGCAATAAAATTTAGATGTGCGAGGGGGAGATTACCTGTCTGCGCATTGAGGAGTAGAGGCGCCATATCTTCTCTCGCCGAAGGAGAGTCGAAACCTCGGCAGAAGTAGCATGGCTCAGTCATGGAAGGGACCTGCGAACGAAGAGCACGGAAACCGACTAGACTCCCCACTTTAAACTTATATAAGCCTTCGGTAACCACATGAACCCTAACTGATGAACGATCGCCGTCGTCCACTTGGCAGCATCCGAACAGTAAGCCACGGATCGAGGGCAGCCTGGAGAGTTAATACCATCGTATCCAAATTTATGGAGGCTGATGAGAATTGAATTTTGTATGTCCGGTTCAAGCATCGATGTGGGTGTCGATCACCACGCAGGTTGAGTTGTGCCAGCTACGTGGTGAGTCCACGTAAGCTGCCAAACAGGCATAAAACGATGCAACGCTCAGTTAATCAATCCAATGCCTGACGTGGATCAGATTTTCACCATGACGAGATCATAGAAGTCCAATCCAAATAATAATACGTGCTATGCTCAGATTTAAAAACCGAGGCCAGTACAATATATATCTTAAATCGAGTCAAAATCTGAGGTACTCATATGAGTAGTCATATCAAACCAAGCGCATAGGAAAATCCATTCATCATAATATGCTTTTCGAACTTTATGATAAGGATATCACTATATATATATATAACGTGACCATCGTGACTATGGTTATTCGAAAGGTTGCAATTGCCATGGGAAACAACCCTCACCACGATATTTATATAACACATGCTTATAGTTCATATGGGATACAATGGAGGATAATAATAATAATTTAAATGGAATATCTGACCATTAAACGAATGGAGAGTGTGGTGCATATACACCATCTCCCTAATTATAATCAAAATAACAGTATAACGAGAAATAGTGACAGAGGGTGTTATTGAACATGATGAAAGGTAAACTGTTATAATGATGGGATTGAGATGTCAAAATAACCCTAGGCTCACTAGTTTGTACTCGCAAAGAAATTTTTTTTTTAGTGAAATTTGGAGGTGTGACAAATGGTATCAGAGCCCAAGTTATAAAACTGGGCTGGTGACTTTGTGCTCACGATTGTTGTGTACTCACTGTGTAAATTTATTGCTGTAGCAAAAGTTTTGTTTTGTTGTTTTGTTCTTTTTTTCTGTTCACTGACCTGTGCTATGTAGTGTACAGTGAGGTGATAGAATGGAAGAAGGTGGTGGAATTTATGTAGATCTGCAGGGTGAGCTAGATCCCAATGCAACCATGATGGCTATGTTGCAGAATTTGCAACAAGAATTGGCTGAGATAAAAAGCCAGAATGACAGATTGTCATTAGCCAGTGAGGAGCAGGAAAGGCTCATCAGAGAATTAACCTCATGGAACAGCCAAGAAGGCGAAGGTTCCGGGAAGAGGAAAACTGATGAATCTGATGAGGAAGATGCTATTCGACATTAGAATAAGCAGAAAAAGGAATTACAAGGGGAATTCCGGAAAATCAAACCTCCCTCCTATGATGGGGAAAAGGAGGAGGATGCTGAAGCCTGGTTGCTGAATATGATTAAGTATTTCCAGTTTTATGAATATGAAATCAATCTGAAGGCTAGATTAGCTGTCTACCAGCTACAAGGTAAGGCTACCATGTGGTGGGAGGAGACAAAGATGGTGCATGCCATAGATGAAAAGACAGTTACTTGGGAAGATTCCCAGGCTAAATTCAAGAATCGCTACTTGAATGAGCGATACTATGATGAGAAAGCAAAATAATTTCATGAGCTTAGATTGGGACAGCTCACTATCGATGAGTTTGTTACTAAATTTACCAATCTGTTAAGATATGTACCTTACATAAGGGAAGAAAAGGCAAAGGTAGAGAGATTTCTGAATTGTTTTCCTATGATATACAAAGAGAAAATTGAGTTTGACAACCCAAAAACAATGGACGAAGCTGTTAGAAAGGCTAGATTGTGTTACCAACAGTTCAAAGGAAAAACTGATCAAGGAAAAAGTTGGGTAAGTAAGAATGAATTCAAAGGGAGAAAACCGAAACCAGCCTATTTGAAGAATTTTGGCAGAGATCATCAGAGGAAAAGGTTTGGTAAACCCAAAGAAATTCAAACTGCATAGTCTCAAGTGGCATCGGAACCAATAGATGGAGACAGTAAAAAGGAGGGAACAGTTAGAATGAAGGAGCCCTTGAAATGTTGGGGCTGTGGAGAACCCCATCTTTTGAGGGACTTCCCCCATAGAAATGTTCATATGCTCATGAGGGATCGAGAAGCGACAACAGTAAATGATATAGCCAGAAACATACCAACTATCAGTGCAGCCCTGGAAAATCGACAAGCAAAGCATCAAGCAACCATGGTGGAAATGGAGGGTAAGATTTCTGACCTACCTGTTTCTGTTCTGATTGATCCAGGTGCTTCTTTGAGTTACATTAATCCAAAGATTGTAGAAAAATGTAACTTAAAAACTGAAAAATTTCAACAGTCATGGCTGGTACAGCTGGCCACTGGAACAAAAAGAAAGGTAACACATAAACTTCCCAGAACAGAAATCAAATTAAATGAGTTCCGAACAGAAGTAAATTTGAACATTTTACCCTTAGGGTCATATGATTTATTGATAGGAATGGACTGGCTGGAAAAGAAGAAAGCTTTGATGAATTGCTGGGATAAGACCTTGCACTTTGTAGATGAGGAAGGGAAACCTTTCATTCTAAAAGGGAAAAAAAAACCTATTTCTGTCAGACAAATTTCAGCATTGCAATTAAAAAGAATAGCTAGAAAAGGATATCAGGTTTATGCAGTGCATGTGGAAGAAACAGAACAGAAAACTGAAGGAGAATTACTGGATGATGTACCAGTAATAAGAGAATTCAAGGAAGTTTTTCCAAAGGAAATCCCTCATCTTCCCCCCAAAAGAGAGATTGACTTCTCAATCGATTTGGTGCCAGGAGCAACACCTGTTTCACGAGCACCATATCGAATGAGTCCTCCTGAACTTATAGAGTTGAAAATGCAACTGAAAGAATTGCTAGACAAAGGGTATATCAGACCAAGTGTGTCTCCTTGGGGAGCACCAGTGCTGTTCGTGAAAAAGAAAGATGGAACTTTCAGGATGTGCATTGATTATAGGAAACTGAATAAGTTGACCATTAAAAATAGATATCCTTTGCCTAGAATTGATGATCTTTTTGATCAGGTGAGAGGAGCTTCAGTATTCTCAAAAATTGACTTAAGAACTGGTTACCACCAGCTTAGAATTAAAGAGGAAGACATCAACAAAACAGCCTTTAGAACCAGGTATGGTCACTACGAATTTGTAGTGCTACCTTTTGGGTTGACAAACGCCCCTGCCACATTTATGTGTCTAATGAACAGTGTGTTAAACAAGTATTTGGATAAATTTGTCCTTGTGTTCATAGATGATATTTTAGTTTACTCAAACAGTGAAGAGGAACACAAAGAACACCTGAGGATAGTGCTGCAAACTCTAAAGGAAAATCATCTATACGCTAAATTTAGCAAATGTGAGTTCTATAAGGACAAGATCCAATACTTGGGTCATATTATTTCTGAACAAGGCCTTGCTGTTGACCCTGAGAAGATAAAGGCTATAAAAGAATGGCCAGTACCCGCTGATGTTTCAGCAGTTAGATCATTCATGGGGATTGCCGGCTATTATCGCAGATTTGTGGAGAGATTTTCTGCCATAGCACATCCCATCACTTCCTTACAAAGGAAAGGTGTCAAGTTTGTATGGACTGAAAAATGCCAAAACAGTTTTGACCAATTAAAGTTGAAACTTACCACAGCCCCTATACTGAAGATTGCAGATCCTGATAAGGAATTTGTGTTATGTACGGATGCATGTAGAGAAGGATTGGGAGGAGTTTTGTTGCAGGAAAATTCTGTGATTGCCTACGAATCCAGGAAACTGAAGATACATGAAAAAAATTATAGTGCCTATGATTTAGAGTTAGCAGCTGTTATTCATGCTCTGAAAATGTGGCGGCACTATCTTCTTGGAAAAATATTTACACTGATGACTGATCATATTAGTCTCAAATATTTCTTTTCTCAAACTAAATTGAATGCCAGACAAGCCAGATGGCTGTCCTTTTTAAGTGAGTTTGACATGGATATAAAACATATTAGAGGAAAGGAGAATAAAATTGCTAATGCATTGAGCAGAAATGCTTGTCAACATATCCATAATATTGGAAGTAGTGCTCAGATAGATATAGAAGAATTGGTGAATAAGGCAGCAAATCATGACCCAAATTATGAAACACTTCTGGTAAAACTATAGAAAAAGGAGAAAATTGATTTTTCCCAAAACCAAAAAGGGTTGATTTGTTATAAGAACAGATTGCATATCCCCAATGTAGAGTCTTTAGAAAGAGAGATTCTGGATGAGTATCACAAACAACCCTATGCAGGCCATCCAGGGTATCAGAAAATGTTAACTGCCCTGAAAAAGAAGTTGTTCTGGCCAGGAATGAAGAGAGAGGTAGCATAATATTTAAGTAGATGCATGGAATGTCAACTAGTTAAGGTGGAACATCAGCATCCTACTAGTCTTCTGAACCCTTTGCCCATTGCAGAATGGAAGTGGGACACCGTTTCCATGGACTTCATTACAGGATTACCAAAAACCAAATACCAACATGATTATGTAATGGTAGTGGTAGACACTTTAACCAAAGCTGCTCACTTTATACCAGTGAAATCTACCTTTGGAACAGCTCAAGTAGCGAATGTGTTTCTGAAGGAGATAGTAAGGCTCCATGGAGTTCCTAAGGTGATTGTGTCCGATAGGGATGCTAAGTTTACAGCAGCCTTTTGGAAGGGGTTATTTGGAGGAATGGGCACTAAATTGAATTTTAGCACCGCCTACCACCCTCAGACTGATGGTCAAACGGAAAGAACAAATCAAATTTTGGAGGACATGCTGAGAATGTATGTGATTTATAGACCCTCAAAATGGGAAGATTTCTTACATTTAGCCGAAATTGCCTACAATAACAGCTATCAATCTTCCATTAAAATGAGTCTGTTTGAGGCACTGTATGGAAGGAAGTGTCGTACCCCTTTGAGCTGGAGTCAGCCAGAAGACAAACTGATGTTGGGACCCGATGCTTTGCAAGAAATGGAAGGAATTTTCAAACAGATACAAAAGAACATCAAGACAGCACAAGATCGCCAGAAGAGTTATGCAGATAAGAAAAGAGTGCATAGGGAATTTAAAGTTGGGGAGCATGTATATTTGCGTATTAAACCCAAAAAGAGCACCCTTTATGCTGGGAGTTGTGCAAAATTGGCCCCTCGATATTGTGGTCCCTTTGAAATATTAGAAAGGGTGGGACCAGTGGCTTACAAGCTGGCCTTACCACTCCATGTTAGAGTTCATGATGTCTTTCATGTTTCATTGCTAAAAAGATATGTGCATGATGCTTCTCACATAGTTGATTGGAATGTTATACAGGTGGAACCAGAAGGGGAGTTTCTGCCAGAACCGCTTCAAATATTGGAGTGGGAAGAAATTGAATTGAGAAGCAGAACAGTAGCCAGAGTAAAGGTGCAGTGGAAGCACTTTACTGCTGAAGAAGCTACATGGGAACGAGAGACTGAAATGATGGAAAAATATCCATTTTTATTTGCAAAATAAACTCTAGTAGTTGAATAATAACACCGAGGACGGTGTTTATTTTTAGAGGGGGAATATGTAACACCCCAATTCCTGAGATTTCATTTTAATGTTAGATACTTGAACTTTACATCCTAAGGGGAGTGGACCCCAAGGGATAATTATTTTGTGAATGTAATTAAACATTTGATTGAGGAAATGAATAAATTATTGTGGTGCAAATTGACCAAAAATGAGATGATGAGATCACTTGCTAAATCTGTGAGGATGGATGAGGCAAATATTTCCCCACAATCTTTCAAAAATCCTTGGAAGATAGTAAGTTTAAATTTAGATTTTTGAGGAAAAATCTGAATTTCCCCAATGATGAGGAAAGTAGTTGGGAAGAGGTAAAAAGCTGGAAAACCTGAGGAAAAGCATAAAACAACTTTCAAGAATCCCTAAGTGGGAAGCCTAGGCAAACAGGAAGAAAAGAATCCTGAAATTCTGGACGCAGAATTAGAAACAGGCTTTGGGGAACAATAGCTTAAATAAGCTGTTCTTGTACAGATTAGAGGTTAATCTGCTATAGGAGGTGATCTCAGCTCGGGGGTGAGTTTTGGGAGACAAAAGAACTCTAAGGTTGGGAGGTTGGTCTACTGCACAAGTGGTATGTCTCTGAGAAAATTTGTCTTATTGTTTTCTATAGTATGAATTGGCTACATATAAAAACAAAATTTATTTCTAGGTTTGTTCATATTATTAGTCTACATTTAACAGGATGTAGTTCCCAGGCAGTAACCTGGTACTCCTGTATAGTTGTAGAAGAAAGACCTGTAAAGTGGAATTCCACAGAGTGTTTAAACCAGGGTGGGTCTAAATCTGAGGAAACCTTGTTCTTTTAGGAAACACTGTGGAATTGTATTTAATCTGCTTCTGTTTCCAAGTATAATTTTTAGGTCAGCTATCATAGAGAGAAATGAAATTAACTATAGTACACTAGAACAATAGTAGGATATTAGTTATAAATTATACTGTCTATGAAAGAACAAAAGGAGAGACTCAACAGACTGACCTCAGGTTCAGTCAAATACTTCATTATATTTGCAGGAAACCAAATTATCTTAGACAACAAGATAGTCCATAAGCCCTTACTCTAGTACAGGAAAATAGTAGATATTCACACACAAATAAATAGGGAAAGGGACCAGACCATGATCTCATAGATCTATTCTAATATCATAATATTGAGAATGAATACATAGAGTACAGAAATATTGAGTAAGCAGCTGAGAAGCATAGGAGTAAGAAGTAAATAAATTGCAACATTTTACCCAGTAGAATTTATTTAACCAACATACTCTTGACTATGAGGAAGGTGAAAAGAGTTCAAATCCCATTACCAGCTCTTCAGAAATCCAGTTACCATCAGACTCACAGGTAGATACAAGCTGTAACTAATTGCAATGAAATGAGAAGAAACTTGAGAATAGAACTATGCTTGCGTGCCCTTGAAAAGTGAGAAATTATAAATTATAGACTTTCATACATAGAATTCATCTAGTTATAAACAAGAATTGTCTCATAAATGTCCAGCAAGTTGTTCATATGTCTAGACAGTCTGGCATAAAACCAGTTCAGTGTAACCAGGAGCAGAGGCAACTATAATTATACTATAAATACCAAAGTATAGACTCTACACGGAAAAAAATGAGCAAAGCACATCAGAGGAATAGAAAAATATCAAATATAACAACCTGTACATTCTGATGTCTGCAATTAAGAAAACTGGAATATCAGTAGCATTTCCAGAGAACAAAATAAATTCAAACGAGCAACTTAAACAAAGCCAAATACCATGGTATGAAATTATATGCTTTATTTATACAGTCCCTGTATAGTTACCACTGTGGCAGAGTATATTAAAATCAATCAAGACAATAGGAAGTATATAATTGTCCAACATTTTCAAAAGAAACCCTGAGCCTATTAGGCTGGGGAACATAAAACCCAACCCCCATTTCAACAGAACGAATTTAGACAAGCACCGTCCAAGGATGACAACGCTAACAAGAAGAAAATGAAAACCCTGACTCGGAGAGTGAGTCTCGTTCTGTATGCGACCCTGCGCAACATCACAAGAGAAGTGTTGTTCGACGCTCACAATATAACGGAGCAGGAGAGGAGAAGAAACCTCATATGTATACCGACCTGGAGGGCAAGGAGACAGAGTTAGAGTTCACACGATTTAAAGGTTCATTCGCCATCACATAAGCCGCGCAAGAGTCGTTTGGAGTAATTCGTAGAAACAAAACGACTCGGAAATGCCGCTAGTCATCGAGTTTACCTGAAATAATCTCGGTATTAAAACTAGTACCTGTGGAAGGTGAACCTTCAGACGCGTCGAGCCCTGTCATCGACCATTTCCCAGAGAGGGATTAAGATAAATTATCTCCGAGAATAAAACGATGAAACCAATAATTATATGCTGGAATGGCAAGATTTATTTAACGTACCTCGTTCAGCTCCATGGAACAGGAGGCGTTCGCTGGAGGAAAGGCGACGCAGGGGGTATCGTACCATGCAGTCAAATTTTAAATATGACCAGAGAAGGGTTGACGTAACTCCGAAATTATCAACCAATTACACCATGCGCGGGTCAGAGACCTGGAGCATCTAAACACAAAACAGACACATTAACCTGATTGATTATTCAAAGTAAAAATATATATACAGCGTCAAGCGTATGGCCTGGTAAACTAGGTATGAAAAATTCACTTCTGCAATAAAATTTAGATGTGCGTGGGGAAGGTTACCTGTCTGCGCAGTGAGGAGGAGAGGCGCCATATCTTCTCTCGCCAAAGGAGAGTCGAAACCCTCAACATAAGTAACATGGCTCAGTCATGGAAGAGAACTGTGAACAAAGAGCGCCGAAACCGACTAAACTCTCCACTCTAAACTTATATAAGCCTTCAGTAACCACATGAACCCTAACTGAAGACGATCGTCGTCGTCCACTTGGAAAGCATTCGAACAGTAAGCCACGGATCGAGGGCAGCCTGGAGAGTTAACAACGACGTATCAAAATTCCCATATATCGATGAGAATTGAATTTTGTATGTCCCGTGCAAGCATCGACGTGGGTGTCAATCACCACGCAGGTTCTGAGTATGCCAGCGACACGGACTCACCACGTAAGCTAACGAACAGCATAAAATGATGCAACGCTCGCTTAATCAACCCAACGCTCGGCGTGGATCAGATTTCACCATGACGAGGCCAGAAACTAATCCGAAATAATAATG
The DNA here is from genome assembly GCA_034641835.2 of Pinus albicaulis. Taxonomy (NCBI): domain Eukaryota; kingdom Viridiplantae; phylum Streptophyta; class Pinopsida; order Pinales; family Pinaceae; genus Pinus; species Pinus albicaulis. The sequence continues at coordinate 467,822,110 of CM076571.1, forward strand.
CGCGCTATGTTCAGATTTAAAAACCAAGGCCGCAGACAATATACATTCTATGAATCAGCAAAATCGAGGTACTCATATGTGAACAGTATCAAACCAAGAGATAGAAAATCCATTCATCATAATATACTTTTCGAATTTTATGATAAGGCTATCACCATATATATATATATATATATAACGTAACCATCATGACTATGGCTATTCGAAAGGGTGCAATTGCCATGTGCAACAACCCTTACCACGAAACCCATATAACACATGCTTATAGTTCATATGGGTTACGATGGAGGTTAATAATTTCTTAATGGGATGTCTGACCATTAAACGAAGGGAGAGTGTGGTTCATATACACCACCTCCCTCATTATAATCAAAATAACATATAACGAGAAATAGTGACAGAGGGTATTATTGAACATGATGAAATGTAAACTGTCATAGTGATGGGATTGAGATGTCAAAATAACCCTAGGCTCACTAGCTTGCACTAGCACAGAAAAAAAAAAAAAAAAAAAATTGGGTGAAATTGGAGGTGTGACAAATCTCCACATCATTGGGGAATTTTAGATTTTTCCTCAAAAATCTAATTTAGAAATAAATTCTTTCAAGGTTTTTTGAAAGATGTTTGGGGAAAGTCTTAGCCTCTTTCCATACCTCATGGATTAGGCAAGTGATCTCAAAAATCTCATTTGGTCAATATGCACAAAAAGTATTTTATTTATTTTTCATAAATAATTAATTAATTACATCCACACAATAATTATCCATTGGGGTCCACTCCCCTTTGGACAGAATTTCAATTGTCTAATTTGAAAACATAAAACTAGGGGTATTACAATACCCTACCCCACTCATCATATATTTATAACTATATGGTGATGCCTTTTATACCAATCAACATCATATATATGACAATGTGGTGAATTTTTATACCAATCAATTTCTAAAATTTAAAGGCCCTTCCTATTTTATTTTTCATTGATATTATTATAATTCCACAGTTCTATCCATAATTATGATAAAATTATAATTTCTCTTTTTGATCCCAAGAAACTTTAAGAAGAAGCTTGAAGACATGGTACATCTTATCTACATCTTGGCTATATTCGGGTAGGGATAAATTCCTTAACACATCGAGGACTTAATACATATGTGGGCCACTATCAAAGATCTCACACATAACAAGTATATTGATTCAGTAATTGGAGGCATACTTGCACCATTATCAAATGGTCATGTTTGGTTTGATTTCCATCCAAAATTTTCGGTTTATGTGTATGATGAACATATTAAGGACATCCTCCAGTTGCAAATCAAAACGAGCGGTTTTGATATGAAGAAAAAGAGAACTAATATTGCAGTCCACACTAGAGTTTGTTTCAGGCACACCAATACCTTATACCCCACCATTCTCCACCCCAACCAAGAATAAAAATCCAGCACCTTGGTTATTAAATATGCTCATAATAAAAAAATCAAGCATGGGACTATTAGATGGGAAGACCTCAGTTTCCCTAAAAATTTTGTAGTAGATCTACCACAGTCTCCAAAAATCCAGAATATAATGACTCCTCAAATACAAGAAGGACCCTCTAAGGCTACTTTGTCCTTCCCTAGAAGATCTACTCTAGATTGCAAGAGAATACAGGAATCTTCTCACCAAGTCAGCTCAAATTTTGCATTTCTCTACTCTTGAAGTAAAATGTCGTGCTTGCCAGTCAATATTCTGCCTCCACTCTCTTGCAGACCTTGTCCTTCATCAAAATCATAATCCCAGGACTTGATAAGCTCCTCCCACTGCAATCCATGTCCAAACCCAAAATGTTTTGACATTCCATTCCGGCATGATACTATCCTCATGATTCATGAACTACTAGCTCTTGAAAATGAAGATCCTCGTCTACGAGATATGGGATAGGATATCTTGAAGAATTAGACAACCTAATACCATCCTCAAGGTTTGAAAAAAAATTTCGAGCACACTATAAGAAGCCATCAAAGCCATATATGTACAAATTCTTCTCTCTTATGGATGGATGTCCCAAATACAATAAATTTTGAATTGATGAACTGGGATCTCTATACACATCCAAAATCAAGAGACTATGGTCTCGGTACCCCTAATGATAAAAAATATTCTCTTTCACCCCAATGGAAAGAACACATGGAGGAGACAAATTCATGGATCTCTTTCTATGTCTCTAAAAAAATTAGGGGAACAAATAGAAGTAGATATGGCAGATGCTAAGGCATCATCTACATAAAGTCATTTGTGGACAGCTTGTGATGGAAGAAAGCTAGAGACTAGTACCACATTCCCTCCATACAAGGGAGTTTTGCTAGGAGAAGAGAATAATAAATCTAAAGTTGTTCCTTTAGTTTTAAAGGATGATTCAGCCCTAGGGATAGATGGAAGGATCCGGAAAGCTGGTGAACAAATAAATTGGACCAATACAACAATCAAAGGACTAGAAATGAATATGGTTAAAAATCATGATTAAAAAGAATTTTTTAATTCATTATTAGTGGATTTACATAGTGTGAATAAAACTTTGAATGATGTAAATTACACAATCATCGGTACAAGTTGAAAACATAGAGAAAAAGGTAGACTTAGAATTTGAATCTACTTATAGGAGAACTTTCTAAAAATTTTGAGGGAATGGCTATATCTCCTAAAGATAAGGATATCCCAACCTCTATGTTATTTAGTCATCATGTGCCTATACAGCATGCCACAAAACCTGCAGAAAAATTTCATTTATGTTCCCAAAAAATAAAAGCCAGAATCCTCACAAAAACATCTACTACCTGTATATGAGCCAATTCACAGCCCTTAGTGTCAAAGGGAAAACGCTTGAAATGCCTGAAACATATGCTTTTAAGCCTGGTTGGTCAAATTAGACAAATTATTGACAAAATGTATACATAATATAAGCTAATGTGCATGAGAGGAAATTCTGAAGTAGAACCTTGCAAAACCCTCATCTAATGCTTTAAAGACACCCTACAAAGATGGTGGGAATTATAATTTTCCCATGCACTAATTGAAAAAATGGAAAAAGAAGTTGTCAAAAATGAAGCTCGGGATCATTAACCTCCTGTATTCTAAAACATTGGTGTGGGGAAACAATAGAAATTGCAAATAAACACAAAATGGTATGAACCTTAAGTGTAAAAATATGTCCCAATAAGAATATTTCCATATAGAATGGACACTCATCTATATAAATGAGCCTCAACAACCTACTCTTTTCATCTACACGTATGTTCTCCCAACAAATAGAAATATGGACATAGGTGGTATTGTGCAGTTTTATCAAAATTTTCATTTGATTCCCCTTGCAATCACCATGGATCAGTGTCTAATCAGCACAAGGCTATTTCGATATAAGCATTGCTCACCTATTTAGAAACAATAGATCCAAAGTTTGGAAATCAACGAGCTCCCAACATTGGGCAGACCAAAACAAAGATGGAGGAAACCAAAGTTAATATGGTGGGTGATAGAGAAAAAAGATGACTGGTGATTAATATTAATATTGGTTTATTATTCTTAAATTTAATTTTTACATTAATTTTAAAATGAACAATAAATAAACCTTTCTAGAATAGGTAGATATCATAGTTTTTGGTCCAATTTGTAAGCACAATGTAAAGCATCAAATCTAGCCCAAAAGATGTTGATTTCATACATCTTGATTGGATATGAGATAAAAGGTGGCTTACCGATGTCATTTTTACCTCAATGGAAGACACTTATTTCATTTCTTCAATCATCTAGGGTAACTATGGTAGAAATAATGGATTAGAGCCCTTTCCTTATACCACATCCTTGTAGGAGACAAAACCTCTAGTGTTCTAGGATCTCAAACCACCTCCACATAGCTTGAGGTTCAATATTATGGTGGAGTTTCTTGAAATGCAGTAATCCTTCAACTTAGATCTTGAAAGACTTAGTGTGTTTGCAGGAAAACCTAGCTTATTATATATACATTGCTTAGTATTTTTCACTAAGTTCTAATCCATGACCTAGAAAAGGAAATAATTATCATTTAAAGACTATCCATGACCTAGAAAAGGAAATAATTCCCATTTAAAGACTATCCATGACCCATAAAAGGAAATAATTCCCATTACACACACACACTCTCTCTCTCTCTCACACACACATATATTCAATGCATATCACATTAAAACAAAATTCTAAAAATTCTAAAACATGTCAGAGAAAAATACATAAATGTATTTTCATGGTTTTAATAAAATTTAAAAAAAGAATATTTCTACATATAGAAATGTGAAATTTATATAAATATAAATATTATTACTAAGAACCAACAAACATCTATCTTAACTAAACCAAATCAGATAGTAATGGTCACCTCATAATCTTAGTTTGAAATTGGAAAATAACACACATTTTTGGTGCATAATCACAAGGCCTAGTAACAAGGAGTTAAAGTAGAGCATGGCATGGCTTGATGTGCTTGAGCTTCCTCTTGGTGAAATATTTGTGAAATAATGTTTTAGTGTTCTTGATAGCCAATGAACTCAATATGAGAAGTAATGTTTGAGTAGTCCAATAGGAAGACAGTTTATGTGAGCTCTCTTTATAAAAATGTTTAAATCAAGGTTAACTAAAGGGAGCTCAATAATGATTTCATAAATTTAGATTTGTTGGTCAAAAGTGCCCATCCCACTAAATTGAATATGAATGAGTTATTTTCTATAAATTGAGAGAGTTGAGAGAGGAACAAATAGTGTGGATGTGTAAGTGTGTAGACATGAATAGGTTCACTATAACTGGTATAAACACATGTATCTAAATTCGAGGAGAATGATCCAGCACAAAGTTTGAAAGTGTTCAATAAAGTGAGTACTATCTAAAGTGAAGTGTAATAGGGGTATGGTATGCATGGAGATAATTACTAATCAAATATATTATTTAATTACTAATCTTTAATTTCACAACTATATTCTCATCACCCACTATAGTAATGGATTATGTAATTACTAATCAAATATTTTTTATTTATATCAAGTAATCTCTAAGTAATTTTGTATTTAATTATGTTAGCTATGTTTCAGCAACCATTTAGAAGTGTTGCAACATGAGTGTGGGGTTGGGTATCTCAAGAAGTATCTCAAGAAGCATAAGGAATGAAAAAATTACATGAGGAAGGGGATCTTTACATAATCATCCCAAAATAGTGAAGTGTTTTTTCCTCCTAATGGTAAAGCTTATTTTAGGATCTAATGAAGAATGTTTATCATTCTCCTAACCTAAAAATATTTCACAATCACTATTCCCATAGATGAAGACCTTGTTTCATTTAGGAAACCTTCTATTATTATATTTAAATTATATATAGGTAGATAGATTATATATTTATTCACAAAAACATCACCAAATTTATTCCACCCATTTATTCAACTTTCAAACTATCAAAACACATTCCAAGTGTTTCACATAAAGAAAATAATTTGTCTATATATTTTAGATAAAAAAAATTGCAAAGTAATTAGTATTTATAATTTCAAAAATTAAGATGTGCTAACTTTTTGATACCATACATCTACAAATTATTCATTAACATGCATATAATGCCCAAATCAAAAACAAAAAATCCAACCTGCTCATTTATTTTCTACAATAACTAAATGTTATTTTACATTTAATCAATTTAACAAATTAATTCAGCCCAAATGTCTAAATTCTAATCACAACCCAACTATTTCAGATATAAGAAATTTTAAAGAAAAAACTCTATGATAACAACACTAGTAGATCTAGAAAAATTCATCCAAATATCTCTTAAAAACCAGTATCAAGTTATTATAATCACAACATGGTTTGCAATTGAATAAGCACTCTCATAACCAATTCCCCATAACTATGTATTTGAGTAGGCACTCTCCTAACCAATATTATAAATATGTTTTTAATGTAAACAGTCAATAGCACACTACTTTTTGCCACTTTTCTTCAATCCTGCTCCACCAAAACTACCCTTCTGTGCTGCCTTAGCTTTCAAGTCCTTCAAAGCCTATCATGAAAAAAAAAAAAATTAAAATGTATATAAAATCCCTCCTGAAATAAAGAAACATGGCCACAAAGAAGTTTCATCCTTTATCTGGTAAATACTAAAGCTCAAGAAAATAATAAGAAAGTATACCTTCTCCTCTTCCTTTTTCTTCTTAATATAAGCTAGGTCAGCCTGCAGCCAAACCATAAACAAAAGACCAAATGAACTCAGAATGTCTTTTAAAACTTCTACGATACAACTACCGTAAATTTTAAATATTACAAATATATATATGAGCTCACCTCGTCATACTCCGCTTTAACCTTCTTTGGCTGCTTGAGAGGCTTAGCCTTTCCACCTGAACAACCACACGTAAAATCAAACACAGAGATAAATGACATCACCGTGGGTTCAAAGACTCGACAAAATGTAAGGATCCGAAAAAACAATAAATAATAGCGAATTGGGATCGAAGTGGTTACCTTGCTTACCAGACATTGTCGCTGTGTATATGGGAAAAATTGTAACTATGTATGGGCTGCTATATGTTCACTGTATCTAATTTAACCTAACCCTAGATTCACTGAATCTCTGTTGCGTGACGTGAACTTTGTATGTCAGATCGTATTTCGCCGTCGCTTAGCGTATAATCCCGCAACTTCATAATTTGTTTTATGCTTGAAAGAGTTTTTATATACAACCTGCACATCCACAGTTATTCAATGGCTTCGTTATTTGTCGGCCACATCTTTCGTTCTAGAATTTTAGGGCAGTTTTATATTGGATTTCTATGAATTTTTTAATTTATTTGCAGTGCTTATTTTTATAATTAAAAATTTTCAAAAATTAGATTTTATTTATTCTGATTTAAAGTTATAATGAATAAGATTTTATTTATCTTAATTTAAAGTTGTGTGGGATGTATGTTTGTTTTATGAGTAAGTACTATGACAATTAGTATAGTAATTATGTAGATAGGGAATTTTTATATATTAATGATTTATTGATGGCTTAAAATAAGAGATTTTGGTATATTCTTTTTCATGTAAATGAATTTATTACTAATACTTTTATTTTTTAAATTTAGATTATAAATTTATTGTTCAACTTGATAATTGCAAAATATTTTTTCATAATTAAAATTATTAGATAAATTAAGACACTTTAAACATATTAATAATATTTTTATTTCTTTAAATTTCTTTTTAAATTAGTTTATATTTTTAGTATTATAAATTTACTATTCAACTTGTAATTGCTAGAGTTAATTTTTCATAATGAAATTTATTGGATAAATTGAAACATAAATTTAGAGAAGTTTTTATAAATATTTAATTATCTATAAAAAAATTATATATATAATTGAGAGCTACATTAGGATTTATTGAGATTAAATAAAATGGGAGAACATGGCTACTCTCAGTTTCTAAAAAATAACACAAAATTAGTATAGGCCATCCACAAGATTAGGAATCTAAAGTTATGATGCATAAGATTTTATTTATCTTAATTTAAAGTTATGTGGGATGTATGTTTGTTTTGTGAGTGAGTGCTACGATAGGGAATTTTTATATAGTAATTGTTTTTGTTAATTATTAATGTTGAGTGATGGTTTAAAATAAGAGATTTTGGTATATTCGCTTTTATGTGAATGGATTTATTACTAATATTTTTACTTTTTTAAATGTAGATTATAAATTTATTATTCAATTTGGTAATTGTAAAGTAATGTTTTTCATAATGAAAATTATTAGATAAATTAAGATAGTTTAGACATATTAATAATAATATTATTTCTTTAAATTTATTTATGTTTTTAGTATTATAAATTGACTATTCAACTTGTAAGAGATTTAATTTTTCATAATGAAATTTATTGGATAAATTGAAACAAAAGTTTAGAGAAGTTTTTATAAATATTTAATTACTTAAATTTTCATTAAAAAAAATTATATATATAATTTTGAGAACTACATGAGGATTTATTGAGATTAAATAAAATGGGAGAAGATGGCTACTCTCACTGTCTAAAACAAAACACAAATAGTATAGGCCATCCACAAGAATAGGAATCTAAGATTTTATTTATTTTAATTTAAAGTTATGTGGAGTGTTTGTTTTTTTATGAGTAAGGGCTATGAAAATTAGTATAGTAATTATGTAGATAGGGATTTTTTATATAGTAATTGTTTTGTTAATTATCGAATGTTGATTGATGGTTTAAAATAAGAGATTTTGGTATATTCTCTTCTATGTGAATAGATTTATTACTAATATTTTTACTTCTTTAAATTTAGATTATAAATTTATTGCTTAATTTAGTAATTGCAAAGTAATTTTTTCATAATGAAAACTATTAGATAAATTAAGACAGCTTAGACATATTAATAATATTTTTGTTCTTTTTTAAATTTATTTTTAAATTATTTTATGGTTTTAGTATTATAAATTTACTATTCAACTTGCAAGAGAGTTAATTTTTCATAATGAAATTTATTGGATAAATTGAAACAAAATTTTAGAGAAGTTTTTATATATATTTAATTAATTAAATTTTCATAAAAAAAAAAAAAAAATATATATATATATATATATATATATATATATATATATATATATATATAATTATAATTTTCAGAGCTACATTAGGATTTATTGCAATTAAATAAAATGAGAGAAGATGGCTACTCTCAAGTTCTAAAACATAACACAAAATTAGTATAAGACATCCACAAAAATAAGAATCTATATCAATAATATAATGCATGTAATTTAACCACTTGGAAAACTTATATATATATATATATATATATATATATATATATATATATATATATATAAAAAAAAACAACAATTACATTAAATATTATAACATATATGCATTGTCTTGTTATCCTAAGTTACTATACTAGTTTTATTATGCTATATTCCATGCTTTTGGAATATGATATTGGAATACACACACACACACACACACATATATATATATATATATATATATTTCATTTTACTTTAACTTAAAAAATTATATATATATATATACACACACTCCATATATATTTATCATTATATTTCTTATATATATTTACCTCATTTTACTTTAACTTAAAAAATAATATATATATATATATATATATATATAATACTCCATATATATTTATCATTATATTACTATACCAATTTTATTATGCTATATTCCATGCTTCTGGAATATGATATTGGAATACACATATACATATATATAACCGTACTTTTATATATATAAACCTTATTTTACTTTAACTTAAAAAATGGTATATATATATATATATATATATATATATATATATATATATATATATATATATTTCTTACCAATATGAAAGTATATACCACATATATTACCATATTAGAATTGCACCAATGGTTCAATCATTTAACATATCCTAAATGTGTTATTGTATTAATAGACAACTTTTCTTATGAGCATCCAAATATATGTATTTCAATTTAACATACCCCACACATATATATATATATATATACCATTTTTAAATTGGGTTTTGGTATAATCCATTACCACAATGCAATTTATTGAAATGTTTACGGACACCCCTTCTAATTCTTTGAATATTATTTGGCATAATTGCCTTTCAACTTGGACTTTTCGAATTTATGATCCACTGGACTTTCACCATCATTCATTAATTCTAGTATCGTCTTGAAATTAAACCCATTTAATTACAAACCAGCCCAACCGAATCTCACATGGCCGCGTACTATCGGGGACGCTTGTAGGGTTACTCTTACCTAGATTTAACGATGATAACTAATCCATCATTTTTAACTGTCCCGAATTTCCAAAGGTTTTTGGTTTCATAATTCTTTTGTTATTTATTCCCAGCCCAACCTGAATGTCACATGGCCGCGTACTATCGAGGACGCTTGTAGGGTTACTCTTACCTAGATTTAATGATGATAATTAATCAATCCTTTTTTACTTTAGGGTTTTTGGTTTCATAATTCTTTTGTTGTTTATTCATTTGGTAGGGTTTCCTCTTGTGCGAGCTGCAAGCAGAACACTTTTCTTCAGAGTTTTATGATAAGGTTCAGAGATTCAAACGAGACCAGTTCCCTACAAGAACTTAGTGAAATCAACCAAACTGTGGTTATTCACCTTCTGCAATTTACAATGTATTTCAGGTAATAACCTCCCAGTTTATATATCACTATTTTTATTCTTTGTGTTTTTATTCCGTAGTTTTTTTAATTTTATTCTAGTTGATACGAAAAATCTTTCAAATTCTGAATTGGTATTGGCATTTCATTTCGTTGCAGGTTTTACAATCATTCGATTGGTATCAATTTTCCATATTCTTTTCTAGAGTTCTTTACATCCATAACAGAGGTACTATTACCTTGTACACGTTATTCCTCTATGCTTATTGAAATTGTATAGGGTTTCACTCTTCTGAGAGTGAAACTCTCAGCCATTGTCATCATTCCGTTTTGATACTACTTATAATTTCTTTTCGTGGTAATTTGGACTAATTATAATTTCTTTTCTGAGATTTTAATGGTAACTCGGTTTATCAATTATTATTGTTTGTTTATAGCTTTTTAAATTATGGGGATGGAATTAATTTTTAACATTGGATATATCAAATGTTGTGTTGAAAGAATCAAATCTATGAGGATGCAAATCTCAAATCTCTTTTAGAGTGAAAAGGGATTTAATTTTGCTAAATGTCCATCAATTAATGATACCCTAACACATATTCGAAGTGCTTAAAGACACCAGATCTCAAGAGATTTTGATAACAAGCTCACCTGCTAATACCCACAAACACACTATCTGTGCATATAAAAATGCATCTCAATTTAGTACCCCAAATAAATCTCAATCTGGGCAATCTCTAACATGTCGAAGCTTACCTAAAACTCATGGTTAAAAACCATATTATAAAACCACTCCATGAAAATCGAACAACATAACATTCGATTTTGCAAATAACATTCAATTTTGGATTAAAGCCCAAATGTATAAACTTCCTATGCGGACGCTTAACTTTCTTTTTAACACCCTATGGTCAAACCCATATGTCAAGACCCAATTTATATCAATATTCAATATTGCAATCAAAGTCCACTTTACCAACTCAATTATGTGGTTTAAACCCAAATAAAACATACGAACACCTGTAGACTCACAATTCATCAATATGGTTAACCATAGCTTGATAATCTGGTTAACCACATAGCATATGTTTGGTCGTGTGATCACCAAATACATGAATGAACCTACAAGCTTCTACATATTGTAGTATCTACTACTTCACCTAAAGTAGAATCCTCCTTCCTCTAGTTTCCTGCTATAGGAGTCTCCATGGGTTTGTTGCCCTCCATGTGGAGCTTCCTCATAATCTCATTGGCATACTTTTCTTGAGATACAAATATCTCCCTATCTCTTTGCCAAATATCCAATCCAATGAAATAGTGCAAGAGCCCCATGTCCTTCATCTCAAATTCTCTTTCAAGATCCTCTTTGCAATACTTGATGAGTTTCTCATTACATGTATGTATGAAATCATCAACATAAAGTAAAACGATCAAAATTTTACCTTCTACCACAATATGGTAAAGGTTTACATTTGATTCACTCTTGGTCAAGCCCAACTGGGTGAACTATTTTTCGATCCTGATGCACCAAGCATGCACCTACATTGTTGTCTTGCGTCTACACACATGTGACTCTATGTATAAGGTCTAAAAACCTTCTGCTTTCTCAAAGTACACCTCTTCTTCAATCAATCCATTGAGGAATTGTGTCTTTACATCCATATAATGTATCTGTCATCCCATATGCACGGATGGATCTGATTGATGAGTACCTTGTGACTGGTGCAAAGGTCTCATCGTAATAAATCCCCTCCACCTGAGAGAACCCTCTAGTCACAAATTTTTCCTTGTGTTTCTCCAAACTCCCATATGTTTTCTGCTTCACCATGTAGATCCACCTGGATCCTACAACTGACTTCCCCTCCAGTCTTAGGACAACTTCCCATGTATTTTTTCTGATAATGGAGTCATACTCATCAACCATTGCATCAACCCAAACTGGTTGTTGCACTACTTCCTAGAAAAAGGATGTCTTTATCTCTACACTCTCACTCATAAGATCCATGTAGCTAGTGTATCACTCTGGTGAAATTCTCTACATGCGTTGTGATGTGGGTATTCCCACATTCTCTCTAGCAAGCACCAACCTGTCAGTCTCTCTGGTGTGCTTCCTTCTATCTCGGGATGTATCTACATGAATGGGTTCTTCCACTCTCTGTTCCTCCGCTTGTGGTTGCTCCACATATTGAGGTTCTTCTTTTGGAGCCAAGAGCTCTTGAACTTCATGAAGCTAAATATCCCTATCAAGGGAAATATGCATGGTCTTCTCTTCATCGAATCTCACATCTCTTCTGCCCATTTTCATACTTTGTGCTAGCATGTACACCCGATAGTTGTGAGGTGTCTCGGTGCACCCCAAAAATATTCCCATGTCATTTGTTAGCTCTAGCTTCTTCTTAGCATCTTTGGTTACATGGCAATAAACTGATGAACCAATATTTTTAAAATGTGCCACATCTATTTTCTTACCTAAAAAATCTTCCTCTAGTGTACTCATCCCAAGTATCTAATGAGGACTTATGTTCTGCACAAATATTAATGTGTTGCATGCTCCCACCAAAATATTCAATGCTAGGCCCTGATCATGCAACATCAATCGTGTTGCTCCCACAATAGTTTGGTTCTTCCTTTCTGCAACCTCATTCTAATGTGGGTTATGAGGTGTTATGAGTTCTCATTGAATTCCTTCTAAAGCACAAAAGTTATTGAATTCGTTCGAGACATATTTCCCACCATTGTCACTTATGAGAGCCTTCACCTTATTCCTTATATATTTCTTAACAAGTTCTTTTAACTCACAAAAATTTGAGTTCTGATATTTCTTCTTCTTGAAGAAAATCCAACACTTTCATGAAAAATCATCTATAAAAATCACATAATACATGTGTTTTTTTTTATGCTGCCAAGAACGATCCACAAAAATCTGAGTAAACTCTCTCAAGGATCGCCTTTGCTCGACTTTCCTTATCATGAAATGTGGGTTTGGTGTACTTCCCCAATGTACAACCTTTTCCTGTATATCATTGCTCAACTGCACCCTTGGGAAGTCTTGTAGAAATATGTTTCATCTTATGTGCCATAACTCACTCATGTCTTGGCTCTCCACCTTCTCTGTTCATGCTCAAGGAAACAAATTCTTCTAAATAAAATTTGTAGAGGTTATTTACCCGAACCCCAATCTTCTTCACCTGTCCCATGGCTTTGGGATGAAGGAATTTCTTTCCTTTTATAAATATTGCATCATTGCCATGGTCTTCTAATATATAAATTGAAATTAAATTCTTCTTTAAACCAGGAACATACGTGACACATTTTAATATGAAAGGAGTACCAAACTACCTATGAAAGGTAATTGTACTTATGTCATTTATTTTATATCTCCAATCATCTCCCATCTCGATGTGCATTTGGAGATCCTTCTCCTCCAAGTTTCTTAAGAATTCTTTGTTGTCGATTATATGGAATGAAGATCCACTATATAAGTATCACACCGAACCCATCACCGATGACACCATGAATGTGACAAGGGTGAAATCCAACTCAAACTGTGAAGCAAGTGCTTCACATGTCACTCCTCTTGAGGGCTTCTTGTCAGTCTTCATGTGTGGACATTTTGCAGCATAGTGTCCAAGCTCATGACAGTGAAAACATTTTATCTTTGAGAAGCCTTGCCTCTTCCCTGCTTGACAAAAATCTGATTTGGAATGGGATGCCTTCCCTTTCCCTTTCTTTTAATTTCCATTCAAGGCACATTTCTCCTCAACATCAATCTTTGATTAGGATCCATCTATGGTGTTTCGTTGAATATGTTCTTGTACCAAGTCGAACCATAATGGCTCCCACTCTGGTAGCTTCTCCCTCCCATTCACTGAATCATGGTAGTTGTGCCAGTTCTTGGGATGGCCTAGAAGTGTTAGGCACAGTAGATCATCCTCTGTAGCTGTCACACCAACACTTCCAAGCTCATCTAAAAATTGAGTGAACTTCATCAAGTATTTTGGTATTGTTTCACCCTTCTCCTTATTTATCTTTCTGATCTTTCCCTTCAATGCCATCTTCATGTGTTCATTATTATTCTGAAACATATATGTTAAGGAATTCCACATAGCATATGGAGTTTCCTTTCCATGGAGTTTCAAGAAAATATGATCTAGAACTCCTAGCAGAATCCTTCTCGCCTTTGCTACATTATTCTTACATGCATCAAGCTTTTGAGCATATGCTGTTGTGGGCCTATGAATATCATTGTCCATGAATTCCTTCACCCCGTTGTCCTCCAACACTGTCTCCATCATGTCCTTCCAAGCTATGTAATTTTAACTACCCTAAAAGGCATATTCAAGTCTCAATCCACAGAAAGAAATCATGATCTGTTACTGGTCCTTAAGAGTAACTCTGCAAATTTGATTCACCTATTCAAAACAAACTCGTATTCTTCTCTTCTATATTGATTCCTGCTTGGATACCATGTAGAAAATACACATTGATTAAAATGATCTTGTAATATGCTAAAATAAAACACTTGAATCTATTCTACAAATTACATAAACCAATTATGATCGCACAATCACATGAACAATAAAGAGAAATCATTTGAATCACACAACACAAAGATTTATCTCGAGAAAGCCTCAGTTAAAAACCTTGTTATTTTTATATTTTATTAATTCAAGAATATGAAAAATAAAATGCTTCTCTTAGGCTTGAGAGCTCTCTACATTATCTTTTATTGTCTCACTCTGATCTAAGAAAGTTTGGTCCAATACTTAACCAATTCCTTTCCCATGTCCGACTAGACTTGCTCACGCATTCCTAAGGGAATTAAGCCCTTATTAATTAGGAAATTCCTACTAATTGATAGTGCAATACATCTAGGTCATCATGATGACTTCATGCATGACTTGTACATTTTTCTAACTATATTACTGATAGTTTACTTCCCTTTAACTCCAATCTTAACTGGGTATTCCTTATAACTGACATGCAATAACTATTTATAGTGGATTATCGGTTATTTGATTAATCACTGCATCTGAATCAAATCTGATTTAATTCATTGGACCTATCACTATCCCGTCCATCAGTTAGAACTAGTTAAATTGATTTTAACTCAAATAATTAATTTAAACAATTATAACTCAAAATAAACTGCAATTCACCCCCTAAAACTTAGAGTGAACTCTACATGCCTCAATTTTGACTCTCAACTCGATTTGACTGAGTTCACTAAGTCTTCCCAACTCATTTAACTCGTATAGGTTGTCATGTGATCTGGAATTACAATTTCCTTCTAATTTAATTAAGGGAAAATTACATTAGCGGAATTTTTAGGTCTGAAATGGGCCTCCTAAAAAAATTGTAAAATAATAGTGGAAATAATAAAATAATATTTGATTACATCATCAAATTTTAGAGGGACAAAAGAAAAAACTACATTTTCAACTTGTATTTTCAACTTATCTACCAAATTTTTTACTCAAATTTTGAGCAGGAGTACTGATTGGATGAAAAAATTAATTTATCATCCAAGTAGCACCCATGTTGCATACTTTTGATGGATCATACTACATGAAAAATAAGAAATACATGAAAAGTGTGATTGCAATCACGCTTTTTTCATGTATTTATCATTTTTTGTATATCAGGGTCCATCAAAAGTATGCAACATGGGTACTCTTTGGATGAGGAATTAAATTTTTCATCAAGCAAGTACTTCCACTCGAAATTTGAGTAAAAAATTTGGGAGATAAGTTTAAAATACGAGTTGAAAAAGTAGTTTTATTATTTTATTAATTTTTAATATTTTTACCATTTTACTTAAAAATGGTGAATCATCCCCCATGGTTGACATCATCATCTTGAATCCTATTGGTTCTTATAAAGTTTATTTTGGTTGTACATTTTTCTTAGGAGGCCCATTTTAGACCTCAAAACTCCCCTAATGAATTAGAATGTTCTTCTTGTTTCCAATTTCAACACTCTCGAAAAGATGAATCTAGTCCCGTGGTTGGACTTTTTCACTGAGCTGCCAAATTAACACAACTAGAAATGCTCTAAAAAATATATAGGTAAAATATTTTAGAGAAATTTTCTCCCTTCTACAAATCCACTACAAATTTTAGTAATCACAAATTTCTACAATCACACTGTGAATTCCATAGATGGTCCCTTTTAGGTATCATATCTCACATAGAAATAACTTGGATGAAGGTATCCCACTCCTTGGTGAAACCATTGAGATTTGTTCTGACTAGCTCACAATCTGATGGTTTTTCTCTAGTGGATGCAAGTTCATTTCTGACATTTTGAATCTCGATGAGATAGGGTGTAACTCCTCCTTTCTACATACTTGTGGCCCTCAGCTTCTCCTTGAGAATTAGCTTCTGATTCTTTGATGGATTCTTATATAGGTTTACTACATCATCCGACATTCCTTTGTTGTATTTAGTGTAGAAATATGTGGAAAAACATGATCCCGAACGCCATCTAGGATCATCCTCTTAGCCTTGGCCAATTATTTCTTATGCATTGTCTATTTTTGAGATTTTGTAGGTATTTAAATATTTTTCTCTACATACTCCTTCAGATCATACTCATCTATCAGGAATGGCATTCTAGCCTTCCATACGTCAAATTGTTAGGCTATATCTCTTTCACCTTACTCCTTGAGTCTTTTTGTGGCCATCCCTCTAAAACTGAAAGAAGATGGAGGTTAAACCTATAAATCCATTTCTCTTTCATTTTTGACTTCTCTTATACTACTCGCACCCCTCTCTAGAATGTGAAAATCTGATTTACTTGCCTCTAGAAATCCTTCTTCGGTAACTCGCACTAGCTATACTCGCAAGCCTCCTACATCGTATGCACTCTAGAAATCTGAGAAAATATGGAAATCTCCTCTATTCAGTGTGTTTTTCTCTTCCTATCCCTACACAAATCTGCAGCTAAAACCCTCCCTGCAAAAATTTTTCACCCAAATATGCTCAATGAACTAAATTATCTTCTCACCAGAATCCTCTATTTGGAAAATCCACTACAAATTCTTATAATCATGAATCCATGCAATTACACTGAAATTTCTTGTTATCGTGAATTCATGTAATCAAGAATTATTTCAATCACATGCGAATTCATGTAATCGTGAATTCTTTTAATCATGTGTGAATTCTTATAATCGTGAAATCCGGCAATCAAATTATGAATTCCTGCAACAAAACTCAACCCTCATAGGGCACTCTTGATTCCTTCACCTCTGGGCATGAAGAGATGATATTCGATGCTTTGATACCATGTGAAAATTCCTTGAACTAAAACTACTGGATTTTATTCCCCTAACTAATTATAATTTTATTAATTTTCTACTTAATATAGAATAAATCTCACTGCAATTCTTCACAAAAAAAAAAAAAAAAAAAAATATGTTGTGAAAAAACAAACTAGAATTGAGAAATTCATGCACACAATCAACACAATTATTTGGACTAATGTCCCTGGAAAATCCTTCGAATCCCTTTGTTGTTTCTCCCTCAATCACTAATGCTCCTCCACTAGCTCGAATTATTCCCCTGTTGAATATTGTGTATTGGGAAATCTGCATTTCCTAAAGAATAGCTCCCTTTGACTTGTGCCTCTCCTTATCCCATTGATCTGCTCTTATAATCTCTCATTGGAGCTTCAACGACCATGATTAGATCCTCATCAGTGGCTAATATCATCTTAGGTTAGATCTGTGTGATCCTCTATATTATTCGTGATATTCCTTAATAAATTCCCATTAACTATTCAATTTTCCTAAGTTATACTTAGGCATTTTTTTTAATTATTTATCAATTAATTTAATTAAGCATTTTGCAAGCTTATCTTGTGAAACATTTTCTAGGTTTTGGAGAACTCATGTTCCTTTGCCTCTTAGACACAAATCAAGACTATAACACATATATTATGCTACAAAAACTAACACAAGTATTGTTCATGTTTTTCTTCATCAATGGGCACATCTTTGAACATGTTTTTATTTGTAATAAATTCTAGTATCTATTCATCATCATTGAACAGTCTGAAATTAATTACATTTTCAAGTAAAACATATTTTTAAACTAATTCAATGGAAAAACATATCTTAAAAAGAGTGAAGTGAGTTGTTGCATTAGCTAGGGTATCAGTTGCAACATTCATAAATCTAGGAACTAAATAAATATTAATAGCATTAAAAGATGATGTGAGTTTAATATGAGATGATATGATATTTATTTAGGTGTGGAGATAAAAAGTGGATGGTATTTCATACATTTATGGAGATGATATCAGAATCACCAATTACTTTGATACATTCTACCTTCAAGTCTATGGATTTTTTCAATCTAAAGATTAAAGCCTTATATTAGTTTGTATTGTTGGTGCAATTAAATTCCAAACAATATGAGATAAGTATTTTGTTCTTTATTGGATCTAACAAGATACAACCTGCACCAACCCTATCATGTGTTTTGGAACCATCATAATAAAGAGTTCAAATATTATTATTTATATAGGCATTACTATGTACACTAAGGTTATTCATAGCTATTATACATTGTTCATTAACACGAGTCACAGTAAAATGAAGGAGTTCCAAATATTTATTAGATGGTATTTGTAGTGGTTCGATTGAATAACAGCTAATATCTATCTCCAAGATAAAGTTTCCCAAAGTTTCCTGAGCAAAACTTATAGGTTCATTGTGTCCTTCCAACTTTGTGATAGTATACTTCTTCCAAATTTGTGATAGTATACTTCATGTGAGGTTCATTTTCAACCCTTATTTGATTATTGTTACATTTTAAAAGGAAGCCACACATGAGATCAATTATATGCAAAGTAACCTTGTAGCTTCTTAGACCAATCTCAACTCAATAGAAAACCATAAGCCTCAAGCACGTCTACCACAACAATGTCAATAACTTGGTGAACTCTTGGGTTATATGACAATCTAATAAGAACATCATTAATTTTACCAACAACCTGCACCTCAGTTTATCTAATTATATAATATTAGTTTTGGTTTTCTATGGGATATCATTTATTTTCTTACAAATTGATAATAACATTTTTCAAGGCACCAAATTCCACTAAATAGTTATGTACATTATGATTAAAATTATCAACAGTAAGCAACAAGGGTTGTGCTTTAGATCTCGAGTGTGATTTGATACTTACAAAATTAATTACGAACTTATCATAGTATTTAGATTTTTCTTGGGAAACTAATACTAAATTACTAGAATCAGCCAACATGGAAGCATTTTTACTCTGTATAGAAGGTGATTTTGATGTATTAAGAACCAAATATCTCTATTGTGGAAGATAACATAGATATTAGAGAGAGACATTGGCTCTTTTTTTTCATATCATCAATCACATTATACTCCATTACATTATCTATGGTCTTATCCTTAGTTTTGTTGGTTAAAGGTGGAGTTGGGGTAGACTTCATAGATGAATCGGATGCTTTTCCATTTTCTCTAGTATTCCCCATTATATTCTTGGTTGTTTGAGCATTATTTATTTGAGAAGACAAATTTTTATTACTAGTCTGAGGAGGCATTATTTTCCTATGCAACACTTTTCCCTTCTCTTTGGGAATAGGGTCAGCAACGAGCCCTTTACTATGCAAGTTATAAGACTTAGTATTTTTAGCAACTTGAGTATCTCCAATTGAAACTTCGCCTATTTCTTGTGTTTCATGATCAACCACCCAATCCCATAACAATATGGGTGACCCAATAGTGGATTAATCATCTGTTGTAGGGGACTCATGATGATTTCTCTAATTGATCCTCAATTGATTGTTGCTCTAACTGTTGATCGGTTACAAGCATCATAGAATTAATCCATTGGGGACACGTCTTCTCCAAATGACCAACTTAATGATATGAGTAGAAGTTATCCATTCCAAATTCCATGACATTTAATTTGACACTTGAATTCTCAGTATATTTGGCCAAAGGATTGTTGTTACACTTGTGAAAATGTCTAAAACATCAATCACTAGAAAATAATTCTCCAGTATGTTTCTTCAAATCTATCACCTCATTGTATAGTTCCTTGAACAATTTGACACTAATCTCTAAATCGTTTGTTTCCTTCTCAAAAGGTAGACTTGTGGTGGATTGATGTTTCTTCCCACTACTTTTAGATTCTTCATGAGAGTGGTGACCACCAATAAATATTCCAATGCCTTAGTAAAATTCTTATCCAATGTGACCTTACTTTCTATTTTAAAGAAAAAATCTATAGAACTGAGAAGGGTTGGGGTATAATAGTTGATACTTACTACTTCTTTGGGATAAAAATTTGCGTGAAAATGTTTCAAGGATGTAGTGAAGTTTTGATTGAAATCCTTAACCTTTCCTTTCTTATTCCTAATCAAGGAGATAAACTCTCTCACTAAAAATGTAGGTATTTTATCATCTCCAAACTATCTCATAAACACCTTTTGAAATTTATCCCAATTATAAGTGGATGCTGAGGGAAGATTGTAATACCAAGAGGTAGCTCGAAAGTAAAAGGAAACAATTAACACACCACATCTTCATGTTAAACATTCATCAAACACAAGTCCAAATAAATCCTTTGAATGTGATCTTCCAAAGTGATGTAATTATCCATGTCAAACTTTGGAAGAAGTTTTTTAGGATGTTGGGGCAAGTCATGTAGAGTGACTGCATATTAGATAAACTTGACCTTGCAATGGAGTTGAGGTTGTTTCAACGGTTAAGGTTAGTAGTTGTGGTATTGGGCACCTAGTATTGATGACTCTTGGTATTGAGCTCATGATATTACATGTAGTTGAAGTAGTTAAAAGGCATGTGTATTCTCCAATGTATTGAGCCATGGTTGAGTGGTGAAAGCTTAGGTTGTTGGTTGGCTTGGCTATGTTTTAGCCAAGGACAATAATAGATCTATTGTTGGTTGGTTTTTCCCCAATTCGGGTTTTCTAGCTAAATCATGGTGCACATGGTTTGAATTTTTTGTTGATATGCTTATTATTATTATATTTATTTATCTCGTATTTTATCTAAAAGAATAACAAGTGGTATCATAGCTCTGGTTGGAAAGGGGCTTGACTGGCTATTGGAATTGTTCCCATCGATGAAGTGTCCTCAATAATGGAATTTTTTTACACAAACTAGTAGTATTGGTTGAAGAAACAACTCATTGCACAAACAATCAGTGTCAGTTGAGTAATTATTCTATGAGGAGCAAGAATAAAATTAAACCTAAAGGATTTTCCAATGCCTAGGCATAGAGAATATTTTTTGAAATTTTAAATTAGATATTGGGGTCATGGTGGAGGCACGCATGCTGGAAAAAAACACCCTGCTAGAGACGTCAATGTTTATGTTGAGGATAATGCACTGGTGATAAAGGGGGAATCGAAATTCTTATGAAAGTGTACAAGCTTGACCACATCAAATCTCAGATGAAAAATGGCGTCGTGAAAGTCACTTGTTCCAAAGTTTACAATAAGATGAAGTCAATAATTCAATAATCCTTTCCTCACCTCGTCTCATGAGATAGGGGATGCAATTATAGGTGATTTTAGGAAGTCGAGGGAGGCAATGGAGGATAGGGATGCTCTGTATTTGCGGGAGAACATTTCGGCGTCAGGAAATGAAAAGTCATTCCTAGTGATTCCTGTGAGATGAGTCATTTGGGGAGTGTTGTCTCATAATGATATGAAATCTCTCTTTGGTAGTTTAAGATCCCAGAATTTAAACAATTTCCATTAATGAAGGTTATTCTCATATAAAATCTTTTGTTAAAGGAGTATGTAGTTCTGTTTTGGAATACAAATTACTGGATATGAAAATGGGATGTAAGGTTTCCTGTATGTGGGAAATACTTCCAGGGTGCATTTGAATCCAATCCACGAGTAGTGGTTTTCTCGACCAAGAAATTTTTGGGATGAGGATCATGTCAAAGGTTAAGAGGAGCTGGTGGTTAGAATTGTTCGAGGTGCAATGAAATTTGTCACCAAGAGATAACATAATGAGGAGGTGCAATAAGGTGACATATATCATTTGTGAGCACTGCAAGAAGTGGAAGTCATAACAATGGAAGAGCATGGTTCTCCTAAGTATGTGGTGGAAGGTTGGTTTCGAGTTCAAAACTATTCACTTGTATTGGATAGTTTTCTCCTTTAGGAATCACCTTTGTGACCGCACCTCTCTTGAAATTCGATCACATAAAGGAGGGAATGTTGTGCATAAGCTTTGTAACTTTGTGGGGATCATTGTTATGAAACCAGATCCAAAAATAGAAGAAAAGAGAGATCGACGCCTTATAAATAAGCCACTTCGAGTGGGAAAACTCCTTTACATTACATAAATGAAAAATTCTTGGATGATACAAATGAAAAAACCTCCTTTCTATATATAGGATTCCATGGGGTCACAATATAATCCTAGCCGACCTAACAATAATAATGTAAGGGCACAAAAATAACAATAGTGAGCTTTTATGGGGCACAATAATAACAATATGGGGACTACATGGGTACAACAATAACAATAAGGGGGCTACACTAACAAAAATAAGGGGATACAGTAGTATTATAGGGACCTAACATGCCCCTCTCCTTCAAACAAGTGTTGACATCAACACTTGATTATTTTTGGGACCTAACAATCATGAGGAACATGACAAGGGTTCCATAGTTGAGAACAACAAAGGCTCTAATGGAAAAATTAAGCCAGTGACCAACTCAAATAAGCCGATTAATGGGGCCGAAAGGGTTAGAGTAATGGCAGTGAGAGTTTTTTGTTGACGGAGGCTTTGAGAAGTTTTTTATGTATTCTAACAAGTTAGATATTGCTAGAGGGATTTGCAGCCGTCACCAAAAGGGATCAACAGTATGGCACTCTAGTGCTCAGGAATGATAGTTGTGGTTGATACTTTGGCTTCGGAATTATTTTCTACAATCAATGAAATATTCAGAGAGGGGAGCATTGGGCGAGGGGATGAAAAAATATAACATTTAAAGGATATAAATAGCTGGAGAAAATGATATTTTTTGAAATGTATGATGAATGCTAGATGCTTTGCTTCCTTGTCAAAAAAAAAAAATTTGTTAGTTCCCTATATTACTAGTGTAGTCCCTTATTGTTGTTAGTTTAGTCTTCTTATTGTTATTGGTGTACCCCTGTAACCCCAATATTGTTATTATTATGCCCTTAAATTATTATTGTTAGGTCGCCTAGGATTATATTGTGACCTCGTGGACTCCTATATATAGAAGGAGATTTTTTCATTTGTATCATCCAAGAATTCTTCATTTATGTAATGTAAAGGAGGTTTCCCCCTTGAAGTGGATTATTTCTAAGGCATTTATCTCTCATTTATTATATTTTTGGAGCTGGTTTAATAACATTTGGTATCAGAGATTTGGATTCTAGGGTTTCGTTGCTCCAAACAGGTCATTGTGGAATTTTCGCTATAACTTTTTGTCTATGAAGATTCAGAAGTTGAAATTTCTATCAGCCGAAGCTGAAATCTTGAGGAATCTTGGTTCGCAATATTTTAGGAGATATGATCTATGGAAGTTAGGTTTTTTGCAGGCTTCTGAAATTTATCTAAATGAGGTGACCTTGGGAAAATCATCATAACTCTCTCTCTAAGCATTGGATTGGAATTACGTAAAAAGTGGCTAAAGTACACGGACTGTAATTTTATTTGTATAAATTTCAGAGCCGAAGGAGGAAACAATGACAGGTGGCACGCCATAAAAGTTTTCTCTACTGAGCGAGTCCATAATTAGGTCATTGTGGGAGATTGGGCATAACTTTGTCTTGAAACATCCAAATTAGGTCAAACTTGTGGCATTCGAAAGAAGATTTAGAAGGCTACTAAAGAACCAAATTTAAGATATTGAATCTCTGAACTCACAGATATGATTCAGTTTCAATATCGAGCTCCTCAAAAGCAATAAAAAGGTGTGTATTTTTTTCAAATTTCATAAGTCTTGTTTGAAAAATCAATTTGAAGTGATTCCAAGGGCATATTGAAGCATAGATATCAGTATTGGGTTCTAAAATTCCCCCTAAAAATAATTCAACACCCATTAAACCCTTAGAATACTCTACTACGACTCATGAAGATGAAAAAGTGCAACATGATATATCAAAATTACAAGAGCAAGTGCACAAAATTTCGCTCTTGCAAAGAGCAACAAAAAATGAAATGGAATTTTTTAAGAAAGGGGTGGAAGCGAAGATGGATGGTTTGAAGAAAGGTGCGGAAGCTAATATGGAGGGTTTTAAGAAAGGCATGGAAGCTAATATTGATGGTTTGAAGAATGGCATGGAAGACATGGAAGAAAATATGGAAGGAATGAAGAATTATATAAAAGTAAACATGGAAGGCTTGACAAAGTTGATACAAGAAATGATTCCTAACAGCGAAAATATAGTAGAGGAAACTCATGATGAGAAAAAAAAAATGTTAATTGTGATTTCATAAACTCGAATGTTAGATGGAAGGCCCACCATATTCCAAAGATCGATATGAGGAAGCTTCATGGCAAGGATCCCATAACATGGATACTACAGATGGAGCAACATTTTGATCTCAATAATGTGAAAAACACACAAAAGGTATGCATTGCAACTTTATTTTTAGAACAAAATACATTTGTATGGTATCTATGGCTTTGCTTCCGTAAAAAAATTGTCACTTGGTAAATTTTTACGGAGGAAATGATAACACATTATGAGGATACAAAGAGCAACACCTTCTTTAGCCAATTGATAAATCTAAAACAAAAGGGTTCAATGGTGGAGCACATTGAGGACTTCCAAAAATTGAATATAAGGGTAAATGATATTCCACAGGAACACAGGATTGATGTCTTCTTAGGGACTTTAAGGATAACATCCAACATGAGGTTTGCGTTTGGGAACATGATTCATTGGAAAAGGCAGTCAAGTTGGCAAGAAAAATTAAATGTAAAATTATGGTGACAAGGAAGCCTACCACTCACATCTATAAAGATGGAAGTGTTTCTTCTCCTAGACTTCCATAACCTACAAGGTTGACTCCACAACAATTGGAAGAAAAAAGAGCAAAATGAATTTGCTATAGTTGTGATAGAAAATACACTAAAGGTCATAAATGTGCTGAGAAGAAATTATTTTACATAGATTATGAAAAGGAGGAAGAAAATGAAAAAGAAACTTTAAAATAAGAGGATATACACCAGGAACCAATCCTAGAAGAAGAAGAAATGAGTCTGACCATATCGTGTAATGCATTGGAAGGAATTACCACTCCTCAAACTCTCAAGATAGAAGGACATATCAAGAAGAAAAAGGTAATAATTTTGATTTATTCAGGTAGCGCCCATAATTTTATTCATTTTAAGGTAGCCAAGGAATTGAATTGTTTCCTATACCCAGCACCATAATGTCAAGTGATGGTTGCAAATGGAGGAACTATAAATTTCTTTGGAAAATGCCATAATATCAAGCTAACCATGGGGGAATACGTATTGAATAGTCAAATGCTTTCCATTCCAATGGAAGGTGCTGATGTTGTACTAGGAGTACAATGGTTACAATCTTTGGGGACGGTAGCTTTTAATTTTCAAGAACTTTTCTTGAAATTGTTTTCGAAATGAAAGGAAGTCGAATTATGGGATATCGTAGGGAAACTGGGAAAGATAATAAGCTCTAATGTCATTACAAACCTTATGAATAAATAAAAATGAGGCGTAATTGCACAATTATGCTCACTAGAAGTTCCAACATCAAAATCATCCATTTCTCCAGATCTCCAAAAATTCTTGGACAATCATTCCAAGGTGTTTGAAACTTCCAAAGGACTCCCACCTATTTTTTATCATGATCATGCTATTCATTCAATTCTAGCAATTGTTCCTCCAAACATTATGCCTTACAGACATCATTATGTCCAAAAGAGTGAAATTGAATGTATGATTGCAGAAATGTTAGAGGTTGGTATAATTCTACCTAGTTAAAGTTATTTCTCTACTCCAGTAGTATTGGTGCACAAGAAGGATGGATCATGGCGCATGTGTCTGTATTATAGGGAGCTCAATAAGATCACTATTAAAGATAAATTTTCCATTCCTATGATTGATGAATTATTGGATGAATTACATGGAGAAATTTATTTTACCAATTTGGATCTTCATTCAAGATATCATCAAATTAGACTGAAGACTGAAGATATTCCAAAAACAGCATTTTGAGATCATGAGGTTCATTATGAATTTTTGGTCATGCCTTTTGGCCTTACCAATGCACCTTCTACATTTCAAGGGTTGATGAATTCCATTTTCAAACCCTTCCTTAGAAAAATTGTGCTAGTATTTTTTGATGATATACTAATCTACAGCAGGTCTTGGAAGGATCATGTTCAACATGTTGATAGGGTGCTCAAATTATTGGAGGAGAAACAATTATATGCACACTTTTGTGCATTATCTCATCCATTTAAAGCAAGTATAGTTGCTAGTGCATTTATGGAAACAATTCAAAAGCTACATGGAAACCCAAAGATTATTGTAAGCGACAGAGATCCCATTTTGACTAGAAATGTTTGGACGGAATTAATTTCTTGTTTGGGTACTCAACTAGCTCATAAATCATCTTATCATCCTCAATCTGATGGTCAAACTGAGACAGTGAATAAATTTTTTGAAGGATATCTTCGTTAATTTGTATCTGATAAACAAAAACAACGGGTCAAATGGTTACCTCTCGCTGAATGGTGGTATAACACTTCCTTCCATACTGCAGCAAAAATGACCCCATTTATGGCACTTTATGGATATCATCCACTATCCATCACATCATCTTTAAGAGAAAATTCTAAGGTTCAAGGAGTGGAAGATCACATCGAGCATGAACAAGAAGTTCTCCAACTCTTAAAGGATAACCTAAATTTGGCACAAAATCGAATGAAACAACAGGCATATCAACATCGTAGTGAGAGAATTTTCGATGTAGGAGACTAGGTATTTTTACGGGTACAACCATACAAAAAAATGTCCCTCAAGCAAGCTAAGAAGGATAATAAATTATTGCCAAAGTACTATATTCCTTACAAGGTGTTGCAAAATATTGGTACTATGACATACAAATTGGAGCTTCCTGCTTTTGCACAAGTGAATCTGGTTTTCCATGCTTCATGCTTAAAGAATTTTATAGGTGACAAAATTCCAATTCAAATAATATTTCCAGAACTTGATGAGGAAGGAAAAATCATATTGGAACCTGAAGCAGTCATGGAAACAAGAACTCGACGGCTATGAAATCGATCAATTTTAGAGTATCTCATCAAGTGGAAGAACTTACCCAGTGAAGATTCTACATGGGAGGATGAGAATTTTATACAGAAGCACCGAGAGCTACTTAAGCATTGAGGACAACACTTTTTTGAAGGAGAGGGGCATGTTAGGTCCCTATATTACTAGTGTAGTCCCTTATTTTTGTTACTTTAGCCCCCTTATTTTTATTGTTGTACCCCTATAAGGGCCCAATATTGTTATTATTGTTCCCTTACATTATTATTATTAGGTCTACAAGGATTATATTGTTACCCCATGGACTCTTATATAAATAAGGAGGTTTTTTCATTTCTATCATCCAAGAATTGTTCATTTATGTAATGTAAAGGAGGTTGCCCCCTCGAAGTGGCTTATTTCTAAGGCATTGATCTCTCTTTTCTTCTATTTTTGTAGTTGGTTTCATAATATAAGAATAAAAGAGAGATCAACGCCTTAGAAATAAACCACTTCGAGGGGGAAACCTCCTTTACATTACATAAATGAACAATTCGTATATGATACAAATGACAAAGCCTCCTTTATATATATAGGATTCCATGGGTTCACAATATAATCCTAGCCGACCTAAAAATAATAATGTAAGGGCACAACAATAACAATAGTGGGGTTTTATGGGGCAGAATAATAACAATATGGGGGCTACAGGGGTACAACGATAACAATAAGGGGGCTACACTAACAACAATAAGGGGATACACTAGTATTATAGGGACCTAACATGCTCCTCTCCTTGAAACAAGTGTTGCCCTCAACGCTTGATTATTTATGGGACCTAACAATCATGAGGAACACAACAAGGGTTACATAGTTGAGAACAACAAAGGCTCTAATGGAAAAATTAAGCCAGTGAACAACTCAAATAATCCCATTCACTAAAGATAAATTTGCAAGGTTAATGGGGCCGAAAGGGTTATAGTAATGGCAGTGAGGGTTTTTTTGTTGAGGGAGGCTTTGAAAAAAAAAATTAAGTATTCTAACAAGTTAGATATTGCTAGAGGGATTTGTAACCCTCACCAAAAGGGATCAATAGTACAGGACTCTAGTGCTCAAGAATGAAAATTGTGGTTTATACTTGGGCTTCGATGTTATTGTTTACAATCAAGGAAAGATTCAGAGAGAAGAGCATTGGGCAAGGGGATGAAAAAATATAACATTTAAAGGATAGAATTAGCTGGAGAAAATGACACTTTTTTAAATGTGTGATGAATGTCAAATGATTTGCTTCACTGTAAAAAAAAAATCAATGAGAGAATGAGAGAATGTTGGCTTAAACCCGGGATAGCAATAAAAATAAATAAAAATTAATGGAGTTCAAAAATTGCATGTAAATGGGCATACGACTATAAGACCTGATAGGCGTGTGTACCCCAGTAAATCACTGGTAAAGTCTAGATGTCCACTTAGGTGATATGGGGACACATGTGATGGTATGATAAAGCATGTTGAGCTAGGAAAACATGTGAAATTCTCGAATACCCTAAATATGACTTGTTTTGGATAGACTTGGCCTAGGAAAACCCAAAGTAAATTTTAAAGGGGGGATTATTAGATAAACTTGACCTTACAATGGAGTTGAGGTTGTGTCAATAGTTATGGTTAACATTTGTGGTTTTGGGCACCTATTATTTGTGAATCTTGGTATGATGGTATTACATGTATTTGAAGTAGTTAAAAGTATTTTTTATTCTCCATTGTATTGAGCCATGTTTGAGTGGTGACATCGCAGGTTGTTGGTTGGCTTGGTTGTGTTTTAGCTAAGGAGAATAATAGAACTTTTGTTGGTTGGTTTTTCCCCAATTAGGGTTATCCAAGTAAATCATGGTGTGCATGGTTTGAATGTGTTGTTGTTATGATTATTATTATTATATTTATTTATCTCATATTTTATCTGAAATAATAACACTGCAAGGTTCATGGCCCCTTCAGCCATTCATGTGGTTTTTTTATTACCGACCTATAAATTTTTAACTATTCTTGCAATTACTATTTATTGTTCTCCTATCTGTTCAGATTATTTTTCAACTACACATACTTGCCACAAATATTGAATAAAGCACAATTATTACTTCACTAAAAATGAATAATCATAGGAACTAAGAAAATTATGCACACAAACACACACACACACACGCACATGCACACACAGATAATGAACACCAGTATTTTCTAACAAATATCCCTGGAAAAACCTCGAAGGGAAAACAAATATGTACGTGAGGGTTTTATTATGAAAAAATCTTCAACAAAAATACTACAACTAGTTGTCACAAAATGGAAAACCTAAAGAAAATTATTCTAATCACTTTGCAAATCTCCCTGACCTCCTGGAAGCTATTCAAGCCACCAGAACAAATTCAACCACCCTATGAAGTTGGTTCTAGCTCATAAAATCAGCCCTCCTGGCAACTCGTACTAGGTGGAAAAATTAATTCGGTCTCCACTAGAAAATATAGAACTAAACTAGAAAATCGATCCTTATGTGCAAATTGATATCTCCTGTGAATATCCTTGCTCCGGAATTTCTTCCTTTAAGAAACTTTCACTGCTTTCTAGGGTAATTTTCAACCCTACTTGAGCAACTCGCACCACTAGAAAATCAGCCTCTCACTGCAGAAAAATTGATCTCCAATCTTCCTTGGAAACCACTGTGAAGAATCTCTCTAAAAATCTTTGTTGAGTTTCCTTTGCGCCCTTGTTATCTCTACAACTCTATTTCTCGCTCTATTCTCTAGATGCCCGTCAAATTCCTCTTATAATCTCTCATTGATGAATCAATGACCATGATCTAATCACAATATATGCTAAGATCATCTTGACCCCTTATTACAACTTTTCTAGAAGTCTATGGAGGAAAATCGATTTACCCCAATTAATATTGATTAATTCAGCTTATTTCCCTAAGTTAGACTTAGGAAAAATTAATTAACTACTTAATTAGATATAATCAAGGCCTTTTCTCACAAAATATTTTCTAGGTATTGGAGAAAATGTATTCCCTAGCTTCATACACACAGTATGAGACTATAACACTTGTCTGAGCTACAAAAACTAACATAACCATCATGTTGTCTAGATTTTCTTCACCATCTAATATTTTACACTCTCCTTCCCTCTCATATTTTTCACCACCTTGTCACTCTTCCTCTTCCTTTTTATGGGGATAAGTTGAATGAGATTGTTCAATAGACTCCATCGGATCTACTAGAGTCAAATTGACAATATACTCAACAAAGACTACCAATACACCTTCTGAAGTCATTTTTTTTCACAACGCATTTATAAGGTAGTATAGCAACAATAGCAAGTTTTTTGATTCACTTTGCATAAGCACAGGTAAAAGGTCTAAACGATATCAACTATTCTTTCGAGACCACATATAAATATTCAATGTTATTCATATGAGGAAATCATTCATGTTTGGAACTTTCAATAGGCTTGGATCAATTTTTAGAGATAATGGGATGATTACTATCGTAACCGGAAACTTGGGAATGATAAAAATGAGGAATCTTACCAGCCATGCATTGTTCCTCCTTCTAGTGCCAAAAAATATGGTTAATGGGGTTGAATGCACTGCTTACATCCTTAATGGGATATCTCCAGTATGAGGCCCCAACTAGGTTGTGAGGTCTCAAAATTGTTATATTTAATGCATCCTTTTTCCCATGATACCTTATTTTATTCCCTTGTATCGCCAATTTTAACTCTTATATCATGCACTTCCTTTGTAATATTCCTAATTAGCGACAGCTAATTGGAATATTCGATTTTGTATATTTTTTCCGTCTATGGTTTGTAAATAAATAAAAAGTGAGTAAAGAGGGTCTAACTCACTTAAAGAGAATAATACATCCACCTAGTAGCACAACGTTGTGACTCAAGGGGGAGTCAAGGGGGCCACACACCACGTAGAGGAGGGGGGCCTACGTACAGTCTAGAAGCTTCTGCATAGATAAGGATGAGTATGTGGAGGAGAGAGAGGCTACATTGGGTTTTGGAGAGAAACCAATGCTATAAAAGATGGAGGAGCCTCTTCATTTGGATCATTCTTGAGTTGATGATTTTGCAGTGAGACTTTGGTCTTCTTGAGCACACTGGTTGTTTAGCCTGTCTGCAGCACTGTTTAGTGCATTGAGTGTCTCCAGTCAGAGATCTCGCCCTTAGCCCCGGGGGACTTCGAGTGCCTACTCGGGCAAGGTTTGTTTTTCAGTATTTTGTGAGTTGTTTCATTGTTTGGGTTTGTTGTGGAGCCGGCGCTTATAGAGACTGCGCAGTCACTGGGAGAGAGGACGCAGTCCATTGTGGAGGAGCTTCAGTTTGGGGTTTCTGCAGGTGATTTCACTGGGATTTTAAGCAGAGGTTCAGCCTTTTCCCATCGAAGGTTTTTGGCAGAGTTGTGGCAGTATTCTAACCGTTTCTATTCAGCCACTACGTTGTACCTTGGAGGCCAGTGTAATTCACTGGGGAGGCAGTTTATGATGATTTCTGGGGTTGGCTATTCTTGGAATGGTTTTTGGATCTTGTCTGGGTTGTTGAGGAGAGGAGATTTGCCGATTTTTAGCTCATTCCGGCAAGGGGATCAGACCCTAATCTTCAGTCCATTCTAGCAGTAGCAGCTACACGGCATTTTACCAACAACTAGGACGCAGTTCATAGAGCAGCCATTTCCTATCTTTTCTAAGAGTGGTTTCTTACTTGCTTTGGGCAAGATCACCTCTTGTACTTCATTACATTTCTCAGATTAATAAAATGGCTCAGCATTTCCTCTCTATGTTTTCTGGTTGAGTTGTCGTAGTTGTCGTTGTTGCCGTAGTTTCCGTATTCTCTTTCTATGATATTATATGTCTGCTGCACTATTATTGTTTTTGAGCATTCTAGTTCTATACCAATTGGTGCATTTATCTTTCACTCTTAGACAGAGTCTAGAAAGGACTAGGTAGCCTCCGGTTCTTGTCCTCTTTTTAGAGGCGAAATATCCAGTAAATGCCCTCCCAGTCTATCTCTGGTTGGAGTTTTGCCATGTTTTAGAGATATCCCTTAAACGGGATATTATAGTGGTATCAGAGCTTCAATCTTGGATCAGCCTGTAGGTTTCTAGTTTTCAGTTGCAACTATTTTGGCTATTTTGGTTAGAAGGGCCTACGCAGTTATTGGAGGAGGCTCATTTGTGGGAGCTTCTTTGGTAGGATTTTAGGTCTGGGGTGTTGGGAAATTGATAGGAGAGCCATATGGGGAGGTTTGCTGGAATTTTGGAGAGCAATGATTGACAGTAGTAGCTGCAGTGCCAAAAAACGAAATTGGAAGAGGGCCAAACTACAAAGGGTCAGATTTTGAAGGTTGGAATTAGAAGAAACCATTTCTGGGTTTTTCTGGGTTTTGGGCAAGGATCACCTTCCCAAATTCCTATAATTTTCTGAGTAGTTTTCAGTGGGTAAATCAGAGGATGAAGTCAAGAAGCAGTGTAATCTTGGAGCAGCAGTGCAGTTTCTGGAGGAGCCTGTGGCAGACACAGAACATGAGGATCCTATGATAGATGTAGAGCAGGAGGAGCCGATGGAAGGATATGATGATGCGAAGAGATTTGGGGAGATGCTCCTCAAATTAGTACAGAATCTGTCGAGGCAGATTGAGGTGATGGGGTAGAAATTTACCACTGTGGAGGCTAGACAGCGTGAAACCCCAAGGCGTTTCCAGATTGGTGAGGGATCAGGCGCATCCCACCATTTTCCGAAGCATGATGCCACTCAACATATGGCATCACATACACCCACACGTTCCACTATGCCCACTTTTTTGGGTGCAAACACAGGGGAAGGAGCACAGCAGGAGCCAGAGCCTAGCCACATGGGTGATTATTTCACCGAGTATCAGGCATATGGGCAAGAGTTCCGGGACGCCCTTCCATTCAGATATTTTGTTCAGCTCCACCAGGATAGCAGATCCCGCAACTTTCACAGTAGGAATAGGCACTCACATGACGGGGGCTTACAACGCACAGTGGGCAGACTCCATTTACCAACATTTGACGGGTCATCCAAGCATTCGAAAAAATCTTGGGTGGAGAATTTGGATACCTCTTTCCAGCTTGACCGACTATCGGAGGGGGAAACCATCAAAATGGTTACCTTGCACTTGGAGGATGAGGGCACACAGGATTGCAGGGAGTTCGAGGATACACCTAGTGTGACATAGGACTCACCCTTATTGGAGACCTCCTTGACCATGTTGGTTGATATCGTAGTGGAGAAGGTAGAGCCTACCCTAGTAGAGCCATCCATTGAGGTGATGACCGGAGTCGTGTCCGAGTCTTCGGGTGGTAGCAGCACATGACAGATGGGTGAGGTGTCAGGAGATATATCCACCTTCAATGAGGCACTAGGAGGTACACAAGTATTGGACGATGGTCGCAGACAGCGGTATCATCGACTTTGGACAGACCTTCTAGTTTTGAAAGGGAAGGCCACATCAGTACGGGAGGCCATTTTGTTGCAGGACAAGGAGCTGGAGGGCATGAGAGTGGCTTGTGCCAAGTCGGCGGCCAAGTTGGCCGGCATTGGGGAATGACTGGATTCCCTGATGGTACAACCAGAGGGCACGTTGGAGCGTCGGATCATTCCCCTTCAGGCATGCATGGATGGGACTAGCAGTGTTGTTGGGTCACCTCTTCCCATTAAAGAGAGAGAGAGACGAAGTCACCTAGTCAGACCTCATACGTTGACTTGGTTAGCAGGATGAGACAATCAGAGCTGCACAGTGTGCAGCATCCACTTGTCGAGGTTGGATGGCAAGAGATTTTGAGTTGGTACTCAATGGAGTGGGTTACGGAGATAGTGGTGGATCTAAGTATAGTTCAACAGAAGTTTCCAGGTATGGGGAATACAGGAACCCCAGATTGGCATTGGCATCTAGGCGAGATCACTTATCATTTCCTAGGCAGGTTGGTTGACTATGTCTTGGAGGGTACATTTTGCCTAGCAGTAGAGCATGCGCATCCGCTAGGGGAGTTTTGGTCAGCTCCAGTGGCCAACCATTTTATGGGCAGACTCCCTAGGTTGTCTTGGTATGACGCTCATACACGGGATGACGGGGTGGTCAACATACCTTGGCAGGAGCTTGTCGGAGGAGGTGGCATTGGCAGGCCACCAGATGGCGCCTTGTATGGGGCTAAGGATTCCTCACCTTTGTGTGGGGCACAGAGGACACAGCAGAGCCGAGCAGTGGTGGTAACACTAATGACACATAGGGAGATTCACTTCTCTGACCCCTTGAGGAGGGTTTGGAGTGATGATCCATTCATCGGTGGGTATAGTGATGCGACGGTGGAGACGATGATACCGATTGGGGGTAGTCTAACATGTAGAGGCACAACTCTAGGTCATCACATCCAGGGATGTGTGGGAGCCTCTAGCATTGAGCAGTGGACTATCGGTGGACATGGAGTTGCATGGTGGTGTACCGTAGTGTGTGGAACTGCATTGTGGAGTAGGAGTGTCCTACATCACATTGAGAGCACGCGGAGAGTGACCGATGCCTGGACACAGTCAGGGCACGAGATGGTACAAGGTGGTAAAACAGTAGCATGGGGTATCCAACAGTATACAAGGGTATGCCTCAGTGTGCAGTGGCATGTCGAGGAGTACAGGGATGATCGGTGGTATGCGAGGGCGTATGGTGCTACACAACAGGGTCTTAGAGTATTGCCTCCAGGGAGACTCACAGACAGGGACATCGGGCTTACCTTTGGGAGTAGTTCACCAAGGATCGATGGGGAGACAGATGAGAGATACTTGGAAATATCTATGGGGACTCACAGACCTGACTCGCTTTGAAATCACTCACAGGTACAGTTGATTTTTTCGTTGTCCTTTGGCACCTTGGGCATGAGCAGCGGGGTACGCAAGGCTCACCCAAGATATTTGGATGACACTCAGCACACTAGGGGAGAGACTTCTCAGCAGTGGCATTGGGTCGATACGCTAGTTGACAGCCACAAGTTAGGGGATGAGATGATCATCTGCAGGAGTGGCACATCGGTCATCATTGAGCCTACACCCAAGGAGTGGGTCATGAGGGAGACATGTGTCACTCTTCTCTCAGAGCACGCCGAGATCATGCATGAGCAGAGGATACTAGGTTCAGCAAAGGTAGCATCCCAGCATGCGTCTAGACTCCAGACAATGTATCGACCCATTATCGAGAGAGTGGATGGTAGACCCAGTAGAGATGTGGTGGAGGCAAGACAGGAGGGCATTCCTTCTGTATGCTAGAGTAAGGACTCTTCTCCAGATGAGTACATAGGATCAGTTGAGGACGCTTCTGAGGAGGGTGAGTAGTCATGGGACTCTGCGGGAGATACTCTGGGTGATGAGTCCCTTGTGACGATTCAGCCAGGGCAGCATATGATGGAGCCTGAGTTAGCAGAGGAGGAAATTATTCACATCAGGCACGATATTCCTTTGGGGGAGAGCCAGATGAGCGCCCACATTGATCCGACGAGGGATATGCAATTAACATTGGGATCAGTCATTGAGGTGGGGCAATCAGATGCACTGACATCGAGTACGGTGATAGCAGTTGCAGATCTATATCCTCTGGAGGTGTTGGAGGTTGATGGGATTGTTCTGCAGGGGGCCAGTAGACAGAGAGAGCATGAAATTCCTGATCAGGAGTGGGAGGAGTTGTTGGATATGGTGGAGCATCCATCTATGGTTAGACACAGGAATGAGGCATAGATAGATGTACGCGCAGTCAGCAGATCTGCAGTGTTTTTAGTGGGTAGCACTCTCCAGGAGTACATCGATGGAGCTTGCAGCATATCTTGCCAACTTTGGCCCATTATAGACAGAGGGGCTTCCTCCTATAGGCAGATTTCATTGGCAGATAGGGCAGAGTAGTGGGAGTTGATTACGGGCTGGCGGCAACACTCTAAGCGTGTTCCATATGCAGTTGTTGTTGCTACATCAGATTCTTCTTCCAAGATGGACTAGCAGGAGATCATGATTTGGTACCCTCTGGATGGTACGATATTCTTCGTAGGGAGCACAATGGAGCAGGGGCCCTTGGAAATAGCATATGTTATAGATTTCAGCTAGCTAGGGGGCACAGGTTATCATTTCTTCAGCACTCTATCCCGATTTCAGCAGAGTAGGATCAGCGTGGGATTGAGTCAGGACTTGGAGTGGAGAGAGGTGATGAGTTGGTACACAGTTGATGGGACAACTTGCACAGTTACAGATATAGTGCAGCAGGGGTCATGGTCTTCACCTCTTAGAGCATCAGTCATAACCAGAGGCAGTGCGCAATCCGAGCCGTGGGACTTGGGCGATTATTGGCCATGGTGGCGATGAAATCCAGGAGGATTGTTGGTTGGCTGGTACCGTGAGAGATCAGCTTGGGCTCCTGGCATTGAGAGATCCCTTTATATCAGGGTGACAGTGAAATAGGAGCTACCGCCTACAGATGATGAGGGGCACTTGGTGTTGCAGATGAAGGCCATTATTGATACCAGGGAGAGGCGGTTATGAAGCAGGAAGGTCCGGGAATTCTTGGTGAGGTGGAAGAATTTGCCGGATGAGGATGCCACTTGGGAGAGCGAGAAGATTTTGCAGCATCCATCACTTCAGTTGCTTGAGGAAAAGAAACATTTTTCCGAGGGGGATTGTAATATTCCTAATTAGTGACAGCTAATTGGAATATTCAATTTTGTATATTTTTGTCGTCTATGGTTTGTAAATAAATAAAAAGTGAGTAAAGAGGGTCTAACTCACTTAAGTAGAATAAGACATCCACCTAGTAGCACAACGTTGTGACTCAAGGGGGAGTCAATGGGGCCACACACCACATAGAGGAGGGGGGCCTACGTACACTATAGAAGCTTCTGTGTATATAAGGATGAGTATGTGGAGGAGAGAGAGGCTATGTTGGGTTTTGGAGGGAAACCAATGCTATAAAAGATGGAGGAGCCTCCTCATTTGGATTATTATTGAGTTGATGATTTTGGAGTGAGACTTTGGTCTTCTTGAGCACACTGGCTATTTAGCCTGTCTGAAGCACTGTTTGGTGCATTGAGTGTCTCCAGTTGGAGATCTCGCCCTTAGCCCCAGGGGACTTCGAGTGCCTGCTCAGGCAAGGTTTTTTTTTCAGTATTTTTTGAGTCGTTTCATTATTTGGGTTTGTTGTGGAGCCGACGCTTATAGAGACTGCGCAGTCACTGGGAGAGAGGATGCAGTCCATTGTGGAGGAGCTTCGGTTTGGGGTTTCTGCAGGTGATTTCACCGAGATTTTGAGCAAAGGATCAGCCTTTTCCCATCAAAGTTTTTTGGCGGAGTTGTGTTAGTATTCCAGCCATTTCTATTCAGCCACTGCGTTGTACCTTGGAGGCCGAAATAATTCACTGGGGAGTCAGTTTTTGATGATTTCTGGGGTTGGCCATTCTTGGAATGGTTTTTGGATCTTGTATGGGTTGTTGAGGAGAGGATATTTTCCAATTTTCAGCTCATTCCGGCAAGGGGATCAGCCCCTAATCTTCATTCCATTCCAGCAGTAGCAACTACATGGCATTTTACCAGCAGCTGGGATGCAGTTCATAGAGCAGCCATTTCCTGTCTTTTCTGAGAGTGGTTTCTTACTTGCTTTGGGAAAGATCGCCTCTTGTACTTCATTACATTTCTCAGATTAATAAAATGGCTCATCATTTCCTCTCTATGTTTTCTGGTTGAGTTGTCGTAGTTTCCGTTGTTGCCGTAGTTGTCGTATTCTCTTTCTATGATATTATATGTCTGCTGCACTATTATTGTTTTTGAGCATTCTAGTACTATACCACTTGGTGCATTTATCTTTCACTCTTAGACAGAGTCTAGAAAGGGCCAGGTAGCCTCCAGTTCTCATCCTCTTTTTAGAGGTGAAATATCCAGTAAATTCCCTCCGAGTCTATCTCTGGTTGGAGTTTTTCCGTGTTTTAGAGATATCCCCGAAACGGGATATTACATCCTTATCATATTGACACAACAATGAAGGATTGGATTTAATTTGTATTTTTCTAATAATAAGAAGGTATTCATAAAATCCATTCATTTATTAATGATTTTATGTGTATTATAAGTCGTTAGTACAAGCTAATGCAGTCCATGCTGCATGTACAGTTCCTACACTCATTTCGGGATCGATATATTGGCATACTTCTGATCAAAAAAGGACATGGTTTTTATTCATAGTGATGTTTCCATGCTCCCATAAGAGTAAAAATGCACCTAGGTTGCAAGTGTGGACTTATGGAAAATAATTAATGACTCAACCCTAATTTTGCAACAATTTACAAAAAGACAATTTACTCCTTGATTTGTATGCATATGAGGGCGAATCTCAAAATTCTGGGACATGGGTTTTGTTTCCAAGATGGAAAATTGAGTAAAATATGGGTCATTTTCAAAATTTTGGAATGGTATGGGAGAAATGAAAGGTTCTTTGAGGCAAAATAGTTAAAATGCAAAATTTTCCAAAATTTTTGAATCATGCTCAGATTTCAAAAAATGGGTTGTTAGAGCATAAATTCGTACTATAACTTGTATAAAAAGACAACCCATGGTATCTTCTAAGGAGAATGATGTTATTCTAAATTCATATTGAATGTTTGGACCTTGAACATCTGGCTGCTGATGTAAAATATTGATCTGATTTAATACAAAACTTGTAATGTTAAGTTCATCTCCTTACTTCTTGTGTGTTTTATGATCATCTCGAGTATGTAACTTAAGATTTCAAATGAGGGTGCGAGCTAGACTGGTAGAGCCCACCAAACCAGCTCGACATTATTCTATTTGTGTATTATTTTTGTGGCTTGTAAATCTAAATTTTGGTGTGCTTTTCATTATAGCAGTTATGTGTTAATAGCAATATGTATTCATTGGTTTGATAGATCTTTGAATGCATTTCTCATACTTTGGTTTCTTTATATATGATTTTTACTTTCATGTGTGATTGATTGGTTAATCGTATCTAAAAGGATTTAGATTTAAAATGATAGATTATTTTCAAGACTTGCATTCCTTTAACTATGTGATCAAAGAACTAGTATATTATAGTGGTACCTTATTTGTGTGAAGAAACGATTTGGGTTCTTTGACTGTGATATTGGTCACCTTGGGGTTTTGATTTTATTATATATTATGTACTCTATGATGTAGATATTTCAGAGTAAGAACAAGATTAATAACCCTTTAGCCATTAGTGGCTTAAAAGTGAAGAAGACTTTTTAACTATTAGATTCTCTGTCATTATCCCTTTATATATTCATATCAGTCCAGGAATATTTGAACTTATAATTTTGTGTTGTAACTTGGAGTTGTAATAAATACATCAAGATTTTTAGGATCTTTAAATGAGATTATTAATTTTCTAAATCTAACTGGTGTTGAAACTCGATTTATATTTACATGAGGCTTGTCAATATTGATAAAACCCTAGTTAGTAAAACAACCAAGAAAAAGACTTGAAGTTGTTGCTTGAGTACACTACAAATTTATGATATTTTTGGTTTAATGGTGGATTGGTATAAAATAGGCAGGTGTACTTAACCTTACATGTCTGTTCGACCTAAAGTTGTAAATTTTTAGCACTTGTTGACTCTGGGGTGGAAGTCTCGTTTAATCTTATAAACCCTTTATTTTCAAATAAATACTTCAATCTTTGAACCTGAGGAACCTTTTTGTTTGGATTATAATTAGGGTTCATATATTATACAAAAAAACCTTTATATTTATGGAGTTAGATGGTAAGTGTGATTTTTGTTAAGATGGTAATCCACATTTATGTAATCTAAAGGTTGCTACAACATTAATAACCCTAATTAATTGAAACTGGAAAAGTAAATCAGAATCATTATTTAAGAGCTAGATTGTTGTTTGGTCCATGGTTGATTGAAATAGTAACACGGCATGTTTATTTAAGTTGATTTAGTTATTCAATCTCTCCACATTTCATCTTTGGTCATTGTTATGAATTTAAGTTCATAACCATTAAAAATATAAAAGTATTATTTAATTAATTTAATCATTAAGGTAATTAATTAGTTAAGTAATTATTTATTGAAAAATAAAGAGACATTAGTCCCCAAGGGACATTTCTCTTATTTAACTCAACTCAGTCAACTCTTATTTAAGGAGCACCACCTCAGCCTTGTAATCATGAAATCAATTCATATCAATAAATATTTATCTAATTGATCTCTTATCAATAAGTTGAGAATTATTGATCCTGAGCATACAAGTTAGTTGCTCCAGTTGGTATCAGAGAAATTTTTCACTAGGAAAGGTCCACACTTGGGGTCGCTGGCCCTATCGGCCTCCTCACTCTGTTGTTCCACAATCACTCACATCCACCACCACGCACTACGGAATTCTGTTGTTTCGCTACCTCAACCATAGCGTTCTGAAAATGGGCCCGTTGTTGGCTATGTAATAATTCTTGATTGTTACGTCATTGTGCATTGTCGTTGTGTTGTGCCATTGTGCAGTGTCGTTGTGTTGTGTCAATGTGCTGACTTCACGATGTCGTTGTGTAGTTCGGATCGAGAAATCACAGGGCGATGTCTGATTGGATAGTGCATGGCTCATATCGATTGGCTCCAGTGAACAAACACATCTTTACACCCCGAACTAGCGTTGGCCAGCAGACGGGACAGTTACTTTATTTAAAGCAGACAGGTTACATTTTAAACGAATAGGTTTTTTGTGATGGGTTGATCGATAATCATATATATATATATATATATAATTTATATAATAATTTTAAAAAAATAAAAAATAAAATAATAACTATTATTATTATTATTAAAAAAAAAAATGGGTCTTCTAAGAAGAAAAGGAATAAAATGACGAACTCCAATAACAAAGATGATTTAAAAAAAAATCCGAGAAGAGCTCAATAAGATTAATGACCACATTAATAATGTCGAAAAGTCAGTAAATGATCAAGACAAAATGGCTAAGGATATTGCATATTAAAAAGACATGATGAGCCAACATTCTGGGAAGGTTAATCCACCATCACTGACACAAAGCCCTAAGTCCCCAGAAGACGAAAATTCTCTAGATCACGACTTTCTAAGAAATCTACAGACATGAATACCACAAGTGCATTTTGAAGGTACTTAATACTATACTAGGTCTCCAGAAAGGAACCTCTTTAAAATTAAAAATGAACTACCTAAATATGATGGCAAGGACCATAAGGGCGCCATCGTTTGGGTAAACAAAATGAACGCCATTTTTCTAGCAAACCCACCATTATGTTTGCAAGAAAAATTCATAAAAGCATCCAACCTAGAAGGAGAAGCACACAACTGGTTTATGTGGTGGTCCTCTAAATGTAGTGATCTTTCGTTCAACTGGGAAAATTTTAACAATTCTCTGTTGAAAAGGTTTCATGATGAGGAAGAGGATGAAGTATACGAAATATTTGTTCACCTCAAACAAAAAGGATCGGTGAGTGAATACACTCACGAAAGGGAAGTATTAGCAATAAGGAAAAGAGGGTTTTCAAAAGAAGAATTATTAAAAATGTATCGTTGTGGCTTCAAGGACTACATTCGGGAAGAAATAAAATTATATAAACCCAACACCATTGAGGAGGCCAGACATGTAGCCATAATTGACGAACGAAAATATAAACTTCATAGAAATCCATATTCCAATAATGAGAAGGCAATTAGTTACGCTAAGGGGAAGTCAAGTATACCATCTACAGAAAACTCGAGCAAATATGCTCCCCCACCAATGCACAGCGAAGGAAAACAACCATCTAATGTTGAAAGAAAAAAAGAGGGGAAATGTTGGAAGTGTGGAGACAAATATTTCACAGGACACAAATGTATAACCCAAAAAATTTATAACTGTGAAGCAAAAAAAGATGAAGAATCACCAGAAGATAGCATTGATGAAGAAAGCAATGAAGAAAATGGAAACCCTAATCTAGAACTAGAAGAAGATATGCCACGAATCTCGCTTGCAACCATCACAGGGATATCTCAGTCGCAAAATTTAAAACTTAAACGCCACATCAAGAAGCAAAGTGTTATAGTCCTAGTAGACTTAGGGAGTACACACAACTTCGTGGATGTTAATATTGCAAAAATACTAAACATTTTTTCTTATCCTGTAGCAGAATTAAAAGTAATGGTAGCAGATGGGAAATGAATAGATGGACTAGGCAAGTGCTACAAGGTCAAGTTACAACTAAGAGAATATGAGATGGAAACTAGTTTTTATACAGTTCCCTTAGGAGGAGTAGATGTTTTTTTAGGGGTACAATGGTTGCAAAAACTAGGTGCATATTCGGCAAATCATATAAAGCAATTCATTAAGTTTAAAATGGATGGAAGAAAATACAAGTTGTTGGGATTCCGTGCTCCACCTACTCAAGTTATCTCTGCTCAACAAATGAAAAAACTCATTCGCAAAGGAGCTCCAACATTTTTGGCACAGTGTTAACAATTGGAGTTACTATCGATGGAAGGGAACCCACAATCAACAGAATTTTCATCCTTGATCTAGAAATACGAGACGGTTTTCCAAGGCCTACCGATGGATTTACCCCCTAAAAGGAAGATCAAACACATTATCAAAGTTAAACCAAACTCCACACCATTAAATTCTAAACCATATTGTTACCCACATCATCATAGAACACAGATAGAATGATTGATATAAGACTTGTTGGAGCATGGGATCATTACAAAGAGTAGAAGTCCATACGTTGCACCCATGGTACTAGGTAGGAATAAATATGGATCCTTCTGACTATGTATAGACTACATAGGATTGAATAAGATCAATATTAAACATAAGTTTCCAATTCCATTCATTTATGAGACGTTGGATGAGCTACACGGTGCAGAATATTTTTCAAAATTAGATTTAAGATCAGGACACTATCAAATACAGGTAATATTGGAAGATGTCGAGAAAACAGACTTCTGAACCCACGAAGGAAATTATGAATTCAAATTTATGCCATTTGGACTAACGAATGCGCCAGCCACCTTCCAAGCTACCATGAATGATTTCTTCCACCCATACTTGTAGAATTTTGTATTAGTCTTCTTTGAAGATATCCTCGTATGTAGTAAGACTTGGAAGGAACATCTCAAACATTTGGAGGCAGTGCTATTTGTTTTAGAAAAGAATCAATTTTATGCCAAGTTGTCAAAATGAACCTTTGTGTAGAAATAATTAAAATAT
The DNA here is from genome assembly GCA_034641835.2 of Pinus albicaulis. Taxonomy (NCBI): domain Eukaryota; kingdom Viridiplantae; phylum Streptophyta; class Pinopsida; order Pinales; family Pinaceae; genus Pinus; species Pinus albicaulis. The sequence goes on from CM076571.1 coordinate 467,865,881, forward strand.
CTTGGACATGTTATATCCAAAGCATGAGTCAAAGTAGACCCCAACAAAATTAAACCAATCAGAGAATGACCCAGAACCAAGAACATATCTAAGCTAAGAGGTTTTCTAGGTCTAACCAGTTATTACAGACAACTTATTAAAAAAATTGCACATTTGAAAGCCCCCCTGACCAATTTATTAAAGAAGAATTATTTTCAGTGGGACAATCAAGCAGACAAGTGTTTCGAGAAACTAAAGGAAGTGATGTCAACTACACCAATACTAGTAACTCCTCACTTCTCCAAACTGCTTGTAGTCGAATGTGATGCTTTTGGATTTGGAATTAGAGATGTATTAATGCAGGATAACTACCCTATAACATTGGAAATTCAGAACTTAATAAATGAGAAGGGTTAAAATCAACATACCAAAAAGAAATTCTCACAATCATACATGCATTAACAAAGTGGCACCAATACTTTCTTGGAAGTAAATTCTAAATATGAACTGACCACAATAGTCTTCAATTCTTACTTCAACAAAAGCTTTATCAACAAAGCAACATAAGTTGATGGAGAATTTTTCAGCCTTCTATTTAGAGATATTACACAAAAAAGGGAAGGAAAATATCATCGCAAATGCACTTTCAAGTAAATACGATGACAACACAACATGTGTCGCCATGATCGTTGTTCCATATTGGTTGGATAAAATACGAACCGAATATGCCAAGGATGAATATTGTGATTCTATGATTAAGAATATCAATCAATATGTCAATTTTGAATGGAATAATGACATGTTATGGTATAGGAATAGAATTTACCTAAATCCAGCATCCAAATTGAAGTTGAAAATCCTAAAGGAATCGCACAATTCCCCTATAGCCGGACATGTTGGATTATACAAGACCTACTACAACATTCGGCAACCATTCTATTGGAAGGAAATGATCAAGGCGATTCAGAAGTATGTTGTTGAATGTGACATTTGCCAAAGAAATAAAAGTGAAAATATTCCAACACCAAGTCTGTTACACCCCTTACATATACCAGATTAGAAATGGGAAGAGATTTCAATGGATTTTATTGAAGGATTACATGTATCTGCAAGGATAAGATATGTGTCGTAGTCGACAGGCTTACAAAGTATGCCAATTTTATGGCTATCAAGAAAACTGACACAACTAAGCAAGTTTCAGAGACCTTTTGTAAAAACATATACAAATTACATGGGTTTCCCAGGATCATAGTCAGTGATACAGACGCAAGGTTCAAAGGAAATTTCTGGAAGGAATTCTTTTAGCAGGTAGGAATATCCCTCAACATGAGTATAGCCTATCACCCCCAGACAGATTAGCAAACCGAAGTTGGAAATAAATGCTTAGAAACATATCTTTGTTGCTTCGTCACTAACAAGAAAAGTAAGTGGACCCAATGGCTACATCTTGCAGAATGGTGGTATGATACCACCTACCATACATCGGCAAAAATGACACCCTTCCAAACTCTTTATGGTTACGAACCACCTATATGGAAGGACTTTGCACTTCTCAATTCTAAAATTCCAACCGTAAAAAGCCACTTGGAAGAAAACCAAAGAATCATTAACTTATTAAAAGAAAATCTAACAGTGGCGCGTAATAGAATGAAACAACAAGCCAATCGGCATCGCACTAAAAGAGAATTCAAAGGAGACTGGGTCTTTGTCAGGGTTCAACCTTACAAGCAGTTATCGTTAAAGCAACAAGGATAAAGTAAACTATCAACAAAATATTATGGGTTGTATCAAATAATCAGGAAGATAAGTATTGTATCTTATGGATTAAAGCTACCAGATAAGTGTCAAATCCATAATACCTTTCATGTATCAAATCTCAAGAATGTACTAGGGAAAAACCAAATAGCACAAACAGAATTACCGAAGACTGATGAAGAAGGAAGGATCATCCTAGAACTTGAAGGCATACTTACTACCCAAGAAAAGGTTTTACGGTCCAAGAAAATAAAATAATACCTCATAAAATGGAAAAAACTACCCGAGGAAGACTCATCTTGGGATTCAGAACACTTTCTTCATCAACACCCAAATATACCTATGCTTTGAAGACAAAGCATCTTAAGGGAGAGGCAATGTTATGAATTTAAGTTCATAACCATTAAAAATATTAAAGTATTATTTAATTAATTTAATTATTAATGTAATTAGTTAGTTAAATAATTATTTAGTAAAAATGAAGAGACATTAGTCCCCAAGGGACATGTCTCTCTGATTGGGAGTGGCCAAACAACTCCTACGGCCTCAGCCTTGTAATCATGAAATAAATTCATATCAATAAGTATTTATCTATTTTATCTCTTATCAATAGTTTGAGAATTATTGAGCCTAAGCGTACAATTTAGTTTCCCCATTCATTATAGATTATTTTCATGCTTGAATATTTGAATAGTGGACCTCGTTTATGAGATTTTGCACTTGCATTGTAGTAACAAGCATTGAAAGAACAAGGTCGCTACTTTTGGTTTCATTTTCCAGTGCTAATTGGTTTGACTTAGGATACTTAATTGTTAGTATTTCTTATGCATGAGTATGGTTACTTTGTATTTTAGTTCACAGGTTTGGTTTGAAGAGATCACTTGATGGAGTGTGTTTTAAAGTTCAAGAAAACAATAGCTTAAGGTTGATTTTTCTTGTGCACATAATAGCTGCTTCTTTGGTTGATAAACTTGATTTACACACAATAGTTTTTTCTCTAGTTGATACATTTGATTTCATTTGAAGGTAGATCTGAGTCACACTTTTATTTTTTTGTTTATATAGTGTGGATTGGTTATGATCTTTTGCTTACACATAAAATTGAGTGGAAATATAATTTAGTGAAGAACTTGAATAGCGGTTTTATTTTGAGTTGAGAGTCATGTTTGGAATTAGTAGAGATTGGATTTTCTAGGATTTACATTTTTTTAGTTGAAGAGACAGTCTTTACATTCACTTGGTTGATGCTCATGTTTTCAATATGTATTAATAGGATTTGTCCTTTGATTGTTACTAGTTAGGGTTTGCTTACAATTTTTGGTAGATTGCAGGATTAGTGTTTATGGTTTCATTTCTAAAGATTGATTTTGAGTGTAATATTTGAGCAGAGATTGATTAACTGGAGGAAATCAAAGAGTGAGTAGTTTCTAGACAAAATATGGTTTTGCTTTGCAATTCGATGTAGTATTTCTCTGACATTTCTAGTGTTGTGCCTCAGAGTCCATGGAACCTAGATTGACATTAAATTTTGGTACTCTAATATACCCTATACGGCAACCAACATATTTCCACCATTTTTGGGGAGGCACTTAGGGGATATACCTCTATGGCATGTTGCAGTTTGGTTTGTTCTTTACCTAGTTTTTCTTGCAATTTTTTATTTTTTTCTGCACATTTTTATCTTTTCATTTCTAAGGTGTTGTAAGAACCCCCTATATATACTCATCCATGTGATGACAGAACATACCATAAGCTTTTTAAGAATGAAAAAATGGGTTTTAAAAATCTTTCAGTGAGTTTTGATGTTATTGCTAAAATACGAGATGGAAAACTCACAAGTGCAATAATTAGTATTTTGTTCGAAATTTTTTAAAATGAAGTATTTTTTCTATTTTATTTCACAATTGGGTGATTTACAGGAAGAGCATATGTAGCATAAAATTAAAAAACCATTGTTGATATTCTGCTCCAATTGTAGGAAGAAGCACTTCCTCAAAAAGTGTCCACTTAATAGCACGAAAGTTTACAGAATTTGTGAGGAGGGTCATTCAATAGAACATTGTTCATAATTGCCATGATTACTTGAAGTACTTAGGGAAAATTTCCAGGTGTCGAATTAATTGTCATGTATAACTCAAAAATCATCATCATTTAATACTTGGACTAATGCTATTATCCTTAGCAGGGCCCTCAACAAATTTATAATCCTGCAATTCCATGACAAAATTTTAGTCCTCCTCAGATTGAATACCCTACTTTATGGCCACAGTGGCCCTCTCCTTGGCCCTCTTCCTGAGCTCCTTCATCGTCTCTCATCCCTCGATCCCTGCTTTGTCTTATGAAAAGTTCAAAGGAACTTCGTCCTCTTGTTCAAATCTGTCTATTCATTAATAGAAAGAAATGTGCATATATAATAACACAGATACAAAAAATGTACCATACTTGAATTTGACAGGGAAATAAAACTAAAGGGTTAGAACAGAGAGCCCGATAAAAATCCAAAACACTTGAAATTAATTTATAATGAAAGTACACAGAACCAAGCCCTGGGGTGGTTGGTTTTTACATTTATTCCTACTCTCTTTTAACCCTCTTTCACACCTATTTCCCTCTCATTCTATCCTTCTCTCTATGGATGGAAAAACCCCACAATGGTGGATTCAGTTTTGTTTTATGCCTTTCCCAAAATCCGCATATAGTTCAAAAACTGTTATTTAATTTAAGAACAATTTATTCAACTAAAATTCCTAACTAATCCTAATCTAACTATTCTTTTAACCTACATATTACAATGGCTATGTTATCCCAAATTAAATTTAAACAAAATACTTTAAAACTAAAGTATTCAAATTATTAGGACTGTTAGTCCTCTTCCCAAGCCACAACATGTGACCAGCTTGTCACATTGTTGACTCTACCTTAATGCTCATACATTAGACTCCCGAGGTAAAATAATTCATGACCTCATAGTCATGTGTCTTCACTGCTTCTACCTTCATTATTCTTCACTTTCCAAATAATTCCATTGTGGACTACTTTCTTCACTTTGTTGTAACTCTTCTTAGGTATTTGCATTAACTTCCATAGTTCGTCTATGGTTTCTTGCAATTCAATCTTTCTAGTCCTGTAACATCTCTTACTTACACACACACACAAAAAAAAAAAAATCCTCTATCTCCTCAAGAAATATTTAACTATCATATATTCAAGTGTTGAAAACTATTATTTACTAATGTCAATAATTTATAATTTGTTAAGAAAAATACTGAGATATTATCTGCATTACAAATTTCCCTAGCTTACCTCCTTATCCCTTTTTATAAGAGGGCAATTTCATTTTTGTATAAGTGATGGATTTCTATTGCTATGTATAAAACATTATCCCTATCCATCCTATATAATTATACCTATCACTTATTTTTCATTAAAACCTTTACTTATGTACCATTATACATTTTCATTATATATATCTATACCTTTATAACTATAGCTGTCAATGATATATATTCATACATTTCATTTATATACCTATAACTTTAAATATCGACCTTGCGAGTTGATTTTTCATTGACCACAATTCAATCTCACATATAGATAGGAACGAAGATCATCCATTTTCATTGGTTTAATAAAATCGTATTAATTTATTTTTATCAATTCGGTGTTCATAACAGGGCATGTGGTAGCTATACATTTATTCTGGATTTGACTTATTCGTACCATGGCATTTATGTATGAACCTTGGTTACATAACTAAAGTTACGTTTTCTCCATTTTGTGAATTGAATATATGAATCACCACCTATACGTTTGTACTTTGGGCTGTATTCACCTCCAAAATCGATAGTAATTACTTTGGTTTAATGGTGATCAACCATCCTACATGCAAATGAGTACCACCTCATTAATTCTATATATTTTGATCGGATTTTTTTATGGGTTTTTAAATCGTCTCATTCCCCAAGACTAAATTTCGATCTCTACCTCATTCTATAATCGTTTGACAAATGGACGGTTTTGATACTCGGAGAATGGTTAGGGTTTTTCCGATCAATTATATTTAATGCATTAGTTCTGACTTACCTTCTCCTTTCCGATTTCATTTCTGCGATGAGCTTTTGAAGAACAACGTTTTTCCATGACTCACCTGAGCTGAATTTGAACGAATCCCAGTCCAAGACTTTCACTATGCATTACATGAGAATGCTATCAGGTAAGATTTTTTTGTTTTATTGTGCTTTCAAATTACTTTTTTGAAATGTTCATATTGGTTTCCTATTTCTTTTCCAAACCCCAGCTCTGCACTGGTGGCACGACATATATGTATTCATGTAAAGGGTTGTGTTATTGTTTTCTTTTCTTTTTCTCTTTTTTTCTTTTTTTCTCTTTTTCTTTTTTTCTTTTTCTTTTTTTTCACTTATTTTCACATCCCCTCGATTTTCAATCTATTTTCTCTATAGTTTATCCTTGGTTATGGCATCTATATATATGCCTTTTCCCTCATTACAGAGAGGCATTAGCGCACCATATCTTCTTTCAGAGATGCCGAGATGCGTTATTCCCATTACAAAAATACGATTTCTTAGTTTTGGAAACCTCTCTCTGAATACTATTTTGCAAGTTGAATGGTATTTTTTTTCATGATATTTTAAAATGCGCTCTTCATATCTGGATTGGTATGTCAACAAGACTTGGTTCAGGTTGCTTCGACCTCTCCAGCAATTAGGTATATATATTAATTCAATATATTTTTCTTTTTAAAATCTTATCGTTTTATACTTCCTATTGTCTCTCGTTTTAATTACGATTTAGTGGGTAGAAATATATAGGTGTATAACTCTATTCACGTCTTCTACAAACTTTAACCTCATAACTTGTAACCTGAACTACTAATACAATAATTATAGGAAACCACTTTACAGTTATGCACTAGATTTAAAATTATATACATACCTGTTTTTCTCTTTTGCAATTATTCTTTCTTCTCAGGCATATTCCAATACGGATTCCTCCACACTACTCCTCTTGACACTTCTTCAAAATCTTTCGACGCTATCTCTCATGATGTAATGTTCCAAATTTTTCTTCAATAAATTGGAACATTAAATTTTGTCTAAACTCATTTAGGAGATGAATAATTGGGTAAGGAGACCCAAAGATAATAAAAAAATAAATAAAATCTCTCTATTATGAAAATGGATCAGCCATGGAATCAGATTTCACACCCTCATGTGTGAAAGGAGATATTTGCAAAGAGGTTTGACCAAGTCAACCAGTGTAGGGTATGAGTTGGAAAGCACTATATAGGAGGGAAGCTTCTACAGGAAGGGAAACCCTAATTCGAAGTAGGGCCCATGAGGAGTCTCCAATTTCTATATAAATGGAGGGAAGGAGAGATATTTCCATTCATGCATATTTTTATGATATTGAGTTGGTCATTTTGACTTCTTGAGCACGATGGTTGTTTAACTAGTCTGCAACACTGTTTAGTGCATCGAGCATCTCCATTCGGAGATCTCACCCTCTGCCTCAGGGGACTTCGAGTGCCTGCTCGGGTGAGGTTTTCCCATAGTTATTTTGGCTCGATACTGAAGCATCATCCTCCAGGACAGTGTTATTGCTGCAGTAGCATAATACTGTGTTGTAGCGTGTTTCCGTGGAGATTCCATAACACCTCTTCCATTGCTTTTTTTTCAGAGGGGGAATCTTTCTTGCCTTTGGAGGATCAGGTTGGAAGCTTGAGAGCTTATTTGCAGATCTTGGCATCATGCCAACACATATTATGCCCCCACTGCGCAGTTTTCTCCAATAGCTGCATTATTTTCATAGTGCATTTGTTGCGGGGTTTTGCAGATTGATTGGAGGGTGGGATCTCAAGATTAAGGATCTGCCTTCCACTTAGGAGATCCATTGGAGGAGGTCTACCTCAGTTTGTTCATCATCTTCAGCCTTGTCTATTTATTTCTAGATTTGAGTTGCAGCAGTTGTCCAGCAACTCCGTCATTTTGGCTAGTTTATGTATTTCAGCCAATCCCTTGGAGGATTGATGTATTATTGCTTCTAAAGGGTTAGAGCTTGCTCCCCTCATTTATCTGAGATTATATTATCATATTCAGTCATTTTTAATGCATATTTGTAGTATACCACGTTATTTTCTGCAGTCCTACTTTTGGTAAATATAAATTGTCGGAAACCCTTGTCGGGTGCCCTTTTCTTTGTGTAAAAGAGGTTAAACCTCTATTTATCTGCTATTTGATCAATATAAGCTATATATCAGTCATATTCCATAATTTTCTATAGCAACCCTAATGGGAATTATGCTCTCATAGTATTCATAAATTTATGTTTAGCAAAGTCATGGGAAATTAGGGTTTTCTAGACTAGTCGGGAAAGGAGGAACTGTTTAACTTAGCTATAATGCTTAATTTGAGCTAAAATTCGTAGCATAGGTCCCTCATGACCTAATATATCATATCCAACCGTCCTCATCCCCTTTTTTTACGAAAATCTCTGATATTAAGCTTTTTAGTGCATAAATTGTTGATTTTCCCCATCCTTTGGATTGTAAATCTGAATTAAAGTGGTTTTTGTAGTTAAATATGATGTATTTATTTTCCTCAGACTTATTCTAAGCTTATTCATCACATAAATACCATTATACAGTTGATTTCTTGTTGAATCCCTAATTTTGGGATATTACAGTGGTATCAGAGCATAGTTCTGGCTCAGCCTGTGGAGCTAGTTATCTACGACACTGGAAGAGAAACCGTGGGGAAATTTTTCTATGAAAAAATAGGTTAGGAATAATCTTACCCACCAGAGGCCGAAGAGGTGACAAATATGGGAATCTCACAACAGTGTGACCAACATTCACCAGCCTTTAGTAGGCCAACCAGGATTACAATGCCTAAATTCTTACCTCCAATATTGATCGAGAAAGGGAGGCAGCATGATCATATACCCTTTGGAGACTATTTCCGTAAATGGCAGTCTATGGGGGAAGACTTCAGAGCAACTTTTCCTTTCAAAGATTACTGTCAGCTCAGGCAGGATGAGAGTGAATGGAACAATGGGGAATCTAGCATGCAGAGTTCAAAGTTGCAGCATACCACTGGGAGGTCACCTTTTCCCATGTATGAGGGATCCACTGATCCCTGTGAGTCTAAGCCCAAGAAGATCAGAACATTGAAAAAGATGAGTTTATTCTCATCTATTTTCAGATCCAGAGGAAATGCATCCACCTTTGAGGAGGTCAAGAAGATTAAAGAAAACGAAGAGGAAGTACCATGTGCTTCCTATTCTCATCAAGAAGAATATATTGAGCATGGAAGATATTTGGATCATCAGATTCTCAATTATTACCTCGTTGAGTATAGATCTCAACCTAGAGCCTTCAGGGAAACTCTAGATTTTCCTCATTTCATCTAGTTGAAGGAAGAGAAGAGGCCATGCAGCAAAAAAGAAGTCAAAGGCAATAGATTTTTGTTTTCTACCTTTGATGGGTCATCTAATGCAAGAACTTGGGTGAGAAAGTTGGAGGCATTTTTCCTACTACATCCTGTGGCAGGGAAAGAAGCTGTTGAAATCTCAGCATTGCACTTGGAGGGTGAAGCCTATGATTGGTGGTGTAGCCACTTGAACCATGCAAGGGTGAAGAATTTTGCAGATTTCACTCAAAAATTGATCCAAACCTTTGATGGAGAAAGAGCAAAGAAATAAGAGATCACATCACCTCTTGAGGAGGCTTGTGATAACATTATCCCACTCATGGAGGAGCAGCCACATGCATCAACAGTTGGGGCAGCCAACACTTTTGAGGAAGGGACTCTTGTAGCCCTACAAGAAGTTCCAAATGCACATCAAGGTATGAAAAGATTTCCACATTCCATTGTTTCAGAAAATTCTTTTGATCAATGTGGAGATTTACTTTTGCATGACCAAGAGTCAAATCTCATTGCTACTATAGAGCAGCTTGGTTGCACTGCGCTGTGCAACATGGAAACACTCAAGAAGGAATAAAACCATCATTCTCATGAGATATTTTTGAATTGTACATCACATTGGAGGTTGGGGTTTGAAGCCTTGAAGATTGATGGTAGACATCTTGGAGTAAGAAACCTTTTCTCCCTTCAATATGACACTTTCTCAATGATCTCTTCTCAGCTCAAAGAGGAACTTCTACTTTCAGATCCAAGACCTCATTGGTTTTGGAAGACTATGGACGAAAGGGAGGTCTTAAGGAGAGATCTCATAGGAAATGCACTTCGACACACCATGGAATGCAATGTTTTTCTTCCCTTCTCACAAGAGCAGATAGAAGATGGAGGACATCTCAGGATGGATAACATCTCTCATGCTTGTGTTGGACATCCCTTGAGCCATACACATCATGATGGGAGGTTTTTTCCTACCACCTATTTGATTCTTGATAGGGTCTCATTGATCCTTGAGAAGCTTACATTTCAAAATCCCATAAATCACAAAGACAAGAATTTGATTTAGGAGGATGGTAGCCCTCATGGGAAGAGTACTAGGATGAGAAGAAAAAGGAGGCATCCACAGGTGATTGAATGGATGTGGTTGATGAGCAAGGAACTATGAGGCCACTTACAGATCTATGATACCGGGCAGCAAGAGGCTTGGCTACGCTGGTTACTCTTGAAATAGTTTGGCCATCACTTGGAAAACACTCTTCCTAAGAGTGGGAGGATGGGGAAAATATGGCAGGATACTTGCATCATTGATCAGCATAGAGAATGGATGCATGATGTTGACGTGCCTTCATCACATGAGTTGTATGATGGAAGTATGAGGAGGCAGCAAAATACTTTGTTGCTTTGCTTGGGAGAGCAAGGGAAGATTTTCTCTCACACTTTGTATGATGTTGTAGGAGGAGGGGATGGCACTATCTCCTTGGTTTTTGATGATGTTTGGGGAGCACTTCCATCTTGGGAATTATTCCACATTTTTTGCAACATTATTGGAAGAATATTTGACAAGGAGCATGTCAAAGAACATAGTTGCGTATTGACAAAAGCTTATTTGCATAAGCTCACAGCGTTGTCACCTTGGAGTAAATACTTATGGATGAAGTGTGCCCAGCAGAGATATGGTGGATCCATAACCCATGGGTCCCAAGATCAATTCATATTTTTTTCACTTGATGAACAAAGAGGAGGTAATGATGATAGAGACATCTATGGAATATTCTTCTTGACTTGGGTTTTCAAGCATAAGGAGGATTATCTTTTTACAGCACATGGTTCATTTTTCTTCATAGCATGCCAAAACACTATGAAGGACTCATGTATGGACCCATGTACCATCTTACTTCCAGAAAATGGTGAGAAGCTTGTTTATACATTCATTGATTTGCACACTCTTACCATTCTTATGCATTGCATTGCTTCACAAGAGGGCAAGCTCGTCAAATTGCTCCATGAATTGTATTGGGCCAATCTACATGATGGAGGCAGCCATCTCTTTTTTGGCCTTGGGAGAATTTTTTATCACCACATGTATGTTCATTTTCTGACATTCATGATTAACCATGTAAAAAGAAGCATTTTTCCATGTACTTTTATTAAGCAGGAACTTGCAAAACTACGTTGTCACTACTGGGAAAGTTGTTGGTACCTTCTTGCATCACTTCTAACCTTCAGCATTTTCTTCCTTTTTCTATTGATCATGTCTCAATTTTCTGATATAGATCATATTTGTATGGGAGGCTTGATTATGGGGGAGACACATGAGCTGGATGTGTTCGTGAGTGGGAAGAATTCTCACAATTTCTGCACTACATGTTCTAATGGGAGCATGAGAGGAGATATGGCCACCGCAACCAAATATTTGTTCTCTTTTGAGGTGGGCCATAAGATTGATATTCATCCATTTAACAGCCATGGGCAAGTGCTTGATCATGTATTATTGTTGTTACATTCAGCCATTTACTATCCTTTAGTAGATGTGATGAATCATGGACATTGCTTGCCATGTAATTTTCTGAAGTTTCAGTGGATGAGACTGCATTGTATCCTTGTGAGAAATTTTTTGCATCATGTATCATCATGTAAAACCTTCAAAAAACCTCTCATTAGGATGTTCCATGATGACCATGTCCTATTCTTCATGGATGGATTGTTTTGGGCCAGCTTGTTCTTCATTGTTGGAGGAGCCTTCTTTGGAGGATTGTTCTTCACTTTTCCATTGAAGGGCAATAATTTTGCAGCCTAGGATCAACATACACTCTACACTTGTCATGAGTGGAGAGAAGGATAGCATGGGGTAAGCTATGATTCTTTCCAAGTTCAGATTTTCAGCCCACCTTCATTACCGGAGCTTGAGGTGGAAGGATATTTTTAGGAGTTGCCTTGTTGGGAGGTAGCTCATTTTGTTTGGATGATTGCTTGGGGATGGAGGATCCACTTGAGGGAGATGTTCCTCATTATATTCTAGACTCCATGCCTTGAGTGGAGATTCTTCGGTTCTATCCTTGTAGTTGCTTGGGGACAAGCAACATTTGGGAGGGGAGGACTGTAATGATCCAAATTTTTCTTCAATAAATTGGAACGTTAAATTTTGTCTAAACTCATTTAGGAGATGAATAATTGGGTAAGGAGGCCCAAAGATAATAAAACATAAATAAAATCACTCTATTATGAAAAGGGATCAGCCATGGAACCAGATTTCACACCCTCGTGTGTGAAAGGAGATATTTGCAAAGAGGTTTGACCAAGTCAACCAGCGCAGGGTATGAGTTGGAAAACACTATATAGGAGGGAAGCTTCTACAGGAAGGGAAACCCTAATTCGAAGTAGGTCCCATGAGGAGTCTCCAATTGCTATATAAATGGAGGGAAGGAGAGCCATTTCCATTCATGCATATTTTTATGATATTGAGTTGGTCATTTCAACTTCTTGAGCACACTGGTTGTTTAACTAGTCTGCAACACTGTTTAGTGCACCGAGTGTCTCCGTTCGGAGATCTCACCCTCAACCCCAGGGGACTTCAAGTGCATGCTCAGATGAGGTTTTCCCATCGTTATTTTGGCTCAAGACTGAAGCATCATCCTCCAGGACAGCATTATTGTTGCAACAGCATAATATTGTGTTGTAGGGTGTTGCCATGGAGACTCCACAACACCTCTTCCATTGCTTGTTTTTCAGAGGGGGAGTCTTTCTTGCCTTTGGAGGATCAGTTTGGAAGCTTGAGAGCTTATTTGTAGATCTTTGCATCAGGCCAACACATATTCTACCCCTACTGCACAGTTTTCTCCAATAGCTGCGTTATTTTCATAGTGCATTTGCTGCAGGGTTTTGCAGATTGATTGGAGGGTGGGATCTCAAGTGTAAGGATATGCCTTCCACTTAGGAGATCCATTGGAGGAGTTCTACTTCAGTTTTTTCATCATCTTCAGCCTTCTCTATTGATTTCCAGATTTGAGTTGCAACAGCTGCCCAACAACTCCGGCATTTTGGCTATTTTGTGTATTTCAGCCAATCCCTTGGAGGATTGATGTATTATTGCTTCTAAAGGGTTAGAGATTTATCCCCTCATTTATATAAGCTGATATTATCATATTCAATCATTTTTAATGCAGATTTGTAGTAGACTGTGTTATTTTCTGTAGTCCTACTTTTGGTACATACAAATTGCCGGAAACCCTTGCTAGGTGCCCTTTTCTTTGTGTAAAAGAGGTTAAACCTCCATTTCTCTGCTATTTGATCAATATAAGCTATATACAGTCATATTCCATCATTTTATGTAGCAGCCCTAATGGGAATTACGCTCTCATAGTATTCATAAATTTATGTTTATCAAAGTCATGGGAAAGCAGGGTTTTCTAGACTAGTCTGGAAAGAAGGAACTGTTTAACTTAGATATAATGCTTATTTTGAGCTGAAATTCGGATCATAGGTCCCTCATGACCTAAGATATCAGATCCAACCTTCCCCATCCCATGGTTTTACGCAACTCTCTGATATTAATCTTTTTAGTGCATAAATTGCTGATTTTCCCCATCCTTTGGATTGTAAATATGAATTAAATTGGCTGCTATAGTTCAATATGATTTATTTATGTTCCTCATGCTTATTCTAATCTTATTCATCACATCAATACCGTTATACAGTTGATGTCTTGCTGAATCCCTAATTTTGGGATATTACACATGAGCTTTGTCCAGTCTGTAAATGTGTGGGTCTCTCCTGAGATCCTTGTTCGTCTCTCATCCCTCAATATTTGATTTTTCTTATGCAAAGTTCAAAGGAACTTTTTCCTCTCATTCAAATATGTCTATTCATTAACAGAAAACAATATGCATATATAATAACACGGATACAAACAAAGTACCATACTTTAATTCGACAGGAAAATAAAACTAAGGGGTTAGAGCCATATCAAAATCCAAAACATGAGAAATTAATTTATAATAAAAGTATGCAGAACCAAGCCCTGGGATGGTTGGTTTTTACATTTATTTCTACTCTCTATTCAACCCTCTCTCACACCTATTTCCCTCTCGTTCTCTCCTTCTCTCTGTGGATGGAAGAACCCCACAATGGTGGATTTGGTTTTGTTTTATGACTTTCCCAAAATCCCCATATGTTTGGGAAACTATTATTTAGTTTTAGAATAGTTTATTCAACTAAAATGCCTAACTAATCCTAATCTAACTCTTATTTTAACCTACATATTACAATGGCTAGGTTAGCCCAAATTAAATTTAAATAAAATACTTTAAAACTAAATTATTCAAATTATTAGGAATGTTAGTCCTCTTCCCAAGCCACAACATGTGACCAGATTATCACATTACTGACTCTACCTTAATGCTCCTGCATCAGTTTTTCTTGTTGTTTTTTAACCTCGTGGATCAGCCAAATTGCCAAATCATAAAACTAGTTATTTTATATCTTTCTGAGAAAACAAAGGCTTTCTACAAACTATCACTTTGACATTTATTTCAGTACCAAGAGTGTCCACTATGGTTCAGACTATGTAGGAAGTTATCATGACAGAAAGAAAATTGGGAGAATTGAAGGATTTCAAGTCTTCTCTCAAGATAAGGGACCAACTACAATGCTTAAAGATACAACAAAATATTTCAGATCTAAAAGAGAAACTAGAAAAATAATGTTGTTCAAAACATCCAAATTCCTTTTGGCATAGAAATCACGACAAAGTTGAACTACCTTTCAAAACATATTATGAAGGAAGGCCATGTAAAAGCAGAGCCATACCTATGAACAATGAATATAGGACTTTATGTCAAAAAGAAATTTCAGATATTCTAGATAGAGGACTAATCAGAGAATCCAACACCCCTTGGAACTGTTATGGATTCTATGTTAACAAACATTCAGAACAGATTAGAGGATACTCGAGATTGGTCATCAATTATAAACCTCTAAATTTTGTACTAGCTAATGATACATACCTTATTCCCCATTAAGGTAGTTTAATAAGCATAATATCAGGAGCCAATATTTTTTCCAAGTTTGATATGAAATCTAGATTTTGGAAAGTTGCAATAAAGGAAGAGGATAAATTTAAGATTGCTTTCAGCATTCCTGCTGGCAACTATGAGTAGAATGTCATGCCTTTTGGTTTAAAACATGCACCTTCTAAATTTCAAAAGGTTATGGGCCAAGTTTTCAAGCCATATTTTGATTGTATTATTGTATACATTGATGATGTATTGATTTTTTCTAAATCAGTGGAGGAACATTTCAAACATGTACAGATCTTCACCCAGATAGTAAAAAGAAATGGGCTTGTATTAAGTAAGAATAAAATGTAATTGTTTCAGAAAAAATATTAAATTCCTAGGACATACTATTGATTTTGGTCAAATCACACTACAAAAGCATGCACTTGAATTTGCTGATAAATTTCCTGGTGTGATCATAGAAAAAACGCAACTACAGATATTCCTAGGATGTTTGAACTATGTCAGCAACTTATACAAAGGATGTGCCCATGATATAAAATTTCTGAATCAAATATTGAAGAAAGATCTAGCATTGTGGATCTCAGACCATACTACTGCAATCAGAAAAATAAAATCCAAGGTAAAGACTTTGCCTATTCTCTATCTTGTAGATGAAGGTTTGCCAAAAATTGTAGAAAGTGATGCCAGCAATCTTGGATGGGGAGGTGTTCTTAAGCAAAATAATAAAGAAGAAGAGCAAGTTGTACAATTTTCTTCAGGTACTTGGAACCCAGTAGAAAAAAACTATTCTACAATTGAGAAAGAAGTTAAGGTTGCTTGGAACTATATAAACAAATTTGACATAAATCTTTTACATAGAAAGTTTCTTCTTAGGACTAATGCCTCTGCTTTAAAGAAAGTATTAACAAAAGACATCAAAAAACCTAGAGAATCCAATTTTTCTAGATGGCAAGCCTTGTTTTCCAATTTCCATTTTGATGTAGAACACATAAAGGGAGAGAAAAATTATCTTCCATATTTCTTGAGCAGAGATACTTAAAAACATAAAAAAATATATTGGTGATTTTCACTGAATGGGATCTTAATACACAACAAGAAAAACTTAGAAACATCCCTGACAACACCCCATGGCAGGTTTATGTTGAAAAATGGAATCCCACTTAGCAATTGAGAAATACCAAAATAATGGCTAAAAATTTACAACCCCATAAGGACCTACAACATCTTGTACCAGAAAGGATTATTTATCCCAAATCCAGCACATGGATACACGACATGGTGTATAAATACTCAATGATGTACTCTAATCTTGCAGAAGAAGCATTAAGGGAAAGTTTTCAGGATATCAGTTTAATATGGAATGAAGGAAGCAACAAGGCCAAAATATTTCAAAAATATTATGTCATCAATAGAATAAGGTATCTTGAACATCGTGCAAGAATCATGTGGCCACAAAAGGATCCAAATATTGTATTTCCAGACACTATTTATAACTTCAAAGATTATCAAGATCTCTGGTGGGATCTCTTATGCAATGAAGAAAGGTCAGAAACTGATTATACACTGTTGAAAATTGGACCTATGGATATCACAGAGCTATTAATGCAACCAGATTTGCTACAATAATGGTGGGGATGGTATGGCATAAACAAAATAGCCATGGATCCAAGATACTTTGAAAGGGACTTCCACAGTGATTGTGAAAAATGCTTTGAGTGTTTTCAACAGCCCTGCAAGACTATTGCAGATCTACAAAATTATCCTCACAATCACATACTGGGTTATTTTATGAGAGGACATCATCATTGGTTAGTCCTAGCTAAGGTAAAACATCAATTTATACTTGGAAAACCAATGATTATTAGAAGAATATATACAAAAGCTTGGGATACAAGTGGATTTTATCATCATGCAAATGGTAGATTCCCTGGTACAAATCCATTAGGAACATAATTAAAAGCATTCAGGTTCCTGTGGGCTCCTGTCCAAAAAAGCATCCACAATGTACAGTCATGTCTTGTCACTTGACTTTGATAGTGACTGTTTTTCGTGGGATTCCCAACAGAATCTCCACAATGTAAATTTTTTATGAATGTTTTCCATGGGATTTTAAATATAATCTCTATTGAGTAACACTATTCTGAGAATCGGAGCTCTTGTCTGACTTCTGTTGTGATTTGATCCACATCTCATAATATTAGTACGAAAATTATTACCAGTCTACATTGTCTAGTGTTTTTCCCCTCCTCATCCTATAAATAAGAGTAAGGCTCATTTTAGACATCGAAATTGGAGTCTTTGAGAGTTTGATTCTTTAAGTCTTTTACTTTAGTTTGAGTCTGAAGAGTAGTCTTATTTCTCTACATCTGTGAACGACTGTTCGATTTTCTTGCATCACGAAGTTGTTCTCTCTTAGAAGTTGAGTTTGAATAGCGTGTGTATCAGGTCCTAACAACCCTAGTAAGAAATTAAAGTGGTTCACCGAGATTCTAGTAAATTATGCTTGCTAAAGGCAAGAGGCCAGAAAGAGCATCGATACTTGAAGACTCAAAGGTTCATGTACGGGTTCGCGTAAAAGTTTGTGTATTATTCACAAAAGATAGAGGAAAATTTTTCAAGCCCCATTTCTCTGTTGGAGGAAGCCCCTGCTCCAAATTGGTATCAGATCTAGTAATGTCTGGTTCATACGGGTATTAATCTTTAACTTATTCAAAATAATATGGAACCTGGAAGAAGATATGTTTCATTCAGAGAAATCCAAAAGGAAGAAACACAAGAAAATAATTTTTATATGGAAAATTTGTTTCATTCTTCATCATCTTCAATAGTTAATTCTGCAGAATTAGAATTAGCAGAAAGTCAGCCTTCAGCCTGATGGGCTCTCCCCGCCATTACTCCGTTATAATTTTATGGTGATTTACCTATTTTTCACCAAAAATCCATAACGAGGGTCACAGTAAAATAATGTGTTTCTCAGATCCAATAAAATGTTGAAAAAATCCAAACCATTTCTCTTGTTTATCCCAAGAAACTTCAAGAAGAATCCTGAAGACATGGTACATCTTATCTACATCTTGGCTATATTCGGGTAGGGATAAATTCCTTAACACATTGAGGACTTAATACATATGTGGGCCACTACATAACAAGTATATTTATTCAATAATTGGAGGCATAGTTGCACCATTATCAAATGGTCATGTTTGGTTTGATTTCCATCCAAAGTTTTCAATTTATGTGTATGATGAACATATTAAGGACATCCTCTAGTTGCAAATCAAAACCAGTGGTTTTGATATGAAGAAAAAGAGAACTAATATTGTTTCAGGCACACCAATACCTTATACCCTGTCATTCTCCACCCCAGCCAAGAATCAAAATCCAGCACCTTGGTTATTATAAACGCTCATAATAAAAAAATCAAGCACTATACTATTAGATGGGAAGACCTCAGTTTTCCTAAAACTTTGGTAGTAGATCTACCACAGTCTCCAAAAATCCAGAATATAACGACTCCTCAAATACAAGAAGGACCCTCTAAGGCTACTTTGTCCTTTCCTAGAAGATCTACTCTAGATTGCAAGAGAATACAGGAAGCTTGTCACCAAGTCAGCTCAACTTTTTCATTTCTCTACTCTTGAAGTAAAATTTCCTGCTTTCCAGTCAATATTCTGCCTCCAGTCTCTTGTATACCTTGTCCTTCATCAAAATCATAATCCCAAGACTTGAGAAACTCCTCCCACTACTACTTTCAATCCATGTCCAAACCCAAAATGTTTTGACATTCCATTCTGGCATGATACTATCCTCATGATTCATGAACTACCAACTCTTGAAAATGAAGAACCTTGTCTCACTGATATGTTTAGTAAAATGTGCCCTCCAAGCATGCCAATATATGGGTTAGGATATCTTGAAGAATTAGATAACCTAATACCATCCTCAAGGTTTGAAAATTTTGTTCCAGCACACTATAAGAAGCCATCAAAACTAGATATGTACAAATTCTTCTCTCTTATGGATGGGTGTCTCAAATACAAAATAAATTTTGAATGGATGATGAAAATTCTAAACTGGGATCTCTATACACATCCAAAATCAAGAGAATATGGTCTTGGTACCCCTAATGATAAAAAATATTCTCTTTCTCCCCAATGGAAAGAATACATGGAGGAGACAAATTCATGGATCTCTTTCTATGTCTCAAAAAAAATTAGGGGAACAAACAGAAGTAGATATGGCAGATGCTTAGGCATCATCTACATAAAGTCATGTGTGGACAGCTTGTGATTGAAGAAAGCTAGAGACTAGTACCACATTCCCTCCATACAAGGGAGTTTTTCTGGGAGAAGAGACTAATAAATCTAAAGCCGTTCCTTTAGTTTTAAAGGATGCTTCAGCCTTAGGGATAGATGGAAGGATCGAGAAAGCTAGTGAACAAATAAATTGGACCAATACAAGAATCAAAGGACTAGAAATGAATATGGTTAAAAATCATGAATAAAAAGAATGTTTTAATTCATTATTGGTGGATGTACATAGTGTTAATAAAACATTGAATGATTTAAATTACACAATCATCGGCACAGGTTGAAAACATAGAGAAAAAGGTAGACTTAGAATTTGAATCTACTTATAGGAGAACTTTCTGAAAATTTTGAGGGAATGGCTATATCTCCTAAATATAAGGATATCCTAACCTCATCATGTGCCTATATAGCATGCCACAAAACCTGTAGAAAGATTTTCGTTTATGTTCCCAAAAAATTAAAGCCAGAATCCTCACAAAAACATCTTCTACCTATATATGAGCCAATTCACTCGGTACCATCCCTTAGTGGCAAAGGGAAAACGGTTGAAATGCCTGAAACATATTCTTTTAAGCGTGGTTGGTCAAATTAGAAAAATTATTGACCAAATGTATACATAATATAAGCTAATGTGCATGAGAGGAAATTCTGAAGTAGAGCCTTGCAAAACCCTCATCCAATGCTTTAAAGACACCCTACAAAGATGGTGGGAATTAGAATTTTCCCATGCACTAATTGTAAAAATGGAAGAAGAAGTTGTCAAAAATGAAGCTCGGGATCATTAACCTCCTTTATTCTAAAACATTGGTGTGGGGCAACAATAGAAATTGCAAATAAACACGAAATGGTATGAACCTTAAGTGTAAAAATATGTCCCAATAAGAAGCTTTCCATATAGAATGGACACTCATCTATACGGATGAGCCTCAAAAACCTACTCCATGACCTAGAAAAGGAAAGAATTATCATTTAAAGACTATCCATGACCTAGAAAAGGAAATAATTCCCATTTAAAGACTATCCATGACCCATAAAAGGAAATAATTCCCATTTAAAGACTATGAAAATATGAAAAAATATAAGCCATTACACACACACACACACATATATATATTCAATGCATATCACATTAAAACAAAATTCTAAAAATTCTAAAACATGTCAAAGAAAAATACATAAATGTATTATCATGGTTTTAATAAAATTTAAAATAATAATATTTCTACATATAGAAATGTGAAATTTATATAAATATAAATATTATTACTAAGAACCAACAAACATCTATCTTAACTAAACCAAATTAGATAGTAATGGCCACCTCATAATCTTAGTTTGAAATGGGAAAATAACATACATTTTTGGTGCATAATCACAAGGCCTAGTAACAAGGAGTTAAAGTAAAGCATGTCATGGCTTGATGTGCTTGAGCTTCCTCTTGGTGAAATATTTGTGAAATAATGTTTTAGTGGTCTTGATAGCCAATGAACTCAATATGAGAAGTAATGTTTGAGTGGTCCAATAGGAAGACCGTTTATGTGAGCTCTCTTTATAAAAATGTTTAAATCAAGGTTAACTAAAGGGAGCTCAATAATGATTTCATAAATTTAGATTTGTTGGTCAAAATTTCCCATCCCACTAAATTGAATATGAATTTGTCTATATATTTTAGATATAAAAAAAATTGCAAATAAATTAGTATTTATAATTTCAAAAATTAATATGTGCTAACTTTTTGATACCATACATCTACAAATTATTCATTAACATGCATATAATGCTCAAATCAAAAACAAAAAATCCAACCTTCTCATTTATTTTCTACAATAACTAAATGTTATTTTACATTTAATCAATTTAACAAATTAATTCAGCCCAAATGTCTAAATTCTAATCATAACCCACCTATTTCAGATATAAGAAATTTTAAAGAAAAAATTCTATGATAACAACACTAGTAGATCTAGAACAATTCATCCAAATATCTCTTAAAAACCAGTATCAAGTTATTATAATTACAACATGGTTTGTAATTGAATAAGCACTCTCATAACCACTTTCCCAGATCAACACATAAACATCATGCACAGAGACACCAGATATAAGTGGAAACCCATAAAGGGAGAAAACCACATCTTATTATTGTTGTGATGCAAAGGCAAGCTCCAACTCCCTCTCACCACTGTTTTTCTGCAGGCACCAACCTACAGGAGGCTCCAACCTCAGTCAGCTATAACTAATGGCTATCAACCTGCAACTTGATAGGGAAGCTCCAACTTCCTCAATTTATCAAACTGAATGTTTGCTGATTTACCTTAGATATCAGCTCTGTTCTGTAGCATCTCTTTCTGCTCTACTTTTCTTAATCTTCTTTGCCTTACTCTTCTATACTCTGAATTCTCTATATTTTCTCTCTCTAACCTCTTTTATGAATATCCAATTGATATTATATATAGAGTTCCTCACATGACTATTTGTATTTCACAAAGAATTGGTAGTGAACAGTCATGACTCTTTGGCTTCTGTCTTCTCATTCCTTTTATCTGCTCATTCAATAAATATAATTGTAGGTATCAATTTAACATTACAGTGGGATATTTTTTCTCTTCTGGAGACTTTCCAATGCATCACAACAATATAAATCAATTAAAAACATTTACATTCAATTACAATGAAAATTCCAGCTCAACTCATTCAGCCTTTTGGATTGTTGCGCATTTGTCTTTTCTTTGACTGTGTCTTTGTCCCTTTCAGCTCTGTTTGTTTCCTTATTCTCTGCCGCAGGGTAACGGCCATATTCCATACATTTGTAACTGTGCTTTTTATATCAGCACCTTTTATATATATATATATATATATATATATATATATATATATATATATGCAACTGCTGACTTTAAATCTGGGCAAATTCCAACCCTTTACACACAGCAAGTGTCTTGTTGATGTGGTGAGTTTCGCAAGCGGAACATACATACACCACGGCTTTTGTTTTATGGCCCGATGTGATTGCACACATTGCAATCGTTTTACATTCACAATCGCCCTCCACCTTAAGCCGAGGCCCATGGGTCCACAAACCACGCGGCACATTTCAATAAAATCGCAATAATGTTTTATATATATAACAGTGCCTTTTATATATATAACCCAATTTCATTTCTCAGCATAATTATACAGAGTTTAATCATACAAACTTCCTTTTAATACACCTTAAATCAACTCTTGGCGTAAATAATAAAACCTATTTAAACATATAAAAACCCCTTTCGGGCCCACCTGCCACGTTTTCCGATGCAATATACTACTCCTCCAGTGATTTCCGATTGTGATTGATCGCAATCGCAAACTTCATTAACTTGCTCTGTTGTGTTGCCTTGCTCCGATGCGATTACTTTGATGCGATGTGATTACTCTAATTGCGATCAATCGCAATCGCAACTTTTAGTTGCAAGTCCCCCTACCCTGCTTTCACTCCAATGTGATTAACCACTGTTAAGTTCTTCCGATTGCGATTAATCGCAATCGCAACTTGCATTTGCATGTTCCGATGCCCATACTCTGATACTCCGATGCTATTAGGCTGGAATTCAAATAAATTTGAATCATAGTTCATATATCCATCGGGTCCGGAACTCAATCGGAACTCTTGTTGATATGTTCCGCTGCATAGTTTTTCTACAATGCGATTGGGAAAGAGTCCCACCATATAAAACTTTGTTTGTTTTAAAACCAAGCATTAAGACCTTTGGTTCTTTGTCCAAAAAGCGCTCCATAAATATATATATATATATAAGCTTTGAGCTGATGCGATTAAGCCGGAACTCAAACCTATCAAGACACAGTTTATATGCCCATCGGGTCCGGGCTTCAATCGCAATCGTAACTTTTTGTTGATAACCTGTTCCACTACCCTTATATTCTCCAATGCGATTGGGTGAGGGTCCCACCTTATGATACTTTGATTCTTTGTTGAAAAGGCGCTCCATATAGATTAATATATATGCTTTGGACCTTTGTGCATAAGGCGTAATATATGTAATGCGCTGCATATATACTCCAGTGTGGGTAACAATTCCCGGAATGAGATTTATATATATATATATACTTTGATGCTCCAATATTTAGTGTATCTTCCAGCGGGGGAGGTGATTCTCGAAATTTGTTTGTATATATATATATATATACTTGCCGCTTGGGTTATACGATTCCCAGAATTGTGTTTATGTATCCTCCAGCTGGGGTAGCGAATATCAGAATTAAAAAAATGGCTCTGCCTCTGCTTGTGATAACGACTCTGCCTCTGCCTCTACCTCTGATATAACGGCTCTGCCTCTATATTCGCTGCCTCAGCCTCTGCCTTAGCTGCTTCTGCTGCTCGACCTCTACCTCTGCCTTCGTTGTACATTTACCTGCTGTTGTTCTTTATCTATCTTTGCATCTGCTGCCTTCTTTGTCTGTCTCTGTCTTTGCTGCCTCCATTGCCATCAATGACAATATTTCCAACATTGGTTCCTTATGCGAACATCATCTGATCTTTAGGGTTAGAATCAATCTAATATTTCATAACACAACAATAAATTTCCCACTATCATCAATCTTCATTGGTGATCCGATGAATGACGCTTTCCTGCATTTTGGCATGATGATTTAATGACCATCGCATATCTAAAATGTGTACCCTTTAATACTTCAACCCTATGTGAAATCGGTTGTAAATTAAAACCACTGAAACCACATGTCAAGGCCTAGATGTCATCGCGTGATTTTCCACAAAACAACTTACCATTTAATTGCAATGTGAAACTGTTTGTTTTCTTCCTAGAACCGCCTTTACTGTTCTAGTCGTCGTTGACTTTCCTTCCAACCGTGCTTTCGAATTTTATTTGTTCTTGGTTCCATCTCTTCATAATCCCACTTCAACGTTTACTTACTCAACAAACCATCTTCACGCTTCTATTCTTGCTTTCATTGTTAAAACTGCGCCATCACTTCATTCAATAGATTCGTTCCAGATCCATGATTTCAACACATACCTTAACGGAATTTAGCGTTGCTACTTTCCACTATGATTCAATTCAAATCTTTGACCAAGTCTAATGGATTGCCATTCTCATTCAAAACTGTGCATTTCCTTGACTTTAAAGTTTTCACCATGTTGAATCATGGTTCCATCGCACCTTGGTCCGCCATTCTGCTCTCAATATGACACCTCTGCATATGTTCCATATTTCTCCCATCATCACAATCCAAAGCCGATATGCTCAAATGTCAAACCTGAATTGAAAACTCGATTTCAGTTCTCCTCATGGGTGATCGATCCTTCCAGTGATCGATCCTCTCAGATATATGAACAACTCTTATATTTCATCTCGCTATGAATCAAAATATTGATATTAACTCTTAACACAGAGTTTTATCACTTGCTCACAAAAACTCAAACATTCCTCATACAGAATTCGATCAAAGAATACACATATATTTCACACAGAATTCAGAAACAAATTCTTCATCAATTACAAAATCCTTCTTGGTCCTAGCCAGATATTCAAATCAATGGCCCTGTTTTACAATTGTCCGTAGGCTCGACAAATCTAAACTGTCTGATTTCCCTCAAATCTAAACTGTCTGATTTCCCTCATGTTCTCCAATCATTCAGGAACATTTACAAAATCTCACAATACTTAATATTTCTCATTAATTAATTAAAATCACTCAAAAGCCCATTAATATTTACATAAAAACAATATTATTTCAAAAACATAATACCCCCTATGTTTAATAAAATACAAGGTATTTTCCAAATCTAATGCCCCTGCATCACACTCCCAAGGTTAAAAATTATCATGATCTTCTGATCATGTGTTTTAAGTCTTTTTCCTCCTGGATCCCACACTTTGTTCTGCAACTTATTATCAATTTCTGCTATTGTTTGTTGCTTTTCTCCAGGTCTCCATACTTTATGATGCCTTGCACCACTGGCTGCACTTTCACAATCTGTCATTGTCTTCCTTTTGTTGTTGCTACTTCTCTTTCTTGCTGTTGTATTCATCTAAGACACTTTCATCATTATTCTTCTGATTAATTCAATCTCTTTGTCTAATAATTCTTCTGATTGCTGATTTCTTACACTTTCTCCTGCTTGCTGAGTTCTTACTACAACTTGTTGATTTATTGCTGCCACCCAATCATCCTTACCCTCTTATTTTCTGAAACTGAAAACTTCTCCTAAATTGTCACTTAAGACAATCTCTCTGCCTTCTCCTATCAACAATTTACTGGACTGGTACATAGTGTACTCTTTTCTACTGTCTTCATTCCCTTGCAACTGCAACTCCCAATTTTGAAATTGAAATTTTTCTTCTTGCACTAAATTCTAATTATTCAGCATAATTTCCAGCAACTTAATTTCTTCATTCCATGGATTAAACATTTCCATGGAATTTTCTTCCTTCTCCTATATTTGATTGTCTAGTTGTGTCAAATTTCTTCCAGCATCAACAAAACCTGCATTCACAAAACAATTATTAAAAAAAAATCATAAGGCCTCAGTGCCTTTTCTTCCTCTGCCAACATTTTAGTATGCTGCCCTGAATTTTCCTCCTCTATCAGCACATCAGTATGCTGATTCATTTTCCCCAAAGAATTCTCTGAAGAATTCTCAAGACTATCAACAAGTCTTTCTTTCACACCATCTGCTTCCATGATGTTTTCCTGTTCACTGTAATGAACTCTATCTTCTGCAATCTCCCTGTCATACTCTGAATTTTCTAGCAAATATTCTAACAATGCAATTTCTCTCAGGGATTTTTTAAGAACTTAATCATCACTTACAATCCCTGCATTCATACACAAATTTTTAGTTTGAAAACTACAAGTTTCAACAGTCTCAACTGTTGCTCGATACATCAGTGCTTCAGACTGAATCTCATCTTCTTCATTCATAAGAATTTCTTCCTGTGTTGTAACAGCTTCAACCATAAATGCATCATTGTTTTCCTCATTAAAGAGACATTCCCCATCATCGGCTCCTGCTTCAGAGTATTTATCTTCTGAAAGATACTTTCTCATACTTGTGACAGCTTCACAAGATTTCACATCCTTCTCTGCAAAACCTGTAATCACATTAAAATCATTAGATTCAAAAACACAGGGTTTTACATCATCTAGCTGATCTGGATTTGCCCAATAACTTGGGAAATCATCAATAATTTCCTCTTCAGAAAGACAGACTTCTTTTTGTCTTAAATCTTCACCATGGTTCATAAGATCTTTTACAGATCTCCATTCTTCATCTGTACCCATGGCTTCACTATGTTCTACTTCACAAACATAAACTTCCTCTTACAACTCAGTTGTTCTAAGTTCTACACATTCCAACTATACATTCATCCTCTGTTCAAGCTTTCTCAGCTCTTCTGCAAATTGCATGTTCATTTGTTGTTCTCTCTTCTGTTGTAGCTTCTGCCACTTCACTCTCTTCTTCATGAGCCAACAAACTCTCTAGCTTTCCTCTATCATCAATTTTAATTTATTAAATTGGTTCCTTCCCTCAACTAATTCTTTCTCATATTCTGCATCAGCTAATTGTTTCCTTATTCCATTTTTCTTGGCATCTTCTTTCTCCTTTCTTCTGATGTGGTCTCTCTCTGAACCTCTGCTTCTTCTTCTATGACTATCAGCAGTCATCTTCTTCTCCATGATTTCCTCACTCATAAGCTGCACTAAGCCTTTGCAACAGCAAGCTCTCCTGTTGCCACTTACCTCACCAATCCTTTCCTCCGGATTTGGTTTTTTGGCAAGTACTGGTCCTCTATCTGCTGGAACCTTTTGAGCATTCCTCTCTGCTCCTTCTAGGCTTTCACTCATCTGCAAATTTTAGAACACAATTGTCCTATTCATCCAACCTTTGTTGAATTTCCTCAAGGCTCTGCCACACTTTCTTCTTCACTTTATAATCCTCTGCTGGACTCCTTCATCACTGCTCTCAAAGTTGTGCTCTTCCTTCTGCTGATATTTTCCTCTACTGCTTGCAACCTGAATTCTGCAAACAATTTCTTCGAACCAGAGTTATAATAACATTTGTCATCACACCTTCAAGATATTTGTTGATCTTTTTTTTCCTCTCACTTGCACTGCATCTCTGTATGCTACAATCTTTATCAGTTTCAAAATCTGATCTTTTTTCATCACACATGCATTAAAAAAAAACTTGAACCTTCAAACAGAGCTATTCTAGCTCTAATACCACTTGATAGCAGGCTCACCTGCTAATACCCACAATCACACTATCTATGCATATAAAAATGCATCTCAATTTAGTGCCCCAAATAAATCTCAATCTGGGCAATCTCTAACATGCGAAAGCTTATCTAAAACTCATGGTTAAAAACCATATTATAAAACCACTCCATGGAAATCGAACAACATTCAATTTTGCAAATAACATTCAATTTTGGATTAAAGCCCAAATGTATAAGCTTCGTATGCGGAAGCTTAACTTTCTTTTTAACACCCTATGTCAAACTCATATGTCAAGACCCAATTTATATCAATATTCAATATTGCAATCAAAGTTCACTTTAGCAACTCAATTATATGGTTTAAACCCAAATAAAACATATGAACACCCGCGGGCCCACAACTCATCAATATATATATATACCGACTACATTAACATTCATACTTCATATGAAATATCGAATTTGTTTTTAAAACCAAAGTACCTGCAAATGTTGATGTTCGGCCAACATTTATTAACATATCTTTGTTAACTTCTGCGCTGGTTCCTTATGCGAACATCATCCGATCTTGATGTTTGGAATCGAACGAATATTTCATAACACAACAATCAATTTCCTGTTATCATCAATCTTCATTGGTGATCTGACGAATGACGCTTTCCTACGTTTTGGCATGATGATCTAATGACCATCGCATATCTAAAATGCATACCCTTTAATACTTCAACCCTATGCGAAATAGGCTGTAAATTAAAACCACCGAAACCACGTGTCAAGGCCTGGATGTCATTGTGTGATTTTCCATGAAACAACTTACCATTTAATTGCAATGCGAAACCACTGGTTTTCTTCCCAGAACTGCCCTTACTTTTTTGGTCATCGTTGACTTTCCTTCCAACCGTGCTTTCGAATTTTATGTGTTCTTGGTTCCATCTCTTCAGAATCCCACTTCAACGTTTATTTACTCAACAAACCATCTTCACGCTTTTGTTCTCGCTTTCATTGTTCAAACTGCGCCATCACTTCATTCAATAGATTTATTCCAGATCCACGATTTCAACACATACCTTAACAGAATTTAACGCTGCTACTTTACACTATGATTCAATTCAAATCTTCGAC
This sequence comes from Pinus albicaulis, assembly GCA_034641835.2. NCBI lineage: Eukaryota > Viridiplantae > Streptophyta > Pinopsida > Pinales > Pinaceae > Pinus > Pinus albicaulis. Next base: position 467,894,743 of record CM076571.1, read on the forward strand.
GGATTTCCATTCTCATTCAAAAATGTGCATTTCCTTGACTTTGAAGTTTTCACCATGTTGAATCATGGTTCCATCGCACCTTGGTCCGCCATTCTTCTCTCGATATGACACCTCTGCATACGTTCCATATTTCTCCCATCATCGCAATCCAAAGTTGATATGCCCAAATGTCAAACCTGAATTGAAAACTCGATTTCAGTTCTCCTCATGGGTGATCGATCCTTCCAGTGATCGATCTTCTCAAATATATGAACAAATCTTATATTTCATCTCGCTATGAATCAAAATATTGATATTAACTCTTAACATAGAGTTTTATCACTTTCTCACAGAAACTCAAACATTCCTCATACAGAATTTGATCAAAGAATACACATATATTTCACACAGAATTCAAAAACAAATTCTTCATCAATTACAAAAGCCTTCTTGTTCCTAGCCAGATATTCAAATCAGTGGCTCTGTTTTACAATTGCCCGTAGGCTCAACAAACAAAACTTTGTTTATCCTATTATAATTCCTATCTGCTACTTACTATATTTAAGGCTTGATAATTTATACAATTTAGGATGAACCAATTTAGGTTCAATTCCTTCAATCTCTCAACAAATTTCTCAAAATCTTCAAACTCCTAAAATCTAGATTCTATCCCTAAAATCTTGAAACTAAATCTAATTTAGGATTTACAATCAATTCCTAAATATCTCAAATCTAAACTATCTGATTTCCCTCATGTTCTCCCATCATTCGGGAACATTTACAAAATCTCACAATACTTAATATCTCTCATTAATTAATTAAAATCACTCAAAAGCCCATTAATATTTACATAAAAACAATATTCTTTCAAAAACATAATACCCCCTATGTTTAATAAAATACAAGGTATTTTCCAAATCTAATGCCCCTGCATCATATTCGATCCCTCTGGCTACTTGGTATATCTAAATTTAATATGAATTTAGGGTGAATTTATTATTAATTTTAATTAAATATAATTACTAATTTATAGTAATTTAATTTAATTTTTAGTTTTAGTTTTATGTAATTTGAAGTGTCAAAATATTTTATTCATAATTATCATTATTAATTTATTTTTTAACTATAATTTAATTTAATTTTTATTTTTATTTTATGTAGACAAAGTCAAAATATTTATAGGACATTACAACATTTCTACATTTTGGGCTGGAACTTCAAAAAGTCTCACATATAAAAAAAACTCTATTTATTATACTTATTTCTTTACATTAGTATATTTGAGCATTTAATTAATTGATATAGGTGTTTAATTCTTGATATTAATTAATATATTTATTATTATTATATTTTTAACCTTCAAACTTTCACCTAACATTTCTTTTCTATTATTGTCCTTGCATCTCTTCCCTATTTGTTCTTCAAAGCTTGATATGATTTCTTATATTCGTCTTGATGATGAACCAACTTTGTTAATTGGAAACATAGATTATTTTTTTTTACTTTGATGTATCTCAAAATGTTAGACCAAAATTACTCTACTCGCACATGTCTTAACTCTTCAAAAAAATGTTACAAAATAAAATTAAAATAAAATATTTATAAAATATTTTGATTTTGAAATGAGTTATTGTTCATAGAAGATTTTATTTTTTAAATCAGTTACAAATATGAATAACTATGGAAATATCTATTCTTCTACGAATATAAATAACTATAGAAATCTCCATTCTATCTAAGAATAACTATGGAAATATTCATTCTATTATGAGCTATGGTTTTTGGGTAAGCTATATTGATAAGCCATGGTACTGGTCCATGGTATTCTAACAAAATATATTTACAAGTTAATAATAAATTAGCCTACCAATTAAAAATTCTAGCATTATTTTTGCTAAAATTCGACAGAAATTTTGGGAAATCTAGGTTACAACTATCAAAATTCGGGAAGGGTTTTTTATGGGGTTGAATGAATTTCCACTATAGAAAAAAATCAAACACTATTATGATCGGATTAGTTGATAATATCCATGGTAAAATGTAGATGAATATCCATGGTTAAGACTCTTAAATTTTAATTGAGAAAATGTTATAAAATGAAATTAAAATAAAATATTTTGATTTTCAAATGAGTTATGATTTTTGGGAATGTGGTACTCATAAACCATGACATTGTCCCATGGTATTATAAAAAATCAGGTTTAGAAGTTTAAGGTAAAACAGGGGTGAATATTCATGGTTTAGAATTGTTATACTTGTAAGTATTAAATTTTTGTGTTAATTAATTAAATGTAAATATGGTTATAAATATGATTATAGAATCATTATTTTAACTCATATGATAATATGGATCTTAATTTATAATATATATGTTAATGTGATATGTATATCATAATTTCTTTTATCTAAAAAATTTATTTGTAATTTTATTAATAAAAACAAAATTATAATACAAAATATTTGAATTTAAAATTTGTTTACATCTAATGTCTAATACCTACACATTTTAGCATATTAAAAATATTAAAAATGTAATATTCATAATAAAAACAATAAGATTAATATGGTTAGATAAATTTTTCACCATATATAAATTTTTATATAGATCCCTAACATAGATGGCTTTGCACTATGGTCTATTTCACCATAGTGCAAAGTCATCTATTTCACCATATATAAATTTTTGGATGTTATACACAACCCCTATAATAATTAAATTTTTTGTATATAGTATGATTAAGTGATTACTATACGCTCACTTGTTCCCTTCCAAACTGCCTTACGTTTTATTACTTTAAATGTCATATGCATTATTATTAAAATCTTATTCAATTTAGTATCTACATATCTTGGTAGATTAATGAAATTTTTTTTTATTTGTTGGTGATTGAATACATTTATTCGCACCCTTGTTGCAAGTGAATTCAACAGCTCACCTCTGCAACCTTATCATTTTGATTTTAATGACCATAATTTCTCTCGTACCAACTGTGATGGCCTTCACATGGGTTTTAATACAATCTGCCAGTTGTAGGGTAGATCAAGTATCAGATCAACGGCTAAGCAGTAGTTGTCCTGCCTCCCAGTACAAAATTCAAGGTTTAGTTTTTTTTTTCCATGGAGCTTTGGTCCTTTGTTCTCTGGTTCATCCCGCATTAACTCCTCATAGCCGAAGGCATTGGGGCCAGTTTTTTTTATTTTAACGGAAGAAATTGCAGGTAAGGTATGTGTTTCAAGGGTGTTGAATTTTATTTATTTTCACATTTGTTTCAAGTTTGTCTTATTTTTATTGACCATGCTCGCAGATTTTGGGGAATTTTTCAAGGTACCATTCAAAATCCTTATTACGAATCCCATTTTCCAACAAAAATTTTGTGAGTCTTCACTATTGGTCAGTTAAAGAATCCACCCTCACCATACTTTGGACTGTATATTTACCTTTTTTTGTTTTTCCAAAATTGCCTTATTCACTTCGAATTTCCGTCTTCCTCATAATAATAAATTTATGACTTTCATTATACCTATATTTTGTCGTGGGAATTATCGACGAATATTTCCCCAATTTGTTTGACAGAGTTATGAGGATCTGTAAGTATTTTAATCATAAAATTTACCCTAATTCCACTTACTCTTTTTCTTTGCAGTAAAGGTTTTATCGTTTTATTTCCATAGGTTTATGATGAATCCCCTTGGATTCCTCAATTTTGATGTTTATTAATTTGTAAACCCTCATTTATCATTTTTCTATATGCTTAAACTTTGTGTGTATGTTATATGCCAATGAATTTGTTCCATTTATTATGGGTTTACTATTGGTAACCAGATTCCGTTAAGATGTCTGCAACTTGATCCTCTGTGGGAATGTAGTATAATTACTTAATCCTCCTCTATACACAATATCTGAGATGGTCATACCGGATATCAATATGCTTTTACTTGTCATGAAAAATTGTATTAATTAAGAGTTTGATGCAACTCATGTTATCACAATAAATCATCATTGAATCCATATTTTTGCCAAACAAACCAATAAGTATATTCCTCATCTAGATAGCTTCACATGTTAAGTGACTTGCCTCCATGTACTCAACCTATGCTGAACTGAGTGCAATTGATATTTGTTTCATGTTGTACTAGGAAACTATTGTGATTCAACGTTGAAGATGCCCCCTGATGTTCTCTTCCTCTCAGATGGACTCCCTTCCCAATATGTTAGGTCCCTATATTACTAGTATAGTCCCTTATTGTTGTTAGTGTAACCCCCTTATTGTTATTATTGTACCCTTGTAACCCCCATTTTATTATTATTGTGCCCTTAAATTATTAATGTTAGGTTGGCTAGGATTACATTGTAGCCCACTAGGATTACATTATGGCCCCATGGACTCCTATATATAGAAAGGAGCTTTTGTAAATTGGATCATCCAAGAATTTTTCATTTATGTAATGTATTGGAGGTTGCCCCCTCGAAGTGGCTTATTTCTAAGGTGTTGATATCTCTTTTCTTCTATTTTTGGAGCTGGTTACACAACATTTGGTATCAGAGGCTTTGGATTCTAGGGTTTCGCTGCTCCAAACAGGTCATCGTGGCATTTTCACTATAACTTTTTTTCTACGAAGTTTCAGAAGCTGAAACTTTTAGGGTGCGAAGCTGAAATCCTGAGGAATATTGTCTAAACATTTCAGAGCTTGGTTCGTAATATTTTTGAAGATATTATCTGTGGAAGTTAGGTCTTTTTTCAGGATCCTAAACCGGTCATCGTGGCATTTGCGCTATAAATTTTTTTCTACGAAGGTTTAGAATATAAAATTTGTATGGTGTGAAGCTGAAATCTTGAGAAAATTAGTCAAAAATTTTCGGAGCTTGGTTCACAATATGTTTGGAGATATGATCTTTGGAAGGTCATTCTTTTTCAAGCTCCTAAATTTCATCTCAAAGAGGTGATCGTGGGAAAAGTTCAATAACTCTCTCTCTGGGCATCGAATTGGAGTGCCGTAAAAATTGGTTGCAAGTACACGAACTGTAGTTTCTTGGCTATCAATTTCAGAGACAAAGGATGAAAAAGTGACACGTGACAAGTCATACAAATTCGCTCTACTGAACCAATCCATAATTAGGTCATTGTGGGAGACTGGACACAACTTTGTATTGGAGAATCAAAATCAGGTCAGACCTGTGGCATTCGAAAGATAATTCAGAGGGCTACATTGGTACCGAAATTTAGATATTGAAGTGCTGCAATAATAGAGATAATCAAATTTCAATATCGAGCTCCTCAAAAGCAAGAAAAAGGTGTGTCTTTTTTTTCCGAATTGCATAAGTCTTGTTTGAAGAATCAATTTGAATTGATTCCAAAGGCATATTGTAGAATAGATATCAGTATTGGGTTCTAAAATATGCCCCATAAAAATAATTCAACACCCATTAAGCCTTCAGAAGGGTCTACTATGACTCATGAAGATGAAGAATTGCAACATGATCTATCAAAATTCTGAAACAAGTGCAGGTGTTTTCACTGCGCAAAGAGCGTGGAAGAATTTAATGGAATTTTGAAGAAAGGCATGGAAGAGAAGATGGATGGTTTGAAGAAAGATATGGAAGCTAAGATGGATGGCATGGAAGCTGGCATGGAAGCTAAGATGGATGACATGAAAGACAACATGGAAAACAACATGAAAAACATGAAGAATGATATAAAAGCAGACATCGAAGGTTTGACAAAGTTGATACAAGAAATGTTCCTAATGGTGAAAAGATAGTAGAGGAACCTCATGATGAGAACAAAATAAATGTTAATCGTGATTTCATAAACTCTAATGTTGGCAGGAAGAACCACCATATTCCAAAAATGGATATGAGGAAGTTTGATGGAAAGGATCCTGTAACATGGATACTACGGATGGAGCAATATTTTGATCTCCATAATGTGCAAAACACACAAAAGGTACGCATTGCAACTTTACATTTAGAACAAAATACATTTGTATGGTATCGATGGCTTTGCTCCGTAAAAAAATTGTCACTTGGTCAATTTTTACGGAGGAAATGATAGCACATTATGAGGATACAAAGAGCAACACCTTCTTTAGCCAATTGATAAATCTCAAACAAAAGGGTTTAGTGGGGCAGCACATTGAGGACTTCCAAAAATTGAATATAACGGTAACTGATATTCCAGAGGAACACAGGATTGATCTCTTCATAGGCACTTTAAAGGATAACATCCAACATGAAGTTCACGTTCTAGAACCTGATTCATTGGAGAGGGCATTCAGGTTGGCAAGAAAATTTGAATGTAAAATTATGGCGACAAGGAAGCCTACCACTCAATTCTATAAAGAAGGAAGTGTTGCTACGTCTAGATTTCCACAACCTACAAGGTTGACACCACAAAAATTGGAAGAAAAAAGGGAAAAAGGGCTTTGCTACAGTTGTGATAGCAAATACACTAAAGGTCATAAGTGTGATGAGAAGAAATTATTTTACATAGATTGTGAAGAGGAAGAAGAAAATGAACAAGAAGAGGATATACACCAGGAACCAACCCTAGAAGAGGAAGAAATGAATTTGACCATATCGTGTAATGCACTGGCAGGAATTACCACTCCTCAAACTCTCAAGATAGAAGGACAAATCAAGAAGAAAAAGGTAATAGTGTTGATTGATTCAGGTAGCACCCATAATTTTATTCATTGTAAGGTAGCCAAGGAATTAAATTGTTTCCTATACCAAGCACCAGAATGTCAAGTGATGGTTGCAAATGGAGGAACTATAAATTGCTCTGGAAAATGCCATAATATCAAGCTAACCATGGGGGAATATGTATTGACTAGTTCAATGCTTTCCATTCCTATGGGAGGTGCTGATGTTGTACTAGGAGTACAATGGTTACAATCTTTGGGGACGGTAGCTTTTAATTTTCAAGAACTTTTCTTGAAATTTTTTTCAGAAGGAAAGGAAGTCGAATTACGGGGTATTGCGGGGAAGCCAGGAAGGATAATAAACTCTAATGTCATGACAAAGCTTCTAAAGAAAGAACAGCGAGGCGTAATTGCACAATTATGCTCACTAGAAGTTCCAACATCAAAATCATCTATTTCTGCGGATCTCCAACAAGTCTTGGACAATCATTCCAAGGTGTTTGAAACTCCCAAAGGACTCCCACCTATTCGTGATCATGATCATGCTATTCATTTGATTCCGGGAAGTGTTCCTCCAAACATCCGGCCTTATAGATATCCTTACTTCCAAAAGAGCGAAATTGAACGTATGATTGCAGAAATGTTAGAGGCGGGTATAATTCAACCTAGTCAAAGTTCTTTCTCTGCTCCTGTAGTATTGGTACACAAGAAGGATGGATCATGGTGAATGTGTACGGATTATAGGGAGCTCAATAAGCTCACCATTAAAGATAAATTTCCCATTCCTGTGATTGATGAATTATTGGATGAATTACATGGAGCAATTTATTTTACCAAGTTCGATCTTCGTTCAAGATATCATCAAATTAGAATGAAGACTGAAGATATTCCAAAAAAAGCATTTCGAACTCATGAGGGTCATTATGAATTTTTGGTCATGCCTTTTGGCCTTACCAATACACCTTCTACATTTCAAGGGTTGATGAATTCCATTTTCAAACCCTTCCTTAGAAAATTTGTGCTAGTATTTTTTGATGATATACTAATCTACAACAGGTCTTGGAAGGATAATGTTCAACATGTTGACAGGGTGCTCAAACTATTGCGGGAGAAACAATTATATGCAAAAACATCCAAATGTTTCTTTGGAGTACAAGAGGTGGAATATCTGGGTCATATTGTATCTCATGAGGGTGTTAAAGTAGACCCTAACAAAATTAAAACCATTAAGGAATGGAAAGTCCCCACAACCATAAAGCAGTTGCGAGGATTTCTCGGGTTAACAGGGTATTATCGCAAGTTTGTTAAGAATTATGGGAAAATAGCAGCACCTCTAACAACATTATTGAAGAAAGATGCATTTTCATGGACTCCTGAAGCAACTAAGGCCTTTGAACGTCTTAAAGAGGAAATGTGCCTAGCACCGGTCTTAGCTACACCAGACTTCACAAAAACCTTTATTGTGGAATGTGATGCCTCAGGAAATGGAATTGGTGCAGTTTTAATGCAGGAAGGAAGACCCATTGCTTTTGAAAGTCGTCCAATCAAAGGAAAGTATTTACGGAAACCTATTTATGAGAAGGAAATGTTAGCAATACTACATGCACTAAAGAAATGGCGAACTTACCTAATGGGAAGACACTTCAAGGTAAAAACTAATCATGATATTCTTAAACACTTTTTGGAACAAAGACTATCTTCAGAAGAGCAGCAAAAATGGGTCACAAAGATGTTGGGTTATGACTTTGAAATAATCTACAAAAAAGGAAAGCTTAATGTTGTTGCAGATACACTCTCAAGAAAGAATGAAGAGGTGGAAGCATTGCTTTGTGCCATTTCTATTATCCAACCAGATTGGATAATTGAAGCAAGAGATGAATGGAAGAAGGACAAAGATGTATGGACACTCATTCAAAAGTTGCAGCAAGATCCTAGTACATCTGATACATTTAGTTGGAAAAATGATTCCTTATGGTACAAAGATCGCTTATATCTTTGTAAGAATTCCCAACTAAAACAAAATATTGTTCTGGAATTGCACACTTCTCCTTTAGGAGGACACTCAGGATTTTTGAAAACTTACCACAAGGTGAAGAAAGAATTTTTTTGGGATGGTCTTAAATCTAATATTCAAAAGTTTGTGGCGGAATGTTTGGTTTTCCAGCAGAATAAAGTGGAAACAATTAAGACCCTGGGACTTCTACAACCTTTATCCATTCCAAGTCAACGTTGGGAGGAGATTTCAATTGATTTTATCACAGGTTTACCTAAGTCCGAAGGAAAGAGTGTCATCATGGTGGTATTTGATAGACTTATTAAGTAAGCACACTTTTGTGCATTATCTCATCCATTTAAAGCAAGTACAGTTGCTACTACATTTATGGATAGAATTCAAAAGCTACATGGAAGCCCAAGGGTTATTGTGAGCGACAGAGATCCCATTTTTACTGGAAATTTTTGGAAGGAGTTATTTTCTTGTTTGGGTACTCGATTAGCTCATAGCTCATCTTATCATCCTCAATCTGATGGTCAAACTGAGATAGTAAATAAATGTTTGGAAGGATATATTCGTTGTTTTGTATCTGATAAACAAACACAACGGGTCAAGTGGTTACCTCTTGCTGAATGGTGGTATAACACTTCCTTCCATACTGCAGCAAAAATGACCCCATTTATGGCACTTTATGGATATCATCCACCATCCATCACATCATCTTTAAGGGAAAATTAGAAGGTTCAAGCAGTGGAAGATCACATCGAGCATCAGCAAGAAGTTCTCCAACTCTTAAAGGATAACCTAAATTTGGCACAAAACCGAATGAAACAACAGGCAGATCAACATCATAGCGAGAGAAGTTTTGATGTAGGAGATTGGGTATTTTTACGGCTACAACCATACAAACAAATGTCCCTCAAGCAAGAAAATAAGGATAATAAATTATCGCCAAAGTACTATGGTCCTTACAAGGTGTTGCAAAAGATTGGTACTATGGCATACAAATTGGAGCTTCCTGCTTCTTCGCGAGTACATCCAATTTTCCATGCTTCATGCTTAAAGAAGGTTATCGGTGAAAATCTTCCAGTTCAAACAATATTACCAGAACTTGATGAGGAATGAAAAATCATATTGGAACCTGAAGCGGTCACGGAAACAAGAACTCGACAACTACGGAATCGATCAATTTCAGAGTATCTCATCAAGTGGAAGAACTTACCCACTGAAGATTCTACATGGGAGGATGAGAATTTTATACAGAAGCACCCAGAGCTACTCAAGCATTGAGGACAACACTTTTTTGAAGGAGAGGGGCATGTTGGGTCCCTATATTACTAGTATAGTCCCTTATTGTTGTTAGTGTAACCCCCTTATTGTTATTATTGTACCCTTGTAACCCCCATTTTATTATTATTGTGCCCTTAAATTATTATTGTTAGGTCGGCTAGGATTACATTGTAGCCCACTAGGATTACATTATGGCCCCATGGACTCCTATATATAGAAAGGAGGTTTTGTAAATTGGATCATCCAAGAATTGTTCATTTATGTAATGTATTGGAGGTTGCCCCCTCGAAGTGGCTTATTTCTAAGGCATTGATATCTCTTTTCTTCTATTTTTGGAGTTGGTTACACAACACAATATGCATCTGTGAAGCCTTTAAGCTTCACTCCCTCTGACCTCCTGTACCATATTCCATACTATGTATTACCTCTGAGGTATCTCAACACATGCTTTCAAGCATTCCAAAAGAGTTGGTAGGCTTAACCATAGCTTGATAATCTAGTTAACCACATAGCATATGTTTGGTCATGTGATCACCAAATACATGAGTGAACCCACAAGCTTATGCATATTGTAGCATCTACTACTTCTGTAACACCCCTAGTTTTATGTTTTCAAATTAGACATTTGAACTTCAGTCCAAAGGGGAGTGGACCCTAATGGATAATTATTGTGTGAATGTAATTAATTATTTAATTATGAAAAATAAATAAAATATTTCTGTGCATATTGACCAAATGAGATTTTTGAGATCACTTGCCAAATCCATGAGGTATGGAAAGAGGCTAAGACTTTCCCCAAAAATCTTTCAAAAAGCCTTGAAAGAATTTATTTCTAATTTAGATTTTTGAGGAAAAATCTAAATTTCCCCAATGACGTGGAGAGTATTTGGGAAGAGGTAAAAAGCTGGAAAAGCAGAAAGTAGCTTTAAATTCCCTAAATAAGGGAAGCCTAGGCAAACAGGAATAAAAGCATCCTGTAATTCTGGACGCAGAATTAGAAACAGGCTTTGGGGAGCATAAGATTAAATAAGCTACTCCATAACAGATTGGGGTTGGTCTGTTCTGGGAGAGGATTTCAGCTCAGGGGTGAGTTCTGTTGATAAAAAAACTCTAAGGTTAGGAGGACTGGTCATCACAGAAGTGGTATGAATACAAATTTTATGAATAATTAAATTAGATGTTGTTAGTCAATATTGAAAAGTGTTGTAGTGGTTATGTTGAATTTAGTTTTTGTGTTATGAAATTCCTTACTTTTAACAGAATTAAATAGAATAAATAAATCTTCTAAATTTTTGTATGGTAGTAGGAATAAATCCTAGGGAAAACTATTAGCCAGAATCTCTAAACCATTGGCTGGCTTAAATCTGGAGATAGTATAAATAATTCCCTACAATAATTAAAGTGTAACTTTAAACTGCTTCTAAAAAGAATAGTTACATGAGAAGAAATACATAGAATTTTATATGATATCTGTAGTTATATATATAACATGCAGAGGAAAATTTCTTTTAAGACTATACATTTTATTTAGCAAAGAGTCTATTATGTTGAACTAATATAGCACTACAGAAGAAAAACAAATAAATAGTCTACCATATGGGCTAATTGTAGGAAAAATATCAATGCTACTTGAGAATGGAATTATATGAATCTGGAAAGTTAAAATACCAATATTCCAATAGTATAAATTATTCTTGTATATTCTCTGAATCAAATCAGATTTGAATTAATTCATATCAGTTGAACAATGATAGGGAAGGAAATATGTTCTATAAATTATATAATAATATGTTCTATGGATAATTTCTGATAATCATAAACTAATACATTCTAGGGTGATGCAGAGAGTTAATTCAGAAGTAAATTATTGAAAATAATTAAATACACAGTGTGGATTGTACTATTAATAAGAAGATAAAGGTATCATGCAAAAAAATGTTATTTCATGAGGAAAGAGTTCAAATAATCCAGATCACAACTGTAGAAACAAATCTCTTATCAAATGTATTGTTATCATGAAATCTGTAGAAAATATTAACCAGATGTCACAGAAATAAATCCAAGTGATATACTGAAAAGATGATATAACCTTTCTATAGTGCAAAGTTAAGTATAATTTCTTAACTAACCTCTGCAGAGCTTTAAATACAATTAAATTAAGCTATTCTACCACAGGTATATATATACATATTCAAAGTATACACTATATCTGCATTTTTTATTGAATCATAATATATCGATATATATATATATATATATATCTGAGAAGAAATAAGTCCATAAAAGAGGAGATATTTTGAGTTTAGACTTTGACAAAGGGGTACATTATCCGAACAACTGAAAGAAAAAGGAGGAAACTAACAGGTAATCACAAATACCTGAAAGGTAAGTGAAAATTATTCATACTATCTTAGTGAAAACATATATAAAATATATCTATACACATATATAAAGGCCTGAGAAACATTTCCCAAACAAAATCATATTATCATATTAAAATATCCTTACGGAAAAATATTGAAGATGTACACAGTCCATCATAAAATAAATAATTAAGTGTTATTACAGAGGGATGTTGGTGACAAAATAAATTCACGCCACATTAAATCAATATTAAAAATGAAACGTATCGTGGACATGCGATAGAGGAATAACATCCTCATCCACAAAAACATTAATGTCTAAAACTTAGAAAAGTTCATTTAAACTCATAAGTGCTCCTCGGAAGGTCATGACCAACCTGGTTCAAGGCCGAGAATTACTATTAGAACGAGGTCGAACTTAGTAGAGGAAATCCGCTAATATGGTAGACAGAGATTTAATCCGTACCTTTCCTGCATAAAATAAAGGAGGCGATATTAAAATCGAGTTTATATAAAACCAACGGAAATTTCTTTAGGTAACAAGATAATTTGCAAACTCAAGATTACTTGACGGACAGGGAGTCGAACTAAACTCTGCGTTAAATGATGGTATCTATGCAGAGACGCGCTTACAGCTATGAGTTATTAGCCAAGTAAATATTAAAACTAGGAATTAAAAACGATGGCGGAAGAATTTAATCATTACCACAAAATATCAATAAACCACGTCTTGTATCAGGGCCGAGCCCTACGAGGCTGATGGTTACCATTATATCATGAACAAAAATAAAAAGGGAGTGCATTAAGAAATTTCGCTTAGAGACAGAGCATAGGAAAAATTGAAAAAAAAAATTGGGAAAAATCGAAACACCAGTGAAATAAATTTACTAACCCCGTCCACTACACATATTGGAACAGAGAATGGAAACGTAGCTTACCGTAACGAAAACGGGCTGAATCCTTCACTCACAGTGAATCTAGCATGCTTACTTCTCCTTTCGGCTCTAAGAGGAGACGCACTAATGCCATGGATGAGAAAAGAAAATGAATGTTAATGCGTGGAAAGTTAAACAAGATATACACCGCGATAGGTGCAACCCTAGGAAAATCATAACCCTACAGGTGGCTTCATCTGGTGAATACGTACGTTGAATAGTAAGCATCGATGGAGAGTAAGTGATGTTTCCTCATGTCAAAATAAACAATGAATTCGCCGACCATTACATAAATGTGGAGAACCGGAACGTACTCATCAAATCTCGAGAAGAGCACAGTAAATCAATTACGCAGGATAACCAGTGAGATTCGTATAAAGGTTCATAAATAACCCTAATGCGATTCCCAACGTTTTGAAGAGTTGTAAGTATAAATCATCAAACGAGTTACACTGCGTCCTTATTCCAGATCCATAAATATTATAAGTGAATTAAGGTGCCAAGGAATCGATCCATAGGCCAGATTCGAATGATAAAACAATGAGTATCATGAATTAAACCATTTTATAAAACATACAATTAACCTTTGTAATATATTAACATAGGAATCTATTTAATATATCGATTTATTCATAAGCAAGTTAAGCATCTTCGTAATCATATGTTACCACTAGGGAATTGGTATGAGGTTATCCCAAAGTAATTATGGATGCATAAAAAGGTCCAAAAATGTAAATATGAAGTGTTACTCTATCATTGAAATAATGATAGTGTAAGAATAATTAGATTCAAGATATAATTGACTAAGCAATTTTAGGCTATATATATATATATATATATATATATATATCCATTTTTCTGAAGGATAAATCATATATATATGAGAATAGAGTGGGTAGCTAGTACTATGAGTTGTTATAGATCTTATATCAAAAACCTCTGTAGGGGAATTATATTGGAAATAGAAAGAAGTAGCTAAGTTTAAAGTCTGCATTATATTTAATAGAGGTATATTAAATATAAATATTGTATGAAGCCTTTATGAATGTCTATTAAGCAGCTAATTGAATAGCATTAATTTTCATAGACAATGAAAATAATTACTTGAAGACAATAAGATAGTCTCGTTGGAAAGCAACGGAAAAAAAATAAAAAATAAAAAAAATTGAGGAAAGTGAGGGACATTACAACTTCACCTAAAGTAGAATCCTCCTTCCTCTAGTTTCCTGCTATAGGAGTCTCCATGGGTTTGTTTCCCTCCATGTGGAACTTCCTCAGAATCTCATTGGCATACTTTTCTTGAGATACAAATATCTCCCTATCTCTTCGCCAAATTTCCAATACAATGAAACAGTGCAAGATCCCCATGTCCTTCATCTCAAATTCTCTTTCAAGATCCTCATTGCAAGACTTGATGAGTTTCTCATCACCTGTATGCATAAAATCATCAACATAAAGTAAAACGATCAAAATTTTACCTTCTACCACAATATGGTAAAGGTTCACATTTGATTCACTCTTGGTCAAGCCCAACCCGTGAACTATTTTTCGATCCTGGTGTACCAAGCACACACCTACCTTGCTCTCTTGAGTCTACACTCATGTGAATCTCTATATAAGGTCTAAAAAACTTCCAGTTTCTTAAAGTACACCTCTTCCTCAATCAATCCATTGAGGAATTTTGTCTTTACATCCATCTACTGTATCTGTCAGCAACCGGAAGTTTTCTTCTCTCATTCATCCCTCATTAACTCCTCATAGCCGAAGGCATTGGGGCCAGTTGTTTTTCTTTTAACGAAAGAAATTATAGGTAAGGTATGTGTTTCAAGGGTGTTAAATTTTATTTATTTTCACCTTTGTTTCAGGTTGGTTTTATTTTTATTTACCATGCTCACAGATTTTGGGGAATTTTACAGGGTACCATTCAAAATCCCTATTACAAATCCCATTTTCCAACAGAAAATTTTGTGAGTCTTCATTATTGGTCAATTAAAGAATCACCCTCACCATACTTTGGATTGTATATTTATTTATTTTTTTAGTTTTTCCAGAATGGCCTTATTCATTATCAGTTATTTGATTGATCATTGCATGTGAATTAAATCTGATTTAATTCATTGGACCTATCACTATCCCGTCCATAAGTTAGAACTAGTTAAACTGATTTTAACTCAAATAATTAATTTAAACAATTATAGCTCAAAATAAACTGCAATTTCACCCCCTAAAACTTAGACTGAACTCTACATGCCTCCAGTTTGACCCTCAACTCGATTTGACTGAGTTCACTAAGTCTTCCCAACTCATTTAACTCATATAGGTTGTCATGTGATATGGAATTACAATTTCCTTCTAACTTAATTAATGGAAAATTACATTATGGGAATTTTAAGGTCTAAAATGGGCCTCCTAAGGAAATTATAAAATAATAGTGGAAATAATAAAATAAGATTTGATTACATCATCAAATTTTGGAGGGAAAAAAGAAAAAATTACCTTTTCAACTCGTATTTTCAACTTATCTACCAAATTTTTTACTTAAATTTTGAGCAGGAGTACTCATTGGATGAAAAATTTAATTCCTCATCCAAGGAGTACCCATGTTGCATACTTTCGATGGAACATACTACATGAAAAATAAGAAATACATGAAAAACATGATTGCAATCACGTTTTTTCATGTATTTCTCATTTTTCGTATATCAAGGTCCATCAAAAGTATGAAACATGGGTACTCCTTGGATGAGGAATTAAATTTTGCATCCAACGAGTACTTCCACTCGAAATTTGAGTAAAAACTTTGGGATTCTTTGATGGATTCTTTGAGAATTAGCATCCCACGTTCCTTTGTTAGTCTATATCTCTTTTTCCTTACTCCTTGCGTCTTGTTTTGGTCATCCCTATGAAACTGAAATAATATGGAGGTTAAACCTATAAATCCATTTCTCTTTCATGATTGACTTCTCTTCTACTACTCGCACCCCTCTCTAGAATGCGCAAATCTGCTTTACTTGCCTCTAGAAATCCTTCTTCGGTAACTCGCACTAGCTATACTAGAAAGCCTCCTACATGTTATGCACTCTGGAAATCTGAGAAAATATGGAAATCTCCTCTATTCAGTGTGTTTTTCTCTTCATATCCGTACACAGATCTGCAGCTAAAACCCTCACTGCAAAAAATTTTCACCCAGATATGCTCAATGAACTAAATTATCTTCTCACCAGCATCCTCTATTTGGAAAATCCACTAAAAATTATTATAATCATGAATCCATGCAATTACACTGCAATTTCTTGTTATCGTGAATTCATGTACTCAAGAATTATTTCAATCACATGCGAATTCATGTAATCGTGAATCTTTTAATCATGTGTGAATTCTTCTAATCGTAAAATCCGGCAATCAATTTATGAATTCCTACAAAAAAACTCAATGCTCCTAGGGCAAGAATCATGTGGCCACAAAAGGATCCAAATATTGTATTTCCAGACATTATTTATAACTTCAAAGATTATCAAGATCTCTGGTGGGATATCTTATGCAATGAAGAAAGGTCATAAATTGATTATACACTGTTGAAATATGGACCTGTGGATATCACACAGCTATTAATTCACCCAGATTTGCTACAAGAATGGTGGGGATGGTATGGGATAAAAAAAACAACCATGGATCCAAGCTACTTTGAAAGGGACTTCCATTGTGATTGTGAAAAATGCTCTAATTGTTTTCATTACCCCTGCAAGACAATTGCACATCTACAAAATTATCCTCACAATCTCATACTGGGTTATTTTATGAGAGGACATCATCATTGGTTATTCCTAGCTAAGGTAAAACATCAAATTATACTTGGAAAACCAATGATTTTCAGAAGAATATATACAAAAGCTTGGGATACAAGTGTATTTTATCATCATGCAAATGGTATATTCCCTGGTACAAATCCGTTAGGAACATAATTAAAATCATTTAGGTTCCTGTGGGCTCCTGTCCAAAAAAGCATCCACAGTGTACAGTCATGTCTTGTCCTTTGATTTTGATAATGACTGTTTTTCGTGGGATTCCCCACAAAATCTCCATAATGTAATTTTTTTATGAATGTTTTCCATAGGATTTTAAATACAATCTCTATTGTGTAATACTATTCCGAGACTCGGAGTACTTCTCTGACTTCTGGTGTAATTTGATCCACATCTCAGAATATTAGTACGAAAATTATTGTGAGTCTACATTTTCTAGTGTTTGTCCCCTCCTCAACCTATAAATAAGATTAAGGCTCATTTTAGACATCGAAAGTTTCAGAGTTGAGAGTTTGAGTCTTTGAGTCTTTTTCTTTGGTTGGAGTCTCAAGAGTAGTCTTATTTCTCTACACCTGTGAATGACTGTTTGATATGCTTGCATCACGAAGTTGTTCTCTCTTAGAGGTTGAGTTTGAAAATCCTATGTATCAGGGCCTAACAACCCTGGTAAGAAACTAAAGTGGTTGAAATCATTAGGTACTGAAGCCTTTGTGTATCTAGAATTCATAAACAAAGTCTACAAAAGGCCAGGTAGCCTCCAGATCTCATTTTTTCGTAAAAGTGAAATATCTGGTAAATGCCTCAGTAGTTTATCTCTGAATGAATTCATTGTAATCCATACTTCCAAAGATTAATAAAAAGAGAATTTTTCCACAAATTCCCATTGAATTATTTTGATAATGTTTTGTTTCTATATTCTGTGAGAGAAGAGGTTCATTCGAGGTTTACCATAGGTTCACCCAGAGTCTAGGAAATTCTGCTCACTAAAGCAGGAGACCAGAAAGAGCATCGATACTTGAAGACTCAGACGTTCGTGTACTGGTTCGCGTAAAATTTTTTGTATTCTTCACAGAAGATAGAGGAAACTTTTTGGAAGCATCATTTCTTTGTTGGAGGAAGACCCTGCTCCAAATTTGTATCAGTTCCAGTAATGTCTGGTTCATACAGGTATTAATCTTTAAATTCTTCAAAATAACATGGAACCTAGAAGAATATATGTTTCATTCAGAGAACTCCAAAAGGAAGAAACACAAGAAAATAATTTTGATATGGAAAATTTGTTTCATTCTTCATTCTCTTCAATAGTTAATTCTGCAGAATTAGAATTAGTGGTAAGTCAATCTTCAGCCTGATGGGCTCTCCCCGCCATTACTCGGTCATAAATTTATGGTGATTTATCTGTTTTTAACCAAAAATCCATAACCAAGGTCACAGTAAAATAATGTGTTTCTCAGATCCAATAAAATGTTCAAACAATCCAAACCATTTCTCTTTTGGATCCCAAGAAACTTCAAGAAGAAGCCCGAAGACATGGTACATCTTATCTACATCTTGGCTATATTTGGGTAGGGACAAATTCCTTAACACATCGAGGACTTAATACATATGTGTTGGAGGCATAGTTGCACCATTATCAAATGGTCATGTTTGGTTTGATTTCCATCCAAATTTTTCAGTTTATGTGTATAATGAACATATTAAGGACATCCTTGAGTTGCAGATCAAAACCAATGGTTTTGATATGAAGAAAAAGAGAAATAATATTGCAGTCCACACCAAATTTTATTTCAGGCACACCAATACCTTATACCCTGCCACTCTCCAACACAACCAAGAATCAAAATCTAGCACCTTGGTTATTATAGATGCTCATAATAAAAAAATCAAGTATCAGACTATTAGATGGGAAGACCTTTGTTTCCCTAAAAATTTGGTAGTAGATCTACCATAGTTTCCAAAAATACAGAATATAACAACTCCTCAAATACAAGAAGGACCCTCTGAGGCTACTTTGTCCTTCCCTAGAAGATCTACTCTAGATTGCAAGAGAATACAAGAAGCTTGTCACAAATTTTGCATTTCTCTACTCTTGAAGTAAAATTTCCTGCTTGCCAGTCAATATTCTGCCTCCAGTCTCTTGCAGACTTTGTCCTTCATCAAAATCATAATCCTAGGACTTGAGAAGCTCCTCCCACTACTACTGTCAATCCATGTCCAAACCCAAAATGTTCTGACATTCCATTCTGGCATGATATTATCCTCATGATTCATGAACTACCAACTCTTGAAAATGAAGATCCTCGTCTCACTGATATGTTTAGTAAAATGTGCCCTCCAAGCATGCCAATATATGCATTAGGATATCTTGAATAATTAGACAACCTAATACCATCCTCAAGGTTTGAAAATTTTGTTCCAGTACATGGCCATCAAAACCAGATATGTACAAATTGTTCTCTCTTATGGATGGGTGTCCCAAATACAAAATAAATTTTGAATGCATGATGAAAATGCTAAACTGGGATCTCTATACACATCCAAAATCAAGATAATTTGGTCTCGGTACCCCTAATGATAAATAATATTATCTTTCTCCCCAATGGAAAGAATGCATGGAGGAGTCAAATTCATGGATCTCTTTCTATGTCTCAAAAAAAATTAGGGGAACAAACAGAAGTAGATATGGCACATGCTCATACATCATCTACATAAAGACATTTGTAGACAGCTTGTGATGGAAGCAAGCTAGAGTCTAGTACCACATTCCCTCAATACAAAGGAGTTTTGATGGGAGAAGAGAATAATAAAGCTAAAGCCATTCCTTTAGTTTTAAAGGATGATTCAGCCCTAGGGATAGATGGAAGGAACAAATAAATTTGACCAATACAACAATAAAAGGACCAGAAATGAATATGGTTAAAAATCATATATAAAAATAATGTTTTATTTCATTATTAGTTGATGTACGTAGTGTGAATAAAACATTGATTGATTTAAATTACACAATCATCTGCCCAGATTGAAAACATAGAGAAAAAGGTAGACTTAGCATTTGAATCTACTCAGAGTCTTATAGGAGAACTTTTTGAAAATTTTGATGGAATGGCTATATCTCCTAAAGATAAGGATATCCCAACCTCTATGTTATTTATTCATCATGTGCCTATACAGCATGCCACAAAACTTGTAGAAAATTTTTCATTTCTGTTCCAAAAAGATAAAATCCAGAATCCTCACAACAACATCTTCTACCTATATATGAGCCAATTCACTCTGCACCAAACCTTAGTGGCAAAGGGAAAAATCTTGAAATGCTTAAAACATATGCTTTTAAGCGTGGTTGATCAAATTAGACAAATGATTGACCAAATTTATACATAATATAAGCTAATGTGCATGAGAGGGAATTTTGAAGTAGAATCTTGCAAAACCCTCATCCAATGCTTTAAAGACACCCTACAAAGATGGTGGGAATTAGAATTTTCAAATATGGTGGGAATTATAATTTTCCCATGCACTAATTGCAAAAATGGAAGAAGAAGTTGTCAAAGATGAAGCTCGAGATCATTAACCTCCTTTGTTCTAGAACATTGGTGTGGGGCAATAATAGAAATTGCAAATAAACACGAAATGGTATGAACCTTAAGTGTAAAAATATGTCCCAATAAGAAGCTTTCCATAGAGAATGGACACTCATCTATATGGATGAGCCTCAACAACCTACTCTTTTCATCTACACGTATGTTCTCCCAACAAATAGAAATATGGACATAGGTGGTATTGTGCAGTTTTACCAAATTTTTCATTTGATTCCCCTTGCAATCACCATGGATCACTGTGAAACAATAGATCCAAAGTTTGGAAATAAACAAGCTCCCAACATTGGGCAGACCAAAACAAAGATGGAGGAAACCAAAGTTAATATGGTGGGAGATAGAGAAAAAAGATGACGGGTGATTAATATTAATATTGGTTTATTATTATTAAATTTAAATTTAATATTAATTTTAAAATGAATAATAAATAAGCCTTTATAGTATAGGTAGATATCACAGTTGTTGGTCCAATTTGTAAGCACAATGTAAAGTATCAAATCTAGCCCAAAAAATGTTGATTTTGTACATCTTAATTGGATATGAGATAAAAGGTAGCTTACCTATGTCATTTTTACCTCAATGGAAGACACTTATTTCATTTGTTCAATCATCTAGGGTAACTATGGTAGAACTAATGGATTAGAGCCCTTTCCTTATACCACATCCTCGTAGGAGACAAAACCTCTAGGGTTCTAGGATCTCAAACCACCTCCACACAGCTTGAGGTTCAATATTATGGTGGAGTTTCTTGAAATGCAGTAATCCTTCAACTTATATCTTGACAGGCTTAGTGTGTTTGCAGGAAAACCTAGCTGATTATATATACATTGTATAGGATTTTTCACTAAGTTCTAATCCATGACCTAGAAAAGGAAATAATTATCATTTAAAGACTATCCATAACCTAGAAAAGGAAATAATTCCCATTTAAATACTATCCATGAACCATAAAAGGAAATAATTCCCATTTAAAGACTATGAAAATCTAAAAAAATATAAGCCATAACACACACACACACACACACATTTATATATTCAATGCATATCACATTAAAACAAAATTCTAATAATTCTAAAACAATTCAAAGAAAAATACATAAATTTTGTATTTAATTATGTTAGCTATGTTGCAGCAACCATTTAGAAGTGTTGCAACATAAGTGTGGGGTTGAGTATCTCAAGAAGTATAAGGAATGAAAAAATTACAGGAGGAAGGGGATATTTACATAATCATCCAAAAATAGTGAAGTGTTTTTTTCCTCCTAATGGTAAAGCTTATTTTAGGGATCTAATGAAGAATGTTTCTCATTCTCCAAGCCTAAAAATATTTCACAATCACTATTTCCATAGATGAAGACCTTGTTTCTTCTAGGAAACCTTCTATTATTATATTTATATTATATGTAGGTAGATAGATTATATATTTATTCACAAAAAATCACCAAATTTATTCCACCCATTTATTCAACTTTCAAACTATCAAAACACATTCCAAGTGTTTCACATAAAGAAAATAATTTGTCTATATATTTTAGATTAAAAAAAATTGCAAAGCAATTAGTATTTATAATTTCAAAAATAAAGATGTGCTAACTTTTTGATACCATACATCTACAAATTATTAATTAACATACATATAATGCCCAAATCAAAAACAAAAAATCCAACCTGTTCATTTATTTTCTACAATAACTAAATGTTATTTTACATTTAATCAATTTAACAAATTAATTCAGCCCAAATATCTAAATTCTAATCACAACCCACCTATTTCAGATATAAGAAATTTTAAAGAAAAAATTCTATGATAACAACACTAGTAGATCTAGAACAATTCATCCAAATATCTCAGTATCAATTTATTATAATTACAACATGGTTTGTAATTGAATAAGCACTCTCATAACCACTTCCCCATAACTATGTATTTGAGTAGACACTCTCCTAACCAATACTATAAATATGTTTTTAGTGTAAACAGTAGCACACTACTTTTTGCCACTTTTCTTCAATCCTGCTCCACCAAAACTACCCTTCTGTGCTGCCTTACCTTTCAAGTCCTTCAACCCCTATCATCAAAAAAAAAAAATTAAAAATTATATAAAATCCCAAATAAAGAAACATTGCCACAAAGAAGTTTCATCCTTTATCTAGTAAATACTAAAGTTCAAGAAAATAATAAGAAAGTATACCTTCTCCTCTTCCTTTTTCTTCTTAATATAAGCTAGGGCAACCTGCAGCCAAACCATAAACAAAAGACCAAATGAACTCAGTATGTCTTTTAAAACTTCTACGATACAACTACCGCAAATTTTAAATATTACAAATATATATATGAGCTCACCTCGTCATAAACCGCTTTAACCTTCTTTGGCTGCTTGAGAGGCTTAGACTTTCCACCTGAACAACCACACGTGAAATCAAACACAGAGATAAATGACATCACCGTGGGTCCAAAGACTCGACAAAATTTGAGGATCCGAAAAAACAATAAATAATAACGAATTGGGATCGAAGTGGTTACCTTGCTTGCCAGACATTGTCGCTGTGTATATGGGTACAGACTATCCAGAGAGACTTGCGAGAAAAATTGTAACTATGTATGGGTTGCTATATGTTCACTGTATCTAATTTAACCTAACCCTATATTCACTAAATCTCTGTTGCGTGACGTGAACTTTGTATGCCAGATCGTATTTCGCCGTCGCTTAGCGTATAATCCCGCAACTTCATAATTTGTTTTACGCTTGAAAGAGTTTTTATATACAACCTGCACATCCACCGTTATTCAATGGCTTCGTTATTGGTCGGCCACATCTTTCGTTATAGAATTTTAGGGCAGTTTTATATTGTGTTTCTATGAATTTTTTAATTTATTTGCAGTGCTTATATTTATAATTAAAAATTTTCAAAAATTAGATTTTATATATTCAGATTTAAAGTTATTAGGAATAAGATTTTATTTATTTTAATTTAAAGTTGTGTGGGATGTATGTTTGTTTTATGAGCAAGTACTATGACAATTAGTATAGTAATTATGTAGATAGGTAATTTTTATATATTAATGATTTATTGATGGCTTAAAATAAGAGATTTTGGTATATTGTTTTTCATGTAAATGAATTTATTACTAATATTTTTAATTTTTAAATTTAGATTCTAAATTTATTGTTCAACTTAATAATTGCAAAATATTTTTTCATAATTAAAATTATTAGATAAATTAAAACAATTTAAACATATTAATAATATTTTTATTCCTTTAAATTTATTTTTAAATTAGTTTATATTTTTAGTATTATAAATTTACTATTCAACTTGTAATTGCTAAAGTTAATTTTTCATAATGAAATTTATTGGATAAATTGAAACATAAATTTAGAGAATTTTTTATAAATATTTAATTATTTATAAAAAAGTTATATATATAATTGAGAGCTACATTAAGATTTATTGACATTAAATAAAATGGGAGAAGATGGCTACTCTCAGTTTCTAAAACATAACACAAAATTAGTATAGGCCATCCACAAGATTAGGAATCTAAAGTTATGATGCATAAGATTTTATTTATCTTAATTTAAAGTTATGTGGGATGTATGTTTGTTTTATGAGTTACTGCTAAGACAATTAGTATAATAATTATGTAGATAGGGAATTTTTATATAGTAATTGTTTTTGTTAATTAGTAATGTTGATTGATGATTTAAAATAAGAGATTTTGGTATATTCTCTTTTATGTGAATGGATTTATTACTAATATTTTACTTTTTTAAATTTAGATTATAAATTTATTATTCAATTTGGTAATTGTAAAGTAATTTTTTTCATAATGAAAATTATTAGATAAATTAAGATAGTTTAGACATATTAATAATAATATTATTTCTTTAAAATTATTTATGTTTTTAGTATTATAAATTGACTATTCAGCTTGTAAGAGAGTTAATTTTTCATAATGAAATTTATTGGATAAATTGAAACAAAAGTTTAGAGAAGTTTTTATAAATATTTAATTACTTAAATTTTCGTTAAAAAAATTTATATATATAATTTTGAGAACTACATGAGGATTTATTGAAATTAAATAAAATGGGAGAAGATGGCTACTCTCACTGTCTAAAACAAAACACAAATAGTATAGGCCATCCACAAGAATACTAATCTAAGATTTTATTTATTTTAATTTAAAGTTATGTGCAGTGTATGTTTTTTTATGAGTAAGTGCTATGACAATTAGTATAGTAATTATGTAGATAGGGATTTTTTATATAGTAATTGTTTTGTTAATTATCGAATGTTGATTGATGGTTTAAAATAAGAGATTTTGGTATATTCTCTTCTATGTGAATGGATTTATTACTAATATTTTTACTTCTTTAAATTTAGATTATAAATTTATTGCTCAATTTAGTAATTGCAAAGTAATTTTTTCATAATGAAAACTATTAGATAAATTAAGACAGTTTAGACATATTAATAATATTTTTATTCTTTTTTAAATTTATTTTTAAATTATTTTATGGAGACAGAGATTTACTTTTCCTGCATAAAATAAAGGAAGCGATATTAGAGTTTATATAAAACCAACGGAAATTTCTTTAGGTAACAAGATAATTTGCAAACTCAAGATTACTTGAGGGAGAGGGAGTCGAAGTAAACTCTGCGTTAAACCATGGTATCTACCCAGAGACGCGCTTAGAGCTATGAGTTATTAGCCAAGTAAATATTAAAACTAGGAATTAAAAATGATGGCGAAAGAATTTAATCATTACCACAAAAGATCAATAAACGACCTCTTGTATCAGGGCCAAGCCCTACGAGGCTAATGGTTACCATTATATCATGAACAAAAATAAAAAGAGAGTGCATTAAGAAATTTCGCTTAGAGAGCGTAGGGAAAATTGAAAAAAAAAATTGGGACAAATCGAATACCAGTGAAATAAATTTACTAACCTCGTCCACTACACATATTGCAACAGAGAATGGAAACGTAGCTTACCGTAACAAAAACGGGCTGAATCACTCACAGTGAATCGAGCATGCTTACTTCTCCTTTAGGCTATGAGAGGAAACACACTGATGCCATGGACGAGCAAAGCAAATGAATGTTAATGCTTGGAAAGTTAAACAAGATATACCCCGCTATAGGTGCAACCCTAGGAAAATCGTAACCCTACAGGTGGCGGCTTCATCTGGTGAATACGTACGTTGAATAGTAAGGATCGATGGAGAGTAAGTGAAGTTTTCTCATGTCAAAATAAACAATGAATTCGCCGACCATTACATAAATGTGGAGAACCGGAACGTACTCATCAAATCTCGAGAAGAGCATAGTAAATCAATTACGGAGGATAACCAGTGAGATTCGTATAAAGGTTCATAAATAACCCTAATGCAATTCCCAACGTTTTGAAGAGTTGTAAGTATAAATCATCAAACGAGTTACACTGCATCCTTATTCCACATCCATAAATATTATAAGTGAATTAAGGTGCCAAGGAATCAATCCATAGGCCAGATTCGAATGATAAAACAATGAGTATCATGAATTAAACCATTTTATAAAACATACAATTAACCTTTGTAAGATATTAACATAGAAATCCATTTAATATATAGATTTATTCATAAGCAAGTTAAGAATCTTGGCAATCATATGTTACCACTAGGGAATTGGTATGAGGTTATCCCAAAGTAATTATGGATGCATAAAAAGGTCCAAAAATGTAAATATGAAGTGTTACTCTATCATTGAAATAATGATAGTCTAAGAATAATTAGAGTCAAGATAGAATTGACTAAGTAGTTTTAGGATATATATATACATATATATATATCCATTTTTATGAAGGATAAATCATATATATATGAGAATAGAGTGGGTATCTAGTACTATGAGTTGTTATAGATCTTATATCAAAAACCTCTGTAGGGGAATTATATTGGAAATAGAAAGAAGTAACTAAGTTTAAAGTCTGCATTATATTTAATAGAGGTATATTAAATATAAATATCGTATGAAGCCTTTATGAATGTCTATTAAGTAGCTAATTGAATAGCATTAATTTTCATAGACAATGAAAATAATTACTTGAAGACAATAAGATAGTCTAGTTGGAAAGCAACGGGAAAAAAAAATAAAAAATAAAAAAAATTGAGGAAAGTGAGCGACATTACAACTTCACCTAAAGTAGAATCCTCCTTCCTCTAGTTTCCTGTTATATGAGTCTCCATGGGTTTGTTTCCCTCCATGTGGAACTTCCTCAGTATCTCATTGGCATACTTTTCCTGAGATACAAATATCTCCCTATCTCTTTGCCAAATTTCTAATCCAATGAAACAGTTCAAGAGACCCATGTCCTTCATCTCAAATTCTCTTTCAAGATCCTCATTGCAAGACTTGATGAGTTTCTCATCACTTGTATGCATAAAATCATCAACATAAAGTAAAACAATCAAAATTTTACCTTCTACCACAATATGGTAAAGGTTCACATTTGATTCACTCTTGGTCGAGCCCAACCCATGAACTATTTTTCGATCCTGGTGTACCAAGCACACACCTACCTTGCTCTCTTGAGTCTACACTCATGTGAATCTCTGTATAAGGTCTAAAAACCTTCCAGTTTCTTAAAGTACACCTCTTCCTCAATCAATCCATTGAGGAATTTTGTCTTTACATCCATCCACTGTATCTGTCAGCAACCGGAAGTTTTCTTCTCTGATTCATCCCTCATTAACTCCTCATAGCCAAAGGCATTGGGGCCACTTGTTTTTCTTTTAACGAAAGAAATTGTGGGTAAGGTATGTGTTTCAAGGGTGTTAAATTTTATTTATTTTCACCTTTGTTTCAGGTTGGTTTTATTTTTATTTACCATGCTCGCATATTTTGGGGAATTTTACAGGGTACCATTCGAAATCCATATTACGAATCCCATTTTCCAACAGAAAATTTTGTGAGTCTTCATTATTGGTCAGTTAAAGAATCCACCCTCACCATACTTTGGACTGTGTATTTATTTATTTATTTTGTTTTTCCAGAATGACCTTATTCATTATTAGTTATTTGATTGATCACTGCATGTGAATTAAATCTGATTTAATTCATTGGACCTATCACTATCCCGTCCATCAGTTAGAACTAGTTAAACTGATTTTAACTCAAATAATTAATTTAAAAAATTATAGCTCAAACTAAACTGCAATTTCACCCCCTAAAAATTAGAGTGAACTCTACATGCCTCCAGTTTGACCCTCAACTCGATTTGACTGAGTTCACTAAGTCTTCCCAACTCATTTAACTCATATAGGTTGTCATGTGATATGGAATTACAATTTCCTTCTAATTTAATTAATGGAAAAATACATTAGGGGAATTTTAAGGTCTAAAATGGGCATCCTAAGGAAATTATAAAATAATAGTGGAAATAATAAAATAAGATTTGATTACATTATCAAATTTTGGAGGGAAAAAAGAAAAAATTACCTTTTCAACTCATATTTTCAACTTATCTACCAAATTTTTTACTTAAATTTTGAGCGGGAGTACTCATTGGATGAAAAATTTAATTCCTCATCCAAGGAGTACCCATGTTGCATACTTTCGATGGATCATACTACATGAAAAATAATAAATACATGGAAAACATGATTGCAATCACGTTTTTCATGTATTTCTCATTTTTCATATATCAAGGTCCATCAAAAGTATGAAACATGGGTACTCCTTGGATGAGGAATTAAATTTTTCATCCAACGAGTACTTCCGCTCGAAATTTGAGTAAAATCTTTGGGATATAAGTTGAAAATACGAGTTGAAAAAGTTATTTTATTATTTTATTAATTTTTTAATATTTTTACCCTTTTACTTAAAAAATGGTGAATCATCCCCCATGGTTGACATCATTATCTTGAATCCTATTGGTCCTTATAACGTTTATTTTGGTTGTACATTTTTCTTAGGAGGCCATTTTAGACCTCAAAATTCCCTTAATGAATTAAGTCTTCTTCTTGTTTCCAATTTCAACACTCTTGATATGAATCTGGTCACTTAGTTTAGATTTTAACTAGGATTTACCAAATTAACATGGCCCAAATCCTCTAAATATACAAGTAAAATATTTTGAAAATTTTCCCCCCTTCTACAAATCCTACAAACTTTAGTAAATACAAATTTCTACAATCACCTTGTGAATTCACACGATCCTTTTAAGTATCTGCTTTCTCTCCCTGCAAAATAACTTGGATGAAGTTATCCGACTCCCTTGTGAAACCATTGAGAGTTGTTCTGACTAGTTCATCTCTAACATTTTGAATCTCGATGAGATAGGGTATAACTCCTCCTTTCTACATTCTTGTGGCCCTCAGCTTCTCCTTGAGAATTAGCTTTCGATTCTTTGATGGATTCTTTGAGAATTAGCATCCCACATTCCTTTGTTAGTCTATATCTCTTTTTCCTTACTCCTTGCGTCTTGTTGTGGTCATCCCTCTAAAACTGAAATAATATGGAAGTTAAACCTATAAATCCATTTATCTTTCATGATTGACTTCTCTTCTACTACTCGTACTCCTCTCTAGAATGTGCAAATCTTCTTTACTTGCCTCCAGAAATCCTTCTTCGGTAACTCGCACTAGCTATACTAGCAAGCCTCCTACATGTTATGCACTCTAGAAATCTGAGAAAATATGGAAATCTCCTCTATTCAGTGTGTTTTTCTCTTCATATACCTACACAGATCTGCAGCTAAAACCCTCACTGCAAAAAAATTTCACCCAGATATGCTCAATGAACTAAATTATCTTCTCACCAGAATCCTCTATTTGGAAAATCCACTAAAAATTCTTATAATCATGAATCCATGCAATTACACTGCAATTTATTGTTATCATGAATTCATGTACTCAAGAATTATTTCAATCACATGCGAATTCATGTAATCGTGAATTATTTTAATCATGTGTGAATTCATATAATCGTAAAATTCGGCAATCAATTTATGAATTCCTGCAACAAAACTCAATGCTCCTAGGGCAAGAATCATGTGGCCACAAAAGGATCCAAATCTTGTATTTCCAGACATGATTTATAACTTCAAATATTATCAAGATCTCTCGTGGGATCTCTTATGCAATGAAGAAAGGTCATAAATTGATTATACACTGTTAAAATTTGGACCTGTGGATATCACACAGCTATTAATGCAACCATATTTGCTAAAAGAATGGTGGGGATGGTATGGGATAAAAAAAACAGCCATGGAACCAAGATACTTTGAAAGGGACTTCCACTGTGATTGCGAAAAATGCTCTGAGTGTTTTCATCAGCCCTGCAAGACTATTGCAGATCTACAAAATTATCCTCACAATCTCGTACTGGGTTATTTTATGAGAGGACATCATCATTGGTTATTCCTAGCTAAGGTAAAATATCAAATTATACTTGGAAAACCAATGATTTTCAGAAGAATATATACACAAGCTTGGGATACAAGTGGATTTTATCATCATGTAAATGGTAGATTCCCTAGTACAAATCCGTTAGGAACATAATTAAAATCATTCAGGTTCCTGTGGGCTCCTGTCCAAAAAAGCATCCATAGTGTACAATCGTGTCTTGTCACTTGATTTTGATAATGATTGTTTTTCGTGGGATTCCTAACAAAATCTCCACAATGTAAATTTTTTATGAATGTTTTCCATAGGATTTTAAATACAATCTCTATTTTGTAATACTATTCCGAGACTCGGAGTACTTCTCCAACTTCTGGTGTGATTTGATCCACATCTCAGAATATTAGTACGAAAATTATTTCCAGTCTACATTTTCTAGTGTTTGTCCCCTCCTCAACCTATAAATAAGAGTAAGGCTACTTTTAGACATCGAATGTTTCAGAGTTGAGAGTTTGATTCTTTGAGTCTTTTGCTTTGGTTGGAGTCTGAAGAGTAGTCTTATTTCTCCACACCTGTGAACGACTGTTCGATATGCTTGCATCACGAAGTTGTTCGCTCTTAGAGGTTGAGTTTGAAAAGCCTGTGTATCATGGCCTAAAACCCCTGGTAAGAAACTAAAGTGGTTGAACTCATTAGGTACTGAAGCTTTTGTGTATCTAGAATTCATAAACAAAGTCTACAAAAGGCCAGGTAGCCTCCAGATCTCATTTTTTCATAAAAGAGACATATCTGGTAAATGCCTCACTAGTTTATCTCTGAATGAATTCATTGTAATCCATACTTCCAAAGATTAATAAAAAGATAATTTTTCCACAAATTCCCATTGAATTATTTTGAGAATGTTTTGTTTCTATATTCTATGAGAGAAGAGGTTCATTTGAGGTTTGCCATAGGTTCACCCAGAGTCTAGGAAATTCTTCTCACTAAAGGCAAGAGACCAGAAAGAGCATCGATACTTGAAGACACAGAGGTTCGTGTACTGGTTCGCGTAAAAGTTTGTGTATTCTTCACAGAAGATAGAGGAAACTTTTTGCAAGCTTCATTTCTTTGTTGGAGGAAGACCCTGCTCCAAATTGGTATGAGATCCAGTAATGTCTGGTTCATATAGGTATTAATATTTAAATTCTTCAAAATAACATGGAACCTGGAAGAAGATATGTTTCATTCAGAAAACTCCAAAAGGAAGAAACACAAGAAAATAATTTTGATATGGAAAATTTGTTTCATTCTTCATCCTCTTCAATAGTTAATTCTGCAGAATTAGAATTAGCAGTAAGTCAATCTTCAGCCTGATGGGCTCTCCCCGCCATTACTCGATCATAACTTTATGGTGATTTATCTATTTTTAACCAAAAATCCATAACCAAGGTCACAGTAAAATAATGTGTTTCTCAGATCCAATAAAATGTTCAAACAATCCAAACCATTTCTCTTTTGGATCCCAAGAAACTTCAAGAAGAAGCCCGAAGACATGGTACATCTTATCTACATCTTGGCTATATTTGGGTAGGGATAAATTCCTTAACACATCGAGGACTTAATACATATGTGTTGGAGGCATAGTTGCACCATTATCAAATGTTCATGTTTGGTTTGATTTCCATCCAAATTTTTCAGTTTATGTGTATGATGAACATATTAAGGACATCCTCGAGTTGCAAATCAAAACCAGTGGTTTTGATATGAAGAAAAAGAGAACTAATATTGCAGTCCACACTAGAGTTTATTTCAGACACACCAATACCTTATACCCTGCCACTCTCCAACACAACCAAGAATCAAAATCTAGCACCTTGGTTATTATAGATGCTCATAATCAAAAAATCAAGTATCATACTATTAGATGGGAAGACCTTTGTTTCCCTAAAAATTTTGTAGTAGTTCTACCATAGTTTCCAAAAATATAGAATATAACAACTCCACAAATACAAGAAGGACCCTCTGAGGCTAATTTTTCCTTCCCTAGAAGATCTACTCTAGATTGCAAGAGAATACAGGAAGCTTGTCACAAATTTTGCATTTCTCTACTCTTTAAGTAAAATGTCTTGCTTGCGAGTCAATATTCTGCCTCCAGTCTCTTGCAAACCTTGTCCTTCATCAAAATCATAATCCTAGGACTCGAGAAGCTCCTCCCACTACTACTGTCAATCCATGTCCAAACCCAAAATGTTCTGACATTCCATTCGTGCATGATACTATCCTCATGATTCATGAACTACCAACTCTTGAAAATTAAGATCCTTGTCTCACTGATATGTTTGTAAAATGTGCCCTCCAAGCATGCCAAGATATGCATTAGGATATCTTGAAGGATTAGACAACCTAATACCATCCTCAAGGTTTGAAAATTTTGTTCCAGCACACGGCCATCAAAACCAGATATGTACAATTTCTTCTCTCTTATGGATGGGTGTCCCAAATACAAAATAAATTTTGAATGGATGATGAAAATGCTAAATTGGTATCTCTATACACATCCAAAATCAAGAGAATTTTGTCTCGGTACCCCTAATGATAAAAAATATTATCTTTCTCCCCAATGGAAAGAATATATGGAGTCAAATTCATGGATCTCTTTCTATGTCTCAAAAAAAATTAGGGGAACAGACAGAAGTAGATATGGCAGATGCTCATACATCATCTACATAAAGACATTTGTGGACAGCTTGTGATGGAAGCAAGCTAGATTCTAGTACCACATTCCCTCCATACAAAGGAGTTTTCATGGGAGAAGAGAATAATAAAGCTAAAGCCATTCCTTTAGTTTTAAAGGATGATTCAGCCCTAGGGATAGATGGAAGGAACAAATAAATTGGACCAATACAACAATAAAAGAACCAGAAATGAATATGGTTAAAAATCATATATAAAAATAATGTTTTATTTCATTATTAGTTGATGTACGTAGTGTGATTAAGCATTGAATGATTTAAATTACACAATCATCTGCCCAGATTGAAAACATGGAGAAAAAGGTAGACTTAGAATTTGAATCTACTCAAGGTCTTATAGGAGAACTTTTTAAAAAAATTGAGGGAATGGCTATATCTCCTAAAGATAAGGATATCCCAACCTCTATGTTATTTAGTCATCATGTGCCTATACAGCATGCCACAAAACTTGTAGAAAATTTTTCATTTATGTTCCCAAAAAATAAAATCCAGAATCCTCACAACAACATCTTCTACCTATATATGAGCCAATTCACTCGGTACCAGCCCTTAGTGGCAAAGGGAAAATTCTTGAAATGCTTAAAACATATGCTTTTAAGCATGGTTGATCAAATTAGACAAATGATTGACCAAATTTATACATAATATAAGCTAATGTGCATGAGAGGGAATTTTGAAGTAGAATCTTGCAAAACCCTCATCCAATGCTTTAAAGACACCCTACAAAGATGGTGGGAATTAGAATTTTCAAATATGGTGGGAATTATAATTTTCCCATGCACTAATTGCAAAAATGGAAGAAGAAGTTGTCAAAGATGAAGCTCGAGATCATTAACCTCCTTTGTTCTAGAACATTGGTGTGGGGCAACAATAGAAATTGCAAATAAACACGAAATGGTATGAACCTTAAGTGTAAAAATATGTCCCAATAAGAAGCTTTCCATAGAGAATGGACACTCATCTATATGGATGAGCCTCAACAACCTACTCTTTTCATCTACACGTATGTTCTCCCAACAAATAGAAATATGGACATAGGTGGTATTGTGCAGTTTTACCAAATTTTTCATTTGATTCCCCTTGCAATCACCATGGATCACTATCTAGTCAACACAAGGTTGTTTCGATATAAGCATAGCTCGCCTATTTAGAAACAATAGATCCAAAGTTTGGAAATAAAAGAGCTCCCAACATTGGGCAGACCAAAACAAAGATGGAGGAAACCAAAGATAATATGGTGGGAGATAGAGAAAAAAGATGACGGGTGATTAATATTAATATTGGTTTATTATTATTAAATTTAAATTTAATATTAATTTTAAAATGATTAATAAATAAACCTTTCTAGTATAGGTAGATATCACAGTTGTTTGTCCAATTTGTAAGCACAATGTAAAGTATCAAATATAGCCCAAAAAATGTTGATTTTGTACATCTTGATTGGATATGAGATAAAAGGTAGCTTATCTATGTCATTTTTACCTCAATGGAAGACACTTATTTCATTTGTTCAATCATCTAGGGTAACTATGGTAGAACTAATGGATTAGAGCCCTTTCCTTATACCACATCCTTGTAGGAGACAAAACCTCTAGGGTTCTAGGATCTCAAACCACCTCCACACAGCTTGAGGTTCAATATTTTGGTGGAGTTTCTTGAAATGCAGTAATCCTTCAACTTATATCTTGAAAGGCTTAGTGTGTTTGCAGGAAAACCTAGCTGATTATATATACATTGTATAGGATTTTTCACTAAGTTCTAATCCATGACCTAGAAAAGGAAATAATTATCATTTAAAGACTATCCATAACCTAGAAAAGGAAATAATTCCCATTTAAAGACTATCCATGACCCATAAAAGGAAATAATTCCCATTTAAAGACTATGAAAATCTAAAAAAATATAAGCCATAACACACACACACACACACATTTATATATTCAATGCATATCACATTAAAACAAAACTCTAAAAATTCTAAAACATTTCAAAGAAAAATACATAAATTTTGTATTTAATTATGTTAGCTATGTTGCAGCAACCATTTAGAAGTGTTGCAACATAAGTGTGGGGTTGAGTATCTCAAGAAGTATAAGGAATGAAAAAATTACACGAGTAAGGGGATCTTTACATAATCATCCAAAAATAGTGAAGTGTTTTTTTCCTCCTAATGGTAAAGCTTATTTTAGGGATCTAATGAAGAATTTTTCTCATTCTCCTAGCCTAAAATATTTCACAATCACTATTCCCATAGATGAAGACCTTGTTTCTTTTAGGAAACCTTATATTATTATATTTATATTATATATAGGTAGATAGATTATATATTTATTCACAAAAACATCACCAAATTTATTCCACCCATTTATTCAAATTTCAAACTATCAAAACACATTCCAAGTGTTTCACATAAAGAAAATAATTTGTCTATATATTTTAGATAAAAAAATAATTGCAAAGAAATTAGTATTTATAATTTCAAAAATTAATATGTGCTAACTTTTTGATACCATACATCTAAAAATTATTCATTAACATACATATAATGCCCAAATAAAAAACAAAAAATCCAACCTGTTCATTTATTTTCTACAATAACTAAATGTTATTTACATTTAATCAATTTAACAAATTAATTCAGCCCAAATGTCTAAATTCTAATCACAACCCATACATATAATGCCCAAATCAAAAACAAAATCCAACCTGTTCATTTATTTTCTACAATAACTAAATTTTATTTTACATTTAATCAATTTAACAAATTAATTCAGCCCAAATGTCTAAATTCTAATCACAACCCACCTATTTCAGATATAAAAAATTTTAAAGAAAAAATTCTATGATAACAACACTAATAGATCTGGAACAATTCATCCAAATATCTCTTAAAAACCAGTATCAAGTTATTATAATTACAACATGGTTTGTAATTGAATAAGCACTCTCATAACCACTTCCCCATAACTATGTATTTGAGTAGGCACTCTCCTAACCAATACTATAAATATGTTTTTAGTGTAAACAGTCAATAACCCTGCTTTTTATACTTTTCTTCAATCCTGCTCACAAAACTACCCATACATCGCATACCTTTCAAGTCCTTCAACCCCTATCGTCAAAAAAAAAAAAAAAAAAATTTATATAAAATCCCTCCTGAAATAAAGAAACATGGCCACAAAGAAGTTTCATCCTTTATCTGGTAAATACTAAAGCTCAAGAAAATAATAAGAAAGTATACCTTCTCCTCTTCCTTTTTCTTCTTAATATAAGCTAGGTCAGCCTGCAGCCAAACCATAAACAAAAGACCAAATGAACTCAGAATGTCTTTTAAAACTTCTACGATACAACTACCGTAAATTTTAAATATTACAAATATATATATGAGCTCACCTCGTCATACTCCGCTTTAACCTTCTTTGGCTGCTTGAGAGGCTTAGCCTTTCCACCTGAACAACCACACGTAAAATCAAACACAGAGATAAATGACATCACCGTGGGTTCAAAGACTCGACAAAATGTAGGATCCGAAAAAACAATAAATAATAGCGAATTGGGATCGAAGTGGTTACCTTGCTTGCCAGACATTGTCGCTGTGTATATGGGTACAGACTATCCAGAGAGACTTGCGAGAAAAATTGTAACTATGTATGGGTTGCTATATGTTCACTGTATCTAATTTAACCTAACCCTATATTCACTGAATCTCTGTTGCGTGACGTGAACTTTGTATGCCAGATCGTATTTCGCCGTCGCTTAGCGTATAATCCCCGCAACTTCATAATTTGTTTTATGCTTGAAAGAGTTTTTATATACAACCTGCACATCCACCGTTATTCAATGGCTTCGTTATTGGTCGGCCACATCTTTCGTTATAGAATTTTAGGGCAGTTTTATATTGTGTTTCTATGAATTTTTTAATTTATTTGCAGTGCCTATATTTATAATTAAAAATTTTCAAAAATTAGATTTTATATATTCAGATTTAAAGATATGAGGAATAAGATTTTATTTATTTTAATATAAAGTTGTGTGGGATGTATGTTTCTTTTATGAGCAAGTACTATGACAATTAGTATAGTAATTATGTAGATAGGGAATTTTTATATATTAATGATTTATTGATGGCTTAAAATAAGAGATTTTGGTATATTCTTTTTCATGTAAATGAATTTATTACTAATACTTTTATTTTTTAAATTTAGATTATAAATTTATTGTTCAACTTGATAATTGCAAAATATTTTTTCATAATTAAAATTATTAGATAAATTAAGACACTTTAAACATATTAATAATATTTTTATTTCTTTAAATTTCTTTTTAAATTAGTTTATATTTTTAGTATTATAAATTTACTATTCAACTTGTAATTGCTAGAGTTAATTTTTCATAATGAAATTTATTGGATAAATTGAAACATAAATTTAGAGAAGTTTTTATAAATATTTAATTATCTATAAAAAAATTATATATATAATTGAGAGCTACATTAGGATTTATTGAGATTAAATAAAATGGGAGAACATGGCTACTCTCAGTTTCTAAAAAATAACACAAAATTAGTATAGGCCATCCACAAGATTAGGAATCTAAAGTTATGATGCATAAGATTTTATTTATCTTAATTTAAAGTTATGTGGGATGTATGTTTGTTTTGTGAGTGAGTGCTACGATAGGGAATTTTTATATAGTAATTGTTTTTGTTAATTATTAATGTTGAGTGATGGTTTAAAATAAGAGATTTTGGTATATTCGCTTTTATGTGAATGGATTTATTACTAATATTTTTACTTTTTTAAATGTAGATTATAAATTTATTATTCAATTTGGTAATTGTAAAGTAATGTTTTTCATAATGAAAATTATTAGATAAATTAAGATAGTTTAGACATATTAATAATAATATTATTTCTTTAAATTTATTTATGTTTTTAGTATTATAAATTGACTATTCAACTTGTAAGAATTTAATTTTCATAATGAAATTTATTGGATAAATTGAAACAAAAGTTTAAGTTTTTATAATATTTAATTATGAAAATTTTCATTAAAAAAAAAATTATATATAATTTTGAGAACTATGATTTATTGAATTAATAAATAGAGGAAGATAGCGACTCTCAACATCTAAAAGCAGCTTTAAATATTAATACATCACAAGAATAGGAATCTAAGATTTTATTTATTTTAATTTAAAGTTATGTGGAGTGTTTGTTTTTTTATGAGTAAGGGCTATGAAAATTAGTATAGTAATTATGTAGATAGGGATTTTTTATATAGTAATTGTTTTGTTAATTATCGAATGTTGATTGATGGTTTAAAATAAGAGATTTTGGTATATTCTCTTCTATGTGAATAGATTTATTACTAATATTTTTACTTCTTTAAATTTAGATTATAAATTTATTGCTTAATTTAGTAATTGCAAAGTAATTTTTTCATAATGAAAACTATTAGATAAATTAAGACAGCTTAGACATATTAATAATATTTTTGTTCTTTTTTAAATTACTTTCCTGCATAAAATAAAGGAGGCGATATTAAAATCGAGTTTATATAAAACCAACAGAAATTGCTTTAGGTAACAAGATAATTTGCAAACTCAAGATTACCTAACGAAGAGCGAGTCGAAGTAAACTAGGCGTTAAAGGATGGTATCTACACAAGAAATTGTAGGTAAGGTATGTGTTTCAAGGGTGTTAAATTTTATTTATTTTCACCTTTGTTTTAGGTTGGTTTTATTTTTATTTACCATGATCGCAGATTTTGGGGAAGTTTACAGGGTACCATTCGAAATCCCTATTACGAATCCCATTTTCCAACCGAAAATTTTTTGAGTCTTCATTATTGGTCAGTTAAAGAATCCACCCTCACCATACTTTGGACTGTATATTTATTTATTTATTTTGTTTTTCCAGAATGGCCTTATTCATTATTAGTTATTTGATTGATCACTGCATGTGAATTAAATCTGATTTAATTCATTGGACCTATCACTATCCCGTCCATCAGTTAGAACTAGTTAAACTGATTTTAACTCAAATAATTAATTTAAACAATTATAGCTCAAAATAAACTGCAATTTCACCCCCTAAAACTTAGAGTGAACTCTACATGCCTCCATTTTGACCCTCAACTGGATTTGACTAAGTTCACTAAGTCTTCCCAACTCATTTAACTCGTATAGGTTGTCATGTGATATGGAATTACAATTTACTTCTAATTTAATTAATGGAAAATTACATTAGGGGAATTTTAAGGTCTAAAATGGGCCTCCTAAGGAAATTATAAAATAATAGTGGAAATAATAAAATAATATTTGATTACATCATCAAATTTTGGAGGGAAAAAAGAAAAAATTACCTTTTCAACTCGTATTTTCAACTTATCTACCAAATTTTTTACTTAAATTTTGAGCGGGAGTACTCATTGGATGAAAAATTTAATTCCTCATCCAAGGAGTACCCATGTTGCATACTTTCCATAGATCATACTACATGAAAAATAAGAAATACATGAAAAACATGATTGCAATCACGTTTTTTCATGTATTTCTCATTTTTCGTATATCAAGGTCCATCAAAAGTATGAAACATGGGTACTCCTTGGATGAGGAATTAAATTTTTTATCCAACGAGTAATTCCGCTCGAAATTTGAGTAAAAACTTTGGGATATAAGTTGAAAATACGAGTTGAAAAAATAGTTTTATTATTTTCTTAATTTTTAATATTTTTCACCCTTTTACTTAAAAAATGGTTAATCATCCCCCATGGTTGACATCATCATCTTGAATCCTATTGGTCCTTATAAAGTTTATTTTGGTTGTACATTTTTCTTAGGAGGCCCATTTTAGACCTCAAAATTCCCCTAATGAATTAGAATCTTCTTCTTGTTTCCAATCTCAACACTCTCGAAAATATGAATCTAGTCCCGTGGTTGGAATTTTTA
Organism: Pinus albicaulis; assembly: GCA_034641835.2. Lineage (NCBI taxonomy): Eukaryota > Viridiplantae > Streptophyta > Pinopsida > Pinales > Pinaceae > Pinus > Pinus albicaulis. The sequence goes on from CM076571.1 coordinate 467,934,421, forward strand.
ACTAAGCTGCCAAATTAACACAGCTGGAAATCCTCTAGAAAATATACAGGTAAATATTTTAGAGAAATTATCCCCCTTCTACAAATCCACTACAAATTTCAGTAATCACAAATTTCTACAATCACACTATGAATTCCATACATGATCCCTTTTAAGTATCATATCTCACCTACAAATAACTTGGATGAAGGTATCTGACTCCCTTGTGAAACCATTGAGAGTTGTTTTGACTAGTTCATCTCTAACATTTTCAATCTCGATGAGATAGGGTATAACTCCTCCTTTCTACATTATTGTGGCCCTCAGCTTCTCCTTGAGAATTAGCTTCCGATTATTTGATGGATTCTTTGAGAATTAGCATCCCACATTCCTTTGTTATTCTATACCTCTTTTTCCTTACTCCTTGCGTCTTGTTGTGGTCATCCCTCTGAAACTGAAATAATATGGAGGTTAAACCTATAAATCCATTTCTCTTTCATGATTGACTTCTCATCTACTACTTGCACCCCTCTCTAGAATGCGCAAATCTACTTTACTTGCCTCCAGAAATCCTTCTTCGGTAACTCGCACTAGCCATACTAGCTAGCCTCCTAAATGTTATGCACTCTGGAAATCGGAGAAAATATGGAAATCTCCTCTATTCATTGTGTTTTTCTCTTCATATCCCTACACATATCTGCAGCTAAAACCCTCACTGCAAAACTTTTTCACCCAGATATGCTCAATGAACTAAATTATCTTCTCACCAGAATCCTCTATTTGGAAAATCCACTAAAAATTCTTATAATCATGAATCCATGCAATTACACTGCAATTTCTTGTTATCATGAATTCATGTACTCAAGAATTATTTCAATCACATGCGAATTCATGTAATCGTGAATTCTTTTAATCATGTGTGAATTCTTATAATCGTAAAATCCGGCAATCAATTTATGAATTCATGCAACAAAACTCAATGCTCCTAGGGCAAGAATCATGTGGCCACAAAAGGATCCAAATCTTGTATTTCCAAACACTATTTATAACTTCAAAGATTATCAAGATCTCTAGTGGGATCTCTTATGCAATGAAGAAAGGTCATCAATTGATTATACACTGTTAAAATTTGGACCTGTGGATATCACGCAGCTATTAATGCAACCAGATTTGCTACAAGAATGGTGGGGATGGTATGGAATAAAAAAACAGCCATGGATCCAAGATACTTTGAAAGGGACTTCCACTGTGATTGCGAAAAATCTCTGAGTGTTTTCATCAGCCCTGCAAGACTTTTGCAGATCTAAAAAATTATCCTCACAATCTCATACTGGGTTATTTTATGAGAGGACATCATCATTAGTTATTCCTAGCTAAGGTAAAACATCAAATTATACTTGGAAAACCAATGATTTTCAGAACAATATATACAAAAGCTTGGGATACAAGTGGATTTTATCATCATGAAAATGGTAGATTCCATGGTACAAATCTGTTAGGAACATAATTAAAAGCATTCAGGTTCCTGTGGGCTCCTGTCCAAAAAAGCATCCACAGTGTACAGTCGTGTCTTGTCACTTCATTTTGATAATGACTGTTTTTCGTGGGATTCCCGACAAAATCTTTATGAATGTTTTCCATAGGATTTTAAATACAATCTCTATTGTGTAATACTATTCCGAGACTCGGAGTACTTCTCCGACTTCGGGTGTGATTTGATCCACATCTCAGAATATTAGTACGAAAATTATTGCCAGTCTACATTTTCTAGTGTTTGTCCCCTCCTCAACCTATAAATAAGAGTAAGACTCATTTTAGACATCGAAAGTTTCAGAGTTGAGAGTTTGAGTCTTTGAGTCTTTTGCTTTGGTTGGAGTCTGAAGAGTAGTCTTATTTCTCCACACCTGTGAATGACTCTTTGATATGCTTGCATCACGAAGTTGTTCTCTCTTAGAGGTTGAGTTTGAAAATCCTGTGTATCAGGGCCTAACAACCCTGGTAAGAAACTAAAGTGGTTGAATTCATTAGGTACTGAAGCCTTTGTGTATCTAGAATTCATAAACAAAGTCTACAAAAGGCCAGGTAGCCTCCAGATCTCATTTTTTCGTAAAAGTGACATATCTGGTAAATGCCTCACTAGTTTATCTCTGAATGAATTCATTGTAATCCATACTTCCAAAGATTAATAAAAAGAGAAATTTTCCACAAATTCCCATTGAATTATTTTGAGAATGTTTTGTTTCTATATTCTGTGAGAGAAGAGGTTCATTCGAGGTTTGCCATAGGTTCACCCAGAGTCTAGGAAATTCTACTCACTAAAGGCAAGAGACCAGAAAGAGCATCGATACTTGAAGACTCAAAGGTTTGTCACGTCTCCCAGACCCATTTTTTTTTTTTTTTCATTTTCATAACATGTCTAGACACATCACCCCGATTGGGGAAGACAATTGAACATGTGATGAGTGCTACACATATAACATAACTCAAATATTCTCCGCTTTATGCGCCGATAACAATTATATTTTTTATACTGAATCACTTACAAATTCAAACTGTTATCCAGGGTTTAAATTATTTTCAGTACTTATAGACAGCCATGGAATATAAGAATTTCCATGAGAATTTTTGGGCTTGACCTCCCCTCTTCTTAGTCCATCTAGTAGACTTATATATCTATATATATTAATTTGTATTTCTCAGGTTTTCTTTTCAGAGTTTTGTCCAACTCTAGATGATCACTAGGCCCTTACTCAAACTTCCCAGTTTGCAGGCCTGATAAAATTTTCAACATTTTAAAGTTTCAGCATCGAGGTATAGATGTATGCCTCCTCGCATACATCTATCTCCATGCAGTTAACCTCCATTGCTCCAACTACTTTCCCAGTAGTTTCTATGGACGGTAAACAGATGCTCTGTTCATGGGTACTGTTTTGTTAACATTTTCTGTTTATACACACAGAAATTAAATATTTCTTTAAGAGATAGCAAGCTATACCTATACATGGTTATTAGATTTGTTGTTCAATTGATCTATCATCTCTAACCTCATTACTACCAGATACTCATCCATACAACCCAACCATTTGTCTCTGCTATCAATAGCTTTGGTTTGCAATTACATGAATTACTTAACAATTAATCAATCCAACATTTGGATAATGCACCATAACATGACAATTCATAAACTGCATAATGAACCATAACATCACAATTCATAAACTGCATAATGAACCCTAACATCACAATTTCATAAAACATGGATATGTTTAATACAGACTTACAGAAATCTTCCAATTTATGCATGCACACCTCTACTATGACCAGTCCACCCAACCTTAGAGTTCGTTTGTCTCCAGAACTCACCCCCGAGCTGAGATCCTCTAAGAACAGACTAACCTTAATCTGTTCTGGAGTAGCTTATTTAAGCTATGCTTTCCCCAAAGCCTGTTTCCAATTCTGCGTCCAGAATTTCAGGATGCTTTATTCCTGTTTAGCCTAGGCTTCCCATTTTGGGACTCTTTAAAGCTGCTTTAAGCTTTTCCTCAGCTTTTCCAGCTTTTTCTCACCTCTTCCCAACTACTCCTCTTCATTGGGGAAATTTAGATTTTTCCTCAAAAATCTAAATTAGAAATAATTTCTTTTAAGGATTTTTGAAAGATTTTGGGGAAAGTCTTTTCCTTTTCCATCACCTCATGGATTAGGCATGTGATCTCACTTTCTCATCTGGTCATAGTGCATGCACAATATTTTATTTATTTTTCATAAATAAGTAGTTAACCATATCCACATAATAATTATCCATTGGGGTCCATTCCCCTATGGATTTATGTTCAAATGTCTAATTTGAAAAGCATAGAACTTGGGGGTGTTACATATTCCCCCTCTGAAAATAAACACCATCCTCGGTGTTGAAAACTATCTACTCAGTTGATTTTGCACATCATTATGAATGCTTTTCCATCATCTGAGCTTCACTGTTCCATGTAGCTTTTCAGCAGTAAAGTGCTCCACTGCACCTTTACTCTAGCTACTGTTCGATTTCGCAATCCAATTTCTTCCCGCTTTCATATTTGAAGCGGCTCTGGAAGGAATTCCTCTTCTGGTTCCACCTGGACCACAGTCCAATCAATAATGTGAGAAGCATCATGTACAAAAATTATATTTTTCTAACAAGGAGATATGAAACTCATCATGAAATTTAATATGCAAGGGTAAGGCTAGTTTATAAGCCATTAGTTTCCCCTCCTTCCAACACCTTCCTTGGTGTTACATTTTAACGTTGACTTTTTCAACTTTGACGAAGATTTCTTCTTCGTTCTTGCTTAGTTCCAGCAAAGTACTCTCCTGCTTTATGCAGTTGATTTTCTTTCTACTTCTTTGCAAGAAGTCGGTCTAGAAAATCTTTTATTCTTTTTTCTCTGTCCACAATTCATACCAATGTAAGTAATGTCAGGTACATACAATTGATAATCCACAACAACATTCTGCATTTCAATAAACTTAAGAAATTCAGTTATTAGTCAAACCGTTCAGGTTCATAATAGTTTAGTGCCCTTTTAGTACACTACTTATCCTTTCTTGTTTTTCTAGGTGATTTATCTTCACCTTTTTCCTCCTTGTTTCCAGAGTGCACAATTTCCTTTTACACACTTGGCTAAACAATTTTACAACTTTTCATTAGTACTCATACATGAATGAAAACAATCGTATCATATGCATGATTATGCTTGCCCTTATCTTTGAATTTAAGACTCAGGGAAATTACCTAAATTTTACACCAACAAAATTTTATAGTGTGAATGCATGTAATTACTATCATTCATCCCATTCACAAGTATTACTACTTGATAACGTCAAAATGGAATTTGACACAATTTCCCCTTTTTCCAAAGACTTACCCTAATTCATACCTTTACTTGCAGCTTTTACGGTGAATTCACTTTTAATATTTCCCCAGTGAATTATTTCTTCTTCCTTAATCTATCAGGTTTGAAGATATTATATTCATACAACCAAAGTTAACATTATAACATATAACAAGATCACCTATATTTATAATGTTAATTGTAGATTTAACTTATGTCCCACGTGAAATTTGTTTCATTTTAATTTATTATTATTTTATATATGTATATATATATATATATATATATTCTTAATAGGAATTTAAGAATTTACAATTTATATTTAATATACCTCTATTAAATATAATTTGTCATTTTTCTATTATCCACTTTTCTCTATATGTTCCACTATAAGCTTTCCTTCTTCTTTTGTTCCAATAACTATGGTAACACATAGTATTATATACATATTAGGAACATATATCCATTTCTTAACCTTATCCTGAAGGTTAACTTCCCTATAGATATATATATATTCTTGCCCACATAATTATTTATACTCAATTCCACCACACTCTAGTGGGGTTTATAGGTGTATTAATTTTTCTTTTAAAATTCCTTAACAACCATTCCATATATATACTAAATCTAAATTTCATATGTCACCTATGAAATTATGTGTTAATTCAAGCCCTTATAATAATTATATATGATTTTCATCCCACTTTTGACCTTGAATATTTATTGGTTACGTTGACTTATACTTACATAAGTACTTGTAACCTTTCTCATTTCACCTCTTCTCTTAATTCACGATGTATATTTCTAGTTGGAATGATCATCCAATTATCCAACCTTATTTATAACATTTCTTCTTAGAGATATTCTTTCTCGATAATAATTGTGAAACCAATAGTTTAACTCGTCTCTCTTTTCCAACATCACATTTATAACACATACAATCCTATTGCACATACAATATTATTGCCTCTATTAAGGCCCTTATATACATACATACCTTATACCATCTATATCCCATATAGATCCATACATATACCGAGATACACTTATGTCAACCGATTATATAACATAAATATCATATGTCAATACATATAACGATATACTACCACATTAACCACTTGTATGTAATAAATATCATATGTGCAATTATATATATCACATCATTTGTAACATCTTGACAAAGTTTTTCTCTACTCATCCATCATCTTTATATTTATAAAACCATGGAACATTCCACTTATATTATTCTTAATCACATACATATACATTTTTGGCTTACCCATATATATATATATATATATATATATATATATATATATATATATTATCACACATATATATATCTATGTATTACCGACATACAAATAAAACATTTCACCTATATATATTCTCACATATATATATATATAGTACTTACATACCAATAAAACATCTCGGGTTCATGTCTGTGCGTCCACCCATATGTATATTTATCATTATAGATGTACATCCCATATATCCAAACCTCTCTTCGTTAATTTTTTTCCTATCATGACTCAATCGCTCCCTTATACATGTGGCATATATATATTTCCATTATAATTATTCCACTCAACAATATCATTGCACGCGTACCAAACCGATACTATTAACCCCTAGAAAACCTCTGTTTACACAGTTCATGGGTTACGTGCTCATAGCGGTTTATGGTAAATAGTTAAAGGCGTCCAGATCACCACGGTGCTTACCAAACCGAGAAGCGGCTATTCGTTGTACCAAAACCACGCGGTTTACTGGTTTTGGACCGAGATTCAACTATTCACTAAGCGCATTCCGCCACGACTCATTTCCAGCTACCCGTAACCTATAACCACAATTCGGTGGTGTTGTTTTTAATTATTATTTTTCCTGTATTGATATTATCACGGTGGTGGTTCTGTTTACCTTTGCAGGCACGCTACCAGTGATTGTTATGATGGCCACTGCTTCCAACTGTCATGTTTTGATTTGTCACACCTCCATAATTTTTTCTGGTGCTCTCCCTTCATAACTGGTTGAATTTAAATTGGAGTCCCGAGGTAGTAATTCTATTCATCTATTTATCATGAAGACCTTTCATCCTTACCATACTATTCTACTAACATTTATACTCTTTGTAATTATTATATTGAATCGACCCAACATATAATAGTCTTTGTTAGGACCATATTTAAATATGTTATATCTAAACCTTTTTATTATTACCATATTTAAATATTCTAGCCTTCCAACCCTTTTGCTCTTGTCATATACGAACATGTTATATCCAACTCCTTTGTTAATACCCTATTTAAATATTCTACATTCAACCCTTTTATGATTATCATATTTGAATGGGTTATATCCAAAGTCGTGATTTAGAAATAGAATACGACGGCTTTACCCTCGGCGCATGCATAACTGAGATGGCGACCCAATATTCTACGTTGATAGTCAGCGTAGACATACCTTGCTACCACTCGTGCATACCTTAGTGCCTTACCTTGGGAATAACTACAATAAGTTGAATATGCTACATAATATGGTTATATGCGATAACCCTATGTACATCGGTCATGTGTATTACACTTCGTAGTACATTCATCATCTCATATAATAATTATATAAGATAAAACCTACCGATATGGTTACAAAAGGTGCGTTTTACGTTTTTTCAATTTTATCGAAATTCTGGTATTGAAGCCCTCTCTACGTGTGAATACAGCGGGTTCAGGGTTGGGCTGTTAAGAATACCACGTTTCAACGCCCGTGGTTTCGGTCAAAAACCCTAGACCGTGCCCTCCTCTACACTCCGCCACTGATACCTATGCGTACTGAAGATTTTCGGACTTTGGTTTGACAGTTTTGCGTGGCGTGACTGTATTGAGTGTTTATCCCCAAGAAATGGTACCACATAGACCGCTACCAGACGCCAACATGGTTTGGTTCAGGAATGTGATAATTCCTGTCACAATTTCGATCAAAATCTCTCGTCCGGCTAACGCGTTCCATCAACAGCTGGAAGGGAAGGCGGGGGAGTCATGAATTCGCCGGCATTCCGTTTCCCAGATATTCTGACAAGATTAAAATAATAGTAAACTGACAGAAGGGTACCAAATTTGCGGCTCGGCTTTACTTCTTATCGGGATTTTGTAAACTCGGGGACGCTAGCAGTTACCTGTGCAATCCTTGAACCGGATTTTTACCTGTACGTTTAGCGACTGTGTTTTAGGGTTTTGTTCGTTTTTTTTTTTCTTATTAATCTCCCTGCCCGAGCTCATTTCAGTTCGTCTCCTTCATCTCGCTGTTGCCGGCTCTCGGAGTTAAGGGTTCGAATCTTCTCGTGCTTTATAGCCCACCTGTATGGATTTCCTTCTACGTGAAATGTGTGTTGCATCTCTTTTTCCAGTCCTTCTCATTTTGATATGTAGTATCCGTTAATCCTAAACTGCACTTCCGGTTTATTTCAGGAATGCATTGCAGGTTTCAGATGGTTAACTACTGTGTTCAGGGTTCCACTAGATGACTGGTGAAAATTTTGGACTATCCAGCCGTAATATAATTTGCATATCCCCAGATTTGATCCATGGCGCATACTGTCTCTTTGTGAGGCATTGACTTTAGCGCCGTAGGTTAATACGTTTATTTGTTATTGCCTCTATCTTTTCATGCAGCGGTTGCATTTTTGTCTGTCTATCTCTTGTGGTTTTACAGAACGTAGATTAATTTGTGCCAACGCGGTCATTCATCCAACCCTAGGTGCACGTAGACGCCCTTTTAGATCGAGTTTAGAGTTGGTTATTTTACATTTGCGTCCGGAGATATGGATTCGTATTTCGCTGTTACAGTCCTAGGTTATTTATGTAACCCCAGGGTTTTTTAATGTTTACACTCTAGATTTATTTGACCTGGTTAATCCTCTGTTTTACATATTTCTGAACTATGGTTAGCGTAGCAGAAGATCTATATGCTACAGGTGTTAAAAAATTTCTACCTCGTTCTCGTAATGTACCACGAGCATGTGCTCTAGCGGCCACGACATTCATTTCCTCTCAGGTGATTCTTGCCGCGTTCAAGAATATGGTTATTAGATATGTTTACCTTATTTGTTTTTCGTTGACTGTCCTATTGAGATTTGAAACTGACAGTTCATAACTCATTAATATTTCCGTCGTTGTAATATGGTTTGGAGTTCATACGTATGGTCGGCTAACGCCTGCATTAAATAGAGGTTGTGTTTTATTTGCCACACCAGTTTATCATGTATGAACTCGGCGCTGCCCTGAACTACATGATTATGATATTGCCCATGTCATAATACGCAACAGAGGTACGATGAATTATTCGCACCGTGAACTATACCACGCATGCAACAAGCATACTTATAATGGATCCATCAGGATACATCGTGGTTGGTTTAGTTTTCTTTTTTTTTGATGATTTTTAGTTTAGCTCTCGGCTATGACACATTTTTTTTCTATATATATATATTGCAGGTGCGGCACTTTTATTCTCAGTTTCTCTTTTTTCCTTTTTTTTTTTTTTTTTATAGGAGTATGTGTATTTAATAGTGCTCGCGCAGAGGACATGAAACTTTAAAAAAATTTCCTTTTTAATATGGGACCTGATTCATACATAAGTATTTCTGTTAATTTCCTATTCATATATTCGCAGATTCATTCGATAGGGCACACTTTGCACAAATTTAAATCCATTGCTATAATATATTTTTTTTTTCAATTTACCTATACGTGTATTCGATAGTTGATTGATAATATTTACCAATCATATTTTTAGGCCATAACTCTAACATTTCTTCCAAGAGTTAGAGGTAATTTAATTCTACAATACACCCTATCTTGGTTATGAACGATGTAACCCTTTTATAGTACAGATTTACACTTTGGCTTAATAAGAATACTTACCCTAAAGTCCTTACTTTTAAATGTCTATTGTTCTTCAGATGTACACCGATATGTATCCAATAGTACTGGACTAGAGGAATTCAATTATAAATTAAATCTTTTGCTATGATAATTGTCTTCAAAGACTTAGAATAGATTTCAAAATGCAATATAAACATTTATAACTGTTATACAAATCAGATAGAATAGAAGTACTCTTTTTCTATAAAATTTTCGAATGTCATATTCTAATATCTTACTTTCAGCTGTTTGTATTTATACCATGGAACGTTAGCAATACTATCAGGTTTCTCTAGCATACACATAAGCATATAATATCACATTGGTGTCTACAGGAAGCAGAACAATAATTAATCATCTGTAGAAGATAAGTAACTTCAGATTTAAACCGACCTTGGTTTAGAGTTTCTGGAGTTTCTACTCTATAGATTTCTGGTCTACAACTAAACAGAATCTGGAAGGTAAATGCCTTAGGATGGATTCTGTTAAATGTAGTACTAACATTAATCATACAACTTCTTTTATATGTAGCTAATTCATACCATACTACATTAAAATGAACAAAAATTTCAGAACATACCAAAATCTGCAAATGACCAACCTCCCACCACAGAACAACCTTGACTCTTATCTCTAGAAGTTCCCTTTTCTATGTATCTAGGGAATAAATATAAATTCATTTTTCTCTTGTTTTTCATCACAGTAAGGAACACTTAGTTTAGCAGTTTTAAGAATGGAAATCATCCTTCTATACTCCTTGTAGTCTTTGCTCAACATCTGCATGTTCCTGGTAGTACCATTTTCCCCTTTCCTCTCCATTAACTTCAGCATTGATCTTTTCTACTGTATTTAGATGGTTTCAGTATCTTAACTTTATGAACGCTGAAATTTCTTTTACATAACGATGATAGTAGAACAATAGCTAAATATGTCATTATAAACTTTTTTTCCTACTCTATTATTTTACATAGAAATACTATTTTTCTGAGAGATATCGGTTTCCAGTTTTAAACCTATTATAGGTTTAACCATTCCGGTATATGAGCCTCCTCACATTACTCCCATATCAATGTTTCTACTTCATCACAATCTGTTACATGTATACCTGAAAGTATATCCAAGATATTTGTATACTTGAAGAAATATTTTTAATATTCATAAAATTTATAACAGTTAACCATTTCTTTGTGAGCACATATCTTGCCCAATTTTTGAACTTTGCTCTGATACCATTTGTCACGTCTCCCAGACCCATTTTTTTTTTTTTTTCATTTTCATAACATGTCTAGACACATCACCCCGATTGGGGAAGACAATTGAACCTGTGATGAGTGCTACACATATAACATAACTCAAATATTCTCCGCTTTATGCGCCAATAACAATTATAGTTTTTATACTGAATCACTTACAAATTCAGACTGTTATCCAGGGTTTAAATTCTTTTCAGTACTTATAGACAGCCATGGAATATAAGAATTTCCATGAGAATTTTTGGGCTTGACCTCCCCTCTTCTCAGTCCATCTAGTAGACTTATATATCTATATATATTACTTTTTATTTCTCAGGTTTTCTTTTCAGAGTTTTGTCCAACTCTAGATGATCACTAGGCCCTTACTCAAACTCCCCAGTTTGCAGGCCTGATAGAATTTTCAACATTTTAAAGTTTCAGCATCGAGGTATAGATGTATGCCTCCTCGCATACATCTATCTCTACGCAGTTAACCTCCATTGCTCCAACTACTTTCCCAGTAGTTTCTCTGGATGGTAAACAGATGCTCTGTTCATGGGTACTGTTTTGTTAACATTTTCTGTTTATACACACAGAAATTAAATATTTATTTAAGAGATAGCAAGCTATACCTATACATGGTTATTAGATTTGTTGTTCAATTGATCTATCATCTCTAACCTCATTACTACCAGATACTCATCCATACAACCCAACCATTTGTCTCTGCTATCAATAGCTTTGGTTTGCAATTACATGAATTACTTAACAATTAATCAATCTAACATTTGCATAATGCACCATAACATGACAATTCATAAATTTCATAATGAACCATAACATCACAATGCATAAACTGCATAATGAACCCTAACATCACAATTTCATAAAACATGGATATGTTTATCTGATTTCTAATCTCAATTTTATGCACACCTCTGCTATGTGATCCACCCAACATGAGACCGTTTGTCTCGAATGCACCCCATTTGAGATCCTCCCTAAACAGAGACCATTTGATACGTGCAGGTGGCACTATTCGTATACTTTCCCCTGAAAAGCATTTCCAGTTTGTCGAGAATTTGAGATACTTCTATTCTTATTTTAGCCTAGGCTTCCCATTTGGGACTCTTAAAAGCGCTGAAAACACCTCCGACTTTTCCCGACTTTTCTCCTCTTCCAACTACTCCTCTTCATTGGGGAAATTTGAATTTTCCTCAAAAATCTAAATTAGAAATAATTTCTTTCAAGGATTTTGAAGATTTGGGAAAGTCTTTCCTTTTCATCACCTCATGGATTAGGCATGTGATCACTTTTCTCATAAATTCATAGTGCATACAATGTTGTTATTTTCATAAATAAGTAGTTAACCATATCCACATAATAATTATCCATTGGGGTCCACTCCCCTATGGATTTATGTTCAAATGTCTAATTTGAAAAGCATAGAACTTGGGGGTGTTACATTCGTGTACTGGTTCGCGTAAAATTTTTTGTATTCTTCACAGAAGATAGAGGAAACTTTTTGCAAGCTTCATTTCTTTGTTGGAGGAAGACCCTGCTCCAAATTGGTATCAGTTCCAGTAATGTCTGGTTCATACAGGTATTAATCTTTAAATTCTTCAAAATAACATGGAACCTGGAAGAAGATATGTTTCATTCAGAGAACTCCAGAAGGAAGAAACACAAGAAAATAATTTTGATATGGAAAATTTGTTTCATTCTTCATCCTCTTCAATAGTTAATTCTGCAGAATTAGAATTAGCAGTAAGTCAATCTTCAACCTGATGGGCTCTCTCCGCCATTACTTGGTCATAAATTTATTATGATTTATCTGTTTTTAACCAAAAATCCATAACCAAGGTCACAGTAAAATAATGTGTTTCTCAGATCTAATAAAATGTTGAAACAATCCTAACCATTTCTCTTTTGGATCCCAAGAAACTTCAAGAAGAAGCCCGAAGACATGGTACATCTTATCTACATCTTGGCTATATTTGGGTAGGGATAAATTCCTTAACACATCGAGGACTTAATACATATGTGTTGGAGGCATAGTTGCACCATTATCAAATGGTCATGTTTAGTTTGATTTCCATCCAAATTTTTCAGTTTATGTGTATGATGAACATATTAAGGACATCCTCGAGTTGCAGATCAAAACCAGTGGTTTTGATATGAAGAAAAAGAGAACTAATATTGCAATCCACACTAGATTTTATTTCAGGCACACCAATACCTTATACCCTACCACTCTCCAACACAACCAAGAATCAAAATCTAGCACCTTGGTTATTATAGATGCTCATAATAAAAAAATCAAGTATCAGACTATTAGATGGGAAGACCTTTGTTTCCCTAAAAATTTGGTAGTAGATCTACCATAGTTTCCAAAAATAGAGAATATAACAACTCCTCAAATACAAGAAGGACCCTCTGAGGCTACTTTGTCCTTCCCTAGAAGATCTACTCTAGATTGCAAGAGAATACAGGAAGCTTGTCACAAATTTTGCATTTCTCTACTCTTGAAGGAAAATGTCCTGCTTGCCAGTCAATATTCTGCCTCCAGTCTCTTGCAAACCTTTTCCTTCATCAAAATCATAATCCTAGGACTCAAGAAGCTCCTCCCACTACTACTGTCAATCCATGTCCAAACCCAAAATGTTTTGACATTCCATTCCGGCATGATACTATCCTCATGATTCATGAACTACCTACTCTTGAAAATTAAGATCCTCGTCTCACTGATATGTTTAGTAAAATGTGCCCTCCAAGCATGCCAAGATATGCATTAGGATATATTGAAGAATTAGACAACCTAATACAATCCTCAAGGTTTGAAAATTTTGTTCTAGCACACGGCCATCAAAACAAGATATTTACAAATTCTTCTCTCTTATGGATGGGTGTCCCAAATACAAAATAACTTTTGAATGGATGATGAAAATGCTAAACTGGGATCTCTATACACATCCAAAATCAAGAGAATTTGGTCTGGTACCCCTAATGATAAAAAATATTATCTTTCTCCCCAATGGAAAGAATACATGGAGGAGTCAAATTCATGGATCTCTGTAACACCCCCAATTTGTGTGTTGAATTTTTAAAGTTAGACATTTGAACTTTAATCCTAAGGGGGTGGACCCCAAGGGATGAGTATGGTGTGAATGTATTTGCATATTTTATTTGAGGAAATAAATAAAATGATTGTGCATTTTGACCAAAAACGAGAATTTGAGATCACTTGCCAAAATCCATGAGGATGGATAAGGCAACAAATCCCCAAAAAATCTTTCAAAAATCCTTGAAAGAAATTTATTTAGATTTGAGGAGGAATCTAAATTTCCCCAATGAAGAGGAGTAGTTGGGAAGAGGTGAGAAAAAGCTGGAAAAGCTGAGGAAAAGCTTAAAGCAGCTTTAAAGAATCCCAAAATGGGAAACCTAGGCTAAACAGGAAAGAAAGCATCCTGCTATTTTGGACGCAGAATTAGAAACATGCTTTCGGGAATTATGAGCTTAAATAAGCTGCTCCTAAGCAGATCAGGGGTTGATCTGTTCTAGGAGGTGATCTCTGCTCGGGGGTGAGTCCTGGGAGACAAAGAGGACTCTAAGGTTGGGAGGTTGGTCATTTGCAGATTGTGGTGTTCTGAAATTTTTGTTATTCTATTTTCTGATGGTATGAATTGGCTACATATAGAAAAATTAATTAAGTGGTGTGATTGATGTTAGTACTACATTTAACAGAGTCCATTTTAGGGTAATCACCCTCCAGATTCTATTTAGTTGTAGACCAGAAAATCCATAGAGTAGAAACTCCAGAATCTCTAAACCAAGGTCGGTCTAAATCTGAAGTTACTTAACCTCTACAGGTGATTAATTATTGTTTTGTTCCTTGTAGGCACAAATGTGATAGTGTATGCTTAGGAGTATGCTAGAGAAACATTATAGCAGTACTAAAGTTACATGGTATAAATACAAACAGCTGAAAGTAAATACCATGAATTATGACATTCGAACTTATGCTAGAAAATGAGTAAATTTACTCTATAGAATTTTTATAATATTCATAAGTGTGTAGATTTCACTTCTAAATCTATCTTGAGTCTTTGAATCAATTACCATACACAAAGATTCCATTTATAATTAAGGTACTCTAGTAAAGCGCTATTGAATACCTATAGGCATACCCCAAAGAAAAATAGAACTTAAGAGCATGGACTCTAGAACATGTATTTTGAATTCTTATTAAATCACAAAGTAAACCTACCAGGGTTATAGCACTCATGGCAATTATAGGGTACTTTGTAAATTAAATTCATCTCTAACCCTTGAAATAAGAATTATGGCAATAGAGTTAACCTATGCGGAACGTATACCATTAATTGAACTATCGAATACCTATATATGCATTTAGAAAAAAATAGACATATATATTAACAAGTATCAAACTACACAATGAGGTCCTTTGTAATCTCGACCATAAATGAGTTATGTGTATACATGAACTTTATATGTCACAAGGACGAGATAAATATGAATCTTATATTTCTACCCTATAGGTTAAGAATGAAATATAAGTATGAAACGTACATATATATGAGCATATAGGTCAAAAGGGGACATACACACGAATTAATGATATATATATGATTCCTGCAGCGACTGGAACAAACGTCTAGCAAACTAAACTAATGCGTGTTGATTAATTTAAAAAGACTAGGTCATTGACTTAGGTTAAACCAATCCGTCAGACTGTAACCACGGCACCTTGGGATATTTTAACGATTAAATAAAATGCATACAGGTGAAAGATAAGCCGCGAATACGATGCGAAAAAAAATAGTTCTAACTATAATAATTACAAAACCTCGTGGAGACTTCCACTGTTCTAACTATAATTATCTCGGGATAGCGTGTAACTACACAGAGCCGACTATAGGGCTCCGCTCCGTATAGTAGTTCCTGCACAAAAATAATTGGATTCCTTGGATATGTAGCGAAAAACAATTGTTAAAATCATACGGAGCCGCACCCTTACCTCCGTTCTCCACAGAACGCTGTCGTTGTTAATCTATCTGATCACAGAGTTAAACTTTGTTAGTGCATGGAATGTATCGATGGAAAAGTTCGATTCAGTAGTCGTTCTGCCCATAGAATGAAACAAATCAAACCGAAATCAGTTTAAAAAAAAAAAAAAAACCACTTGACAGTAGACCCGCTATCAAAACTAAATTCCTTTAGTTGTCCAACATATATTAACTAAGGAGTATTAAGAGACCAAAACAACTATGCGATGGAGCACAGAGGCCGAACCCCAGCTCACTTACGAGAATAGGAAAAATTTGGGATAGTTGGCAACCGTAGCCTCGATTCACATCGCTCCTGAAAAAAAAAATCGAGGCAAAGCCTGCATATCAGATCACCAGAAATGCTGGTTAGCCAAGAATAGGGATAAATATTTGAAATCGGTATACAGTACAGAGCCAGAACAAGAAACCAAATGCAGCCACACTATGAACCGATAGAGGAGAGGGTAAATACGTTACAGGCTGGCGCTAAGGAAATCACCATGGATAAAATCGGTAGATGCGACCACGGTCTTTCGGCTGACGGATCAACCTTCTTCATCGTCATCAGAATGCATCCTGAACACGTTAAATTAAAATCTGAATACATGCAACGCATTCGTGAAACAATCGGTAAAGGCGACGTAGGAACAACGGATATAAAGCAACAAAATGAAATTTATTGAACAGAGAAGAAATGATGAGAATTTTCTACGAAGAAGGAAATCCTTACACAGCTGAAGGCGGAGGAGGATTGCCCAGGTAAGGGGGTTCGCTGTAGGGTACTAGATCGGATAGGCGAGTTCAGAAACCCTTAACCCAGCAAGACCTGAAACCATGAAATGAAGGAGACGAACCGTAATGAGGTTCGAGGCAATGAAAGGTTAATAATGGAATCCAAACCCTAGACGAGATCGCCACACGTACTGGGAAAAATCTTGTTCCAGGATTTGCTCAGGTACACTCAGGGAACTCGAGCTTTACGAAATCACGAAGGGGATTTCCAGGATCAACGCGGAGCCGCAACCTTGGTACCCTGCTGTCAGTTTAACAATATTTTAATCCTGTTCAGGGTACCTGGGAGGCGGGCTGCAGACAAATTCAGGAGAGGGTTCTCCTCGAAAAGATCTTTCCCCTTTTTCCTCTCCAGCTGTTGGTAATCCAAGCTCTCAGTACCGGAGTTGTTGTGCAGAATTTGAAAAGAGTTGTCACGGTCAGGAACCGCGTTACATAAAACGGAGGCTGGGGCGATCTCTGTTTGTACCAGTCGTATGGGTGGGCACGCAACGCGGTCGAGCCAAACTGTCATCTGCAACACAAAAACCGGAACCCGAAATCGTAATATGTGCGAGTATGGTTGGCAGAGTATGAACTATGGCGCAGTCTAGGGTTCTAACAGAACTATGGTCATATGAACGTGGTATTAGAAATCCACCTGAGTGATAAAACCGGCTTACCCATACGGGCGAATGGCCACAATACCATATAAATCGCGCAACCGGTAAATGGGCACATAATTTTTACCATATATCATTATTATACGACCTATTCGATATAATACATGCGACTGATAGGTGCGTAAGGACCCAATAGACATAGTGATGGGGGTTATTTTAAATTATAAGTGATATGTATACAATGACGCTTTCCATTTATCTACACAAAAAGGTTTTGGACCTATATGGGTTACATATATATCAATAATAGGTGCTATATATATATATATATATATAGACCTATACTCATTGAATTAATGTTGCCAAAGGTTTTAGATGTAATATTATTATAACGAATAAAACAACCAAAGGGTTTAGATATAGATATGTTATATATAAATATAGGAGCTATGTATATATGTATATGCTTATAACAGTTATCTTGCCAAAGATCATAGAGGCAAGTAGTATAGGTGGTATATATATACTTAGGTAATAGTGGACTATGTATCCTATAAGTAAGGTTTGTACTCTACTATCAAAAGAGAGAAATGTTGAATCTTATTCAGAGTAAAACGAATCACTTATAGAAGATGAGTTAAGAAATTTAGGAGGAGTACCAATGAGGTATATTGGATGTTACTAAATAATAACAGAATCCCATGATATAGAGAAGAAAAAAAAAAAAATTCCTTAAAACTGGAGGTGTTACAATCTCTTTCTATGTCTCAAAAATAATTAGGGGAACAAACAGAAGTAGATATGGCAGATGCTTATACATCATCTACATAAAGACATTTGTGGACAGCTTGTGATGGAAGCAAGCTAGAGTCTAGTACCACATTCCCTCCATACAAAGGAGTTTTGATGGGAGAAGAGAATAATAAAGCTAAAGCCATTCCTTTAGTTTTAAAGGATGATTCAGCCCTAGGGATAGATGGAAGGAACAAATAAATTGGACCAATACAACAATAAAAGGACCAGAAATGAATATGGTTAAAAATCATATATAAAATTAATGTTTTATTTCATTATTAGTTGATGTACGTAGTGTGAATAAAACATTGAATGATTTAAATTACACAATCATGTGCCTATAAAGCATGCCACAAAACTTGTAGAATTTTTTTCATTTCCGTTCCCAAAAAATAAAATCCAGAATCCTCACAACAACATCTTCTACCTATACATGAGCCAATTCACTCAATACCAGCCCTTAGTGGCAAAGGGAAAATTCTTGAAATGCTTAAAACATATGCTTTTAAGCGTGGTTGATCAAATTAGACAAATGATTGACTAAATGTATATATAATATAAGCTAATGTGCATGAGAGGAAATTTTGAAGTAGAATCTTGCAAAACCCTCATCCAATGCTTTAAAGACACCCTACAAAGATGGTGGGAATTAGAATTTTCAAATATGGTGAGAATTAGAATTTTCCCATGCACTAATTGCAAAAATGGAAGAAGAAGTTTTCAAAGATAAAGCTCGGGATCATTAACCTCCTTTATTCTAGAACATTGGTGTGGGGCAACAATAGAAATTGCAAATAAACACGAAATGGTATGAACCTTAAGTGTAAAAATATGTCCCAATAAGAAGCTTTCCATAGAGAATGGACACTCATCTATATGGATGAGCCTCAAAAACCTACTCTTTTCATCTACACTTATGTTCTCCCAACAAATAGAAATACGGACATAGGTGGTATTGTGCAGTTTTACCAAATTTTTCATTTGATTCCCCTTGCAATCAGCATGGATCACTGTCTAGTCTGCACAAGGTTGTTTCGATATAAGCATAGCTCGCCTATTTAGAAACAATAGATCCAAATTTTGGAAATAGACAAGCTCCCAACATTGGGCAGACCAAAACAAAGATGGAGGAAACCAAAGTTAATATGGTGGGAGATAGAGAAAAAATATGACGAGTGATTAATATTAATATTGGTTTATTATTATTAAATTTAATATTAATATTAATTTTAAAATGATTAATAAATAAACCTTTCTAGTATAGGTAGATATCACAGTTGTTGGTCCAATTTGTAAGCACAATGTAAAGTATCAAATCTAGCCCAAAAAATGTTGATTTTGTACATCTTGATTGGATATGAGATAAAAGGTAGCTTACCTATGTCATTTTTACCTCAATGGAAGACACTTATTTCATTTTTTCAATCATCTAGGGTAACTATGGTAGAACTAATGGATTAGAGCCCTTTCCTTATACCACATCCTTGTAGGAGACAAAACCTCTAGGGTTCTAGGATCTCAAACCACCTCCACACAGCTTGAGGTTCAATATTATGGTGGAGTTTCTTGAAATGCAGTAATCCTTCAACTTATATCTTGAAAGGCTTAGTGTGTTTGCAGGAAAACCTAGCTAATTATATATACATTGTATAGGATTTTTCACTAAGTTCTAATCCATGACCTAGAAAAGGAAATAATTATCATTTAAAGACTATCTGTAACCTAGAAAAGGAAATAATTCCCATTTAAAGACTATCCATGACCCATAAAAGGAAATAATTCCCATTTAAAGACTATGAAAATCTAAAAAAATATAAGCCATAACACACACACACACATTTATATATTCAATGCATATCACATTAAAACAAAATTCTAAAAATTCTAAAACATTTCAAAGAAAATTACATAAATTTTGTATTTAATTATGTTAGCTATGTTGCAGCAACCATTTAGAAGTGTTGCAACATAAGTGTGGGGTTGAGTATCTCAAGAAGTATAAGGAATGAAAAAATTACACGAGGAAGGGGATCTTTACATAATCATCCAAAAATAGTGAAGTGTTTTTTTCCTCCTAATGGTAAAGCTTATTTTAGGGATCTAATGAAGAATGTTTCTCATTCTCCTAGCCTAAAAATATTTCACAATCACTATTTCCATAGATGAAGACCTTGTTTCTTTTAGGAAACCTTCTATTATTATATTTATATTATATGTAGGTAGATAGATTATATATTTATTCACAAAAACATCACCAAATTTATTCCACCCATTTATTCAACTTTCAAACTATCAAAACACATTCCAAGTGCACATAAAGAAAATAATTTGTCTATATATTTTAGATAAAAAAAAAATTGCAAAGCAATTAGTATTTATAATTTCAAAAATAAAGATGTGCTAACTTTTTGATACCATACATCTACAAATTATTCATTAACATACATATAATGCCCAAATCAAAAACAAAATATTTTGTTAGACTGATACTATGATAACTAAATATTCTTTGTTTCTAATGATTTAACAAGTAATTCAGCCCAAATGTCCCAAGTTACAATCACAACCCACCTATTTCAGATATAAATTTTAAAACATTCTATGATAACAGCATAGTAGATCTAGAACAATTCATCCAAATATCTCTTTTAAAAACCCATTCAGTTATTATAGTCACAATCATATCTTTAATTAGACAGCACCTCTCTCTCTCCACTTCCCCATATCCATTTGATGAGCACTCTAATATATAATGTTTTTAATTCTTAACAAAGTCAACACTACTTTGCCCACTTTCTTTATCCACTCCTAAAACTACCCATAAATGCCAGCAACATAAAGTCCTTCAACCCCTATCATCAAAAAAAAAAAAAAAAAAAAATTATATAAAATCCCCCCTGAAATAAAGAAACATTGCCACAAAGAAGTTTCATCCTTTATCTAATAAATACTAAAGTTCAAGAAAATAATAAGAAAGTATACCTTCTCCTCTTCCTTTTTCTTCTTCATATAAGCTAGGTCAACCTGCAGCCAGACCATAAACAAAAGACCAAATGAACTCAGTATGTCTTTTAAAACTTCTACGATACAACTACCGCAAATTTTAAATATTACAAATATATATATGAGCTCACCTCGTTATACTCCACTTTAACCTTCTTAGGTTGCTTGAGAGGCTTAGCCTTTCCCCCTGAACAACCACACGTGAAATCAAACACAGAGATAAATGACATCGCCATGGGTCCAAAGACTCGACAAAATTTTAGGATCCGAAAAAACAATAAATAATAACGAATTGGGATCGAAGTGGTTACCTTGCTTGCCAGACATTGTCGCTGTGTATATGGGTACAGACTATCCAGAGAGACTTGCGAGAAAAATTGTAACTATGTATGGGTTGCTATATGTTCACTGTATCTAATTTAACCTAACCCTATATTCATTGAATCTCTGTTGCGTGACATGAACTTTGTATGCCAGATTGTATTTCGCCGTCCCGCAACTTCATAATTTGTTTTATGCTTGAAAGAGTTTTTATATACAACCTGCACATCCACTGTTATTCAATGGCTTCGTTATTGGTCGGCAACATCTTTCGTTATAGAATTTTAGGGCAGTTTTATATTGTGTTTCTATGAATTTTTTAATTTATTTGCAGTGCTTATATTTATAATTAAAAATTTTCAAAAATTAGATTTTATATATTCAGATTTAAAGTTGTAACCACTCTCTTAGCCGCTGACAAATGGTTAAGCTATTATTAATTAAGGATTAATTATGATTGTTGTCTTATTTTAATTGGAATCTTTGAACAAAATTAATTTTGGTATTGAATAGAAGATTTACTGTGAAATTAGTTTCATGAGTAAAATTGATGGTAAAAAGTAAATCAAGATCTGGAGTTAGTTGAACTGAAAAAAAAAACAGTTTCCACAGTTACCCAGAGAAACTCTGGAATAAATAAGAAATTCTAAGGAGTTTTTGGGGTTCTGTCTGTGTGAAGAAAATAACTCTGTTAATCTGAAGAAAAAAATAAAAAAGAAATAAAAAATTAAAAATTAAAAAAATTAAAAATTAAAAAAAAAGAAGAAGAAGAAGAAGAAGAAGAATTTTCAGAATAGATTGTTCTCTGGGTTGGAGAATTGGACCGGATTGTCCCGAATTCTCCCCAGGATTGCTATTTCCACTGGAGTTGGAGAATTGGACCAGATTGTCCCGAGTTTCTCCTCCAGAAATTTTGTGCTAACAACGACCCAGACTTGAGCTCGGGGGAGAGCTGTGGGACAAAATAGCCCAGCTCGTGGAAGGGAGACACCAGACATCATCACTCGGATTTGAGTTCAGATGAGTAAAGTAGGGTAGATGTTATTTAGAGGAAAAAAATTAATTTTTGTTATAGTTAAAGTCGTATTGAATAAGTAGATTATTTTTTTTTCTTCTGTAAAGTTAAAGTGCAATTGTGGTAGTATATATATATTATTTCTTACAGTGATTGGTAACCTTTAGGGAAGTAGGCTAGATAATTCTGTGCCTGTATCAGTTACTGTAAAGTATAGGAAAACTAAATTCTTTGCATGAAACTATAAGAGTAAATCGTTACCAATACTATTAACGGTAATGTGAGGAGGACTGTTAACCCATAGTGCCTATGAAACAGAGCTCCTGGGTTGGTCGTCTTCCTATCTATGATAAACACGGACGAATAGGTGGTCCGGGCACCCCACAGTATTTTTCCTTAAAAATATATATATACAGGAACAGTCAAGCGAACTAGATTATCACAAGAAAAGACAACTAAGATAGAATTAGCATTTAACCAGCAAATAATTATGAATGTCTGAAGGGAAACATACAGCTACAAACAAGTAAAATGTCAAAGATTCCAGTCAAGTGAAAACCCTCATAAATATAGAACTTCATAGGAAAAATATAGTAATAAACTCTGAGGTTTTGCCATCAAGAAAGATTATAGAATGCATCTAATATACAGCGGTAAACATATGCAACAATAATTTCCGTATTTACGCCCTATACAATCATTCAGTATAGAGAACTAGAAGTAGAATAGGCAAATATAAATCCATATGAAAATATATATATATATATATATATAAATATATTGTAACCCAACTGCACAATAAATTTTATATCACAGCAAAATAGGAGAACCAGTCGAGGAACCCCAATTTTCAAAGAGAATATGACAAAATGAGTTTTGGAAAAGAGTATTGGTGATCGAACACCCCGGTTGCCACAACCGGGTAATATACACAATAGTACCAGAAATTAAAACCCTTAGGAAATGAAATTCAGTTTTGCAATACAAGCTGTAAAAACCCCGGCTGAACTTAACTTAAGAATAATAGACCATAGTGACTGCTATAGTATAGTGATGGATTCAGAGCCGAGAAAAAGAAAAGAAAGAAAATCTGATAACGATTTCATTACTTAAGGAGACTCTTTCAAGAGAAACCTAGGGTTCAAAACCCTGCTGGCATTTAACGGGTACCTGTGGATAGAGGTAGTGATTAGACCTTCATAGCAGGTGGAACGGTGTAATAGCTAAGAACTCTGAAAAGTGGTCAAAGTAGGAGAATGGTACCTGTCAATCAGATGGAAAAATACGTTAGCAATTCCAGGACACCACTGTGTGAATAAACAGAAAAGACAAAAAAAAAACACCAGCGCTCGAATGGGAGTTTACCTGCAGAATATCAAGAGAAACGGTGGTAGCTGGAAGGGGCTTGAACTGACGCTGTCCAGTTGTCCCGGAAGGAACAAAAAGAATCAAATAACAATGAGTACGCCAATTAATAGAGAAAGCCTCCGGCAGACAAAGCAAGGAAGGAAAAAATAACCCCAAGTTAAATATCAGAACCTTTCGAATAAGTTACCAGATGTTCAACGCAAAGAGTCTAAGGACTGTGAGGCAAATTCATTAGAGAAGAGCTGCATTCATACTTGGCACCGAGGAGAAATCATTCTGGAGAACGCCATTTCTCAGCAGCGCTGAGCGAAAGGGTTAAAGCTAGCTTCAAACCCTAAGGATGGATGTGCTACCTCAAGACCCTTTGGCGAAGCGCAACACTGAACTGGAAATTCAGTTACAACCCCCAAAGTCATTATCGAGCCCTAGAGGATTCTCACCGTAGGATCGTGATCCGATCAATGGCGCAGAGAATTCCAGATGTAATACGATGGGACATGGTTGATACCCCTCAAATCATTCACCAGAATTATCATTGCATATAAATATTTCACACAGTTCCAAGAATCACATGTATGTGGAATTTCCAAAACTCATAAAAAATGTGATGTCGTGGCAGATGACATTTCAGTGATGGTACATCATTTTTAAGAACAAATGAAAATAAATTTAATATGATTAGACGGACCATAGTGTTGGCTATGAAACTCCCATGAAATTAATCAGCTTAACAATCCACCATACGCAGTTGCCATAACATTAACCATAAATGTTAACAGATCCATAAATAATTAAGGACAGAAGTCTTATCTTGGTTGGAAGTTTAATGATTTAACTTTGCATCGTTATGGCTAATTTAGAGGTTTTAACCTGGATAAAATAAGAATTTTGTTTTAGGTAATTTTTTTATAACTTATGAATGTTAAAAGTGGTATCAAAGCTAGGTTACAACGCTGGGACCCTATTGGGTCAACTGACGTTAAAATTGTATGTTATTCCTGCACAGTCAGATAGTTAGATGGAAAGACAAACAAGACAAACACCTTCACAACCGCCACCGCGACATGTCGGAGAGACTCAACCTCCGGCAGAGGGAAATCCAGAAATGTGGGTTCAGCTGGGGATAGAGCAGCATTAGCGGTCTAATAGATTGATTAAAGAACAGCAGCATCAGACTCGCATTTTATTAAACACAGTACAACAGTTGCAGGAAGAAATGGAGAGAGTACGAAAGGAAAATGCAAGAATGATGCAGGATCAGGAGAGGATCTTAAAAATCATTTCAAATAAACAAAATCAAAGGATTGAAAAACCCAGTGCAGACAGAGAGTTCCAGGAAGGGAACGAACAGCAAACAGATGAACAAGATGCAGGCCAGAAAGAAAGAAGTGTGTCACAGAGAAGTAATCCAAATAGAAATTTTAATGAGGCCGAATCCGAAAATGAAACCGAACGGAAGGCAAACAAAAAGCAGAGGGTGGAATTGCACGGAGAATTCAGAAAGATAAAGCCACCTACGTTCGATGGAGAAAAAGAGGAAGTGGTGGAGGCACGGTTGATTAATATGAACAAGTACTTTCAGGTGTATGATTATGACAATGGTCTTAAGGCACGGCTAGCCATTTACCAGTTAAAGGATAAAGCCACCTTATGGTGGGAAGAAGTAAAGAACGTGCGGGGAATAGAGGATCAGGATGTGACATGGAATGAGTTTCAACAGTACTTCAAAGACAAGTACTTGACTGAGCGTTTTTATGATGAAAATGCTCGAGAATTCCATGATTTGAGATTAGGACAACTGACCATGGACGAGTTCATCACTAAGTTTACATCGCTACTGCGCTATGTACCATACTTGAGAGATGAGAAAGCCAAATTCCAAAGATTTCTGAGCAGTTTACCCACCCATATGAAGGAGCGTATCGAGTTTGTAAATTGTAAGACAATGGATGAGGCCATTAGAAAGGCGAGGATGTGTTATCAGCAAGCGAAAACCAAGATAGACCAAGGAAAAGGGTGGCAATCAAGGAAAGAAAATAGAAATAGTGCTGGTTCCAAAAGAGGCAGAACCAGTAATTTCAGAAGCACAGCCAGGAATTCAGTTAATAAGCAGTTTGGTAGGAACCATCAGAGGATAAGATGGCTTGGGGAAGACAAAACTGTTGAGGCTTCTAGTAAACTTGAGCAACCTCAAAATCAGAGGCCACCTCTACAGTGTTGGGGCTGTGGAGCATCGCACTACTATCGAGATTGCCCACAGTGGGGTAAAACCGAAGTAGTAACCAATTTGCAGGAGGCCTCTACTATGGGAGATGTTGCCCGAAGCATACCCAGAATTAACGCAGCGTTGGAGGACCGGCAAGCTTATTTTCAACCTACCATGATAGAGCTGGAAGGTAAATTGTTATCCCAACTGTTTCTGTTTTGGTAGATCCGGGAGCAAGTCTAAGTTATATAAGTCCTAAATTAGTAGAAATCTGTAAATTTCCAAGTCAAAAATTTAAAAAGACGTGGTTGGTTCAGTTACCTATATGAGCTAAAAGAAGAGTTAGTGCCAAAATACCAGATTGTGCATTGCAAATCGGCGGACAGCAATTAATGGTAGATTTAAATATTCTACCCTTGGGATCCTATGATGTGTTGTTGGGTATGGACTGGTTGGAGAAGCATTGGACTCTTATAGATTTCAAGGAAAAGATAGTTTACTACAGAGACCAGAATGGTAATCGCCAAGAAATTCAAGGCATAAAGAAGCATGTACATCTGCGTCCAATTACAGCTTCCCAAATGGGAAAATGTATAAGAAAGGGATGCCAATTGTACGCTATACAAGTTGGACTATCTGAATCTAAGGATAAGGCTGCCATGTTAGAAAATATACCTGTAGTACAGGAATTCAAAGATATATTCCCTGAATAAATACCAGGATTACCACCTAGAAGAGATATTGATTTTACAATAGAACTGCTGTCGGGAGCCTCACCAATTTCACGGACTCCCTATCGTATGAGTGTGCCAGAATTGACTGAGTTAAAAATGCAGCTTCAGGAATTATTAGAATAGGGGTATATACGACCCAGTGTGTCACCCTAGGAGCACATGTACTGTTTGTTAAAAAGAAATATGGAACCATGCGAATGTGCATGGATTACCGACAGTTAAATAAGCTGACTGTTAAGAATAGGTATCCCCTACCCCGTATTGATGACCTGTTTAACCAGGTAAGGGGAGCTACTTTGTTCTCAAAGATTGATGTGCGGTCCGGTTATCACCAGATTAGAATTAAGGATGAAGATAAACACAAAACTGCCTTTCGCACAAGGTACGACCACTACGAATTCGTAGTATTACCTTTTGGGTTAACTAATGCACCAGCCACTTTTATGAGACTGATGCATAGTATTTTCCACCCTTATTTGGACAACTTTGTGTTAATCTTCATTGATGACATACTGGTTTATTCTAAGAATGCGGAAAAACACAAGGAACATTTGCGAATGGTACTGAAGATGCTAAGGAAGCACCAGCTGTACGCGAAATTCAGTAAATGTGACTTCTTCAAAGGAGAAATACAGTATCTTGGACATGTAATATCTGAAAAAGGTATAACAGTAGACTTGGAGAAAATCAAAACTATTATGGAATGGAAGGTGCCACAAAATGTGGCAGATATACGATCTTTTATGGGTCTCGCTGGCTATTACCGGCGATTTATAAAAGGATTCTCAAAAATAGCTTTCCCTATTACCTCCTTGCAAAGGAAAGGGAAAAATTTTAAATGGACAAAAGAATGTCAGGATAGTTTTGAAAGATTGAAGCAGTTATTGACATCAGCACCTGTGTTAAGTGTAGCAGATCTGAATAAGGAATTCAAGGTTTGTACGGATGCATGCAAGGAAGGTGTTGGGGCAGTTTTATCACAAGAAGGGAAGGTAATCGCATATGAATCCCGTAAGCTAAAATATCACGAGCTGCGATATTCATCTTACGATTTAGAGCTGACTGCAGTGGTGCACGCCCTCCGGGTATGGAGACATTACTTACTTGGGAAGAAATTTGTATTGAAGACTGATCATAGTAGTCTAACCAGCTATTTTAAACAAGCAGACTTAAACTCCCGACAAGTAAGGTGGAATGCTTTTTTGAGCGAGTTTGATATTGATCTACAACACGTAAAAGGAAAAGATAACAAGGTTGCGGATGCGTTGAGTAGAAAATTCCATAACATTTATGAGCTATATGTTAACAAGGTGGAAACCAGGTTTCTAGATCAAATCAGAAAAGAAGTAGACAAGGATCTTGAACATAAATATTTATGGCAGAAAACCCAAGAATCTAAAGGACAAGGTGGTCAAGGGGATTATGAGATTAACCAGGACGGACTGCTGATTTTCAAGAAAAGGATAGTCATTCCAAACAGAGTGGAATTAAAAACTATGGTACTGGATGAATATCATAGAAGCAATTATGTGGGACACCCTGGATATCAAAAGATGCTGACAGCTATAAGAAAGGATTACTGTTGGCCAGGCATGAGGAAGGATATAGCAAACTATCTAAACAAGTGTTCAGAGTGTCAACAGGTAAAAGTATAGCATCAGCATCCGGCTGGATTGATGCAGCCTGTACCTATAACAGAATGGAAATGGGAGGTGATCTCATTAGATTTCATCACTGGGTTACCAAAATCAAAGCGAGGTAATGATTCCATAATGGTGGTTGTAGATCGATTAAGCAAGTCGGCACATTTCATACCTGTCCAATCCACCTTTAAGACAGTGCAGATAACAGATTTATTTATGCATGAGATCTTCATACTGCATGGCATTCCTAAGACCGTTATATCAGATAGAGATGTAAAATTCACGTCAGCTTTTTGGAAGGCGCTGTTTACGGGATTAGGAACTCAAGTACAGTTTAGTACCGCATACCACCCACAAACAGACGGTCAAACTGAGTGAGTAAATCAAGTAGTGGAAGACATGCTGAGAATGTATGTCATGCAGCAACCAGTTAAATGGGAGGAGTATCTACACTTGATAGAGTTTTCTTATAACAATGGTTACCAATAATTGCTAAAGATGAGCCCATTTGAGGCGCTATATGGGCGGCAGTGCAAAACTCCCATTAATTGGAGCAGTCCCAAGACTAAACTCATGCTAGGACCAGACATGCTAGCAGAAATGGAAGCAAAGGTGAAGAAAATTCGACATAATTTGAAGGCAGCACAGGACAGGCAGAAAGTGTATGCAGATAAAAAAAGGTCATACCGTGAATATGAAGTTGGAGATCACGTGTATGTCAGAATTAAACCAAAGAAGAGCACATTAAGATGGGCATCTTGTGCAAAATTAACGCCCTGGTTCTGTGGTCCTTTCCAAATACTGGAAAGAGTAGGACCGGTGGCGTACCGCTTAGCTCTTCCTAGCCATATTCGGGTGCATAATGTCTTTCATATATCGTTATTAAAACGATATGTTCATGATCCCAGACACATAATCCATTAGCAGAACATTCAGGTAGTGGAAGCTTAATAGTTAAAAAAAAATGGTATGATGTCATAGACTTGTATAACTAACATAAGTCTATTGTGTGCAGGTAGAACCGGATGGAGAATTTTTTGTCGAACCTCACAATATAATCGACCGAAGGGAAATCATGCTCTGGAAGCGAGCCATCGCCCAGGTTAAAGTGCAATGGAGGCACTTTGGACTGGAGGAGGCCACCTAGGAAGATGAGAGTTTTGTTCGAGAAACTTATCCTGAGCTTTTGCTGAATTAAAGAACACCGGGGTTGGTGTTCTCTTCCAGAGGGGGAAAACTGTAACCACTATCTTAGCCGCTGAAAAATGGTTAAGTTATTATTAATTAAGGATTAATTATGACTGTTGTTTTATTTTAATTGGAATATTTAAAAAATAATAATTTTGGTATTGAATAAAGGATTTACTGTGAAATTAGTTTCATGAGAAAAATTGATGGTAAAAAGTAAATCAAGATCTGGAGTTAGTTGAACAGAAAAAAAAAAAAAAAAACAGTTTCCACAGTTACCCAAAGAAACTCTGGAATAAATAAGGAATTCTAAGGAGTTTTTGGGGTTCTATCTGTGTGAAGAAAAGAACTCTGTTAATTTGAAAAAAAAAAAAAATCAGAACAGATTGTTCTCTGGATTGGAGAATTGGACCGGATTGTCCCGAATTCTCCCCAGGATTGTTGTTTCCACTGGAGTTGGAGAATTGGACCAGATTGTCCCAAGTTTCTCCTCCATAAATTTTGCGCTAACAACGACCCAGACTTGAGCTCGGGAGAGAGCTGTGGGACATAATAGCCCAGCTCATGGAAGGGAGGCACCAGACATCATCACTCAGATTTGAGTTCAGATGAGTAAAGTAGGGTAGATGTTATTTACAAGAAAAAATTTAATTTTTGTTATAGTTAAAGTCGTATTGAATAAGTAGATTATTTTTTTTCTTTTGTAAAGTTAAAGTGCAATTGTGGTAGTATATATATATTATCTCTTACAGTGATTGGTAACCTTTAGGGAAGCAGGCTAGATAATTATGTGCCTGTATCAGTTACTATAAAGTATAGGAAAACTAAATTCTTTGCATGAAACTGTAAGAGTAAATCGTTACCAATACTGTTAACGATAATTTGAGGAGGACCGTTAACCCATAGTGCCTGTGAAACAGAGCTCCTGGGTTGGTCGTCTTCCTATCTATGATAAACACGGATGAATAGGTGGTCCGGGCACCCCACAGTATTTTTCCTTAAAAAATATATATGCAGGAACAGTCAAGGGAACTAGATTATCACAAGAAAAGACAACTGAGATAGAATTAGCATTTAACCAGCAAAGAATTATGAATCTCTGAAGGGAAACATACAGCTACAAACAAGTAAAATGTCAAAGATTCCAGTCGAGTGAAAACCCTCATAAATATAGAACTTCATAGGAAAAATATGGTAATAAACTCCAAGGGTTTGCCATCAAGAAAGATTATAGAATGCATCGAATATACAGCGGTAAACATCTGCAACAAGAATTTCCGTATTTACGCCCTATATAATCATTTAGTATAGAGAACTAGAAGTAGAATAGGCAAATGTAAATCCATATGAAAATATATATATATTGTAACCCAACTGCACAATAAATTTTATATCATAGCAAAATAGGAGAACCAGTCGAGGAACCCCAATTGTCAAAGAGAATATGACAAAACAAGTTTTGGAAAAGAGTATTGGTGATCGAACACCCTGGTTGCCACAACCGGATAATATACACAATAGTACCAGAAATTGAAACCCTTAGGAAATGAAATTTAGTTTTGCAATACAAGCCATAAAAACCCCGACTGAACTTAACTTAAGAATAATAGACCATAGTGACTGCTATAGTATAGTGATGGATTCAGAGCCGAGAAAAAGAAAAGAAAGAAAATCTGATAACAATTTCATTACTTAAGGAGACTCTTTGAAGAGAAACCTAGGGTTCAAAACCCTGCCGGCATTTAACGGGTACCTGTGGATAGAGGTAGCGATTAGACCTTCATATCAGGAGGAACGGTGTAATAGCTAAGAACTCTGAAAACTGGTCGGAGTAGGAGAATGGTACATGTCAATCGGATGGCAAAATACGTTAGCAATGCTAGGACACCACTGTGTGAATAAACAGAAAAGACAAAAAAAACACCAGCGCTCGAATGGGAGTTTACCTGCAGAATATCAAGAGAAACGGCGGTAGTTGGAAGGGGCTTGAACTGATGTTGTCCAGTTGTCCCGGAAGGAACAAAAAGAAACAAATAACAATGAGTACGCCAATTAATAGAGAAACCCTCCGGCGGACAAAGCAAGGAAGGAAAAAATAACCCCAAGTTAAATATCAGAACCTTTCGAATGAGTTACCAGATGTTCAACGCAAAGATTCTAATGACTGTGAGGAAAATTCATAAGAGAAGAATTGCATTCATACTTGGCGCCGAGGAGAAATCATTCTGGAGAACGCCATTTCTCAGCAGTGCTGAGCGAAAGGGTTAAAGCTAGCTTCAAACCCTAAGGATGGCTGTGCTACCTCTAGACCCTCCGACGAAGCGCAACACTGAACTGGAAATTCAGTTACAACCCCCAAAGTCATTATCCAACCCTAGAGGATTCTCACCGTAGGATCGTGATCCAATCAATGGCGCAGGGAATGCCAGATGTAATACGATGGGACAGGGTTGATAGCCCTCAAATCATTCACCAGAATTATCATTGCATATAAATATTTCACACAGTTCCAAGAATCGCATGTATGCGGAATTTCCAGAACTCATAAAATATGTGATGTCGTGGCAAATGACATTTTAGTGATGGTACATCATTTTTAAGAACAAATGAAAATAAATTTAATATGATTAGCCGGACCATAGTGTTGGCTATGAAAGTCCCACGAAATTAATTAGCTTAACAATCCACCGTACGCAGTTGCCATAACATTAACCATAAATGTTAACAGATCCATAAATAATTAAGGACAGAAGTCTTATCTTGGCTGGAAGTTTAATGATTTAACTTTGCATCGTTATGGCTAATTTAGAGGTTTTAACCTAGATAAAATAAGAATTTTGTTTTAGGTAATTTTTTTATAACTTATGAATGTTACAAAAGTTATGAGGAATAAGATTTTATTTATTTTAATTTAAAGTTGTGTGGGATGTATGTTTGTTTTATGAGCAAGTACTATGAAAATTAGTATAGTAATTATTTAGATAGGGAATTTTTATATATTAATGATTTATTGCTGACTTAAAATAAGAGATTTTGGTATATTCTTTTTCATGTAAATGAATTTATTACTAATATTTTTATTTTTTAAATTTAGATTATAAATTTATTGTTCAACTTGATAATTGCAAAATATTTTTTCATAATTAAAATTATTAGATAAATTAAGACACTTTAAACATATTAATAATATTTTTATTTCTTTAAATTTATTTTTAAATTAGTTTATATTTTTAGTATTATAAATTTACTATTCAACTTGTAATTGCTAGAGTTAATTTTTCATAATGAAATTTATTGGATAAATTGAAACATAAATTTAGAGAAGTTTTTATAAATATTTAATTATTTATAAAAAAATTATATATATAATTGAGAGCTACATTAGGATTTATTGAGATTAAATAAAATGGGAGAAGATGGCTACTCTCAGTTTCTAAAACATAACACAAAATTAGTATAGGCCATCCACAAGATTAGGAATCTAAAGTTATGATGCATAAGATTTTATTTATCTTAATTTAAAGTTATGTGGGATGTATGTTTGTTTTATGAGTTAGTGCTAGGACAATTAGTATAGTAATTATGTAGATAGGGAATTTTTATATAGTAATTGTTTTTGTTAATTATTAATGTTGATTCATGGTTTAAAATAAGAGATTTTGGTATATTCTCTTTTATGTGAATGGATTTATTACTAATATTTTTACTTTTTTAAATTTAGATTATAAATTTATTATTCAATTTGGTAATTGTAAAGTAATTTTTTTCATAATGAAAATTATTAGATAAATTAAGATAGTTTAGACATATTAATAATATTATTATTTCTTTAAATTTATTTATGTTTTTAGTATTATAAATTGACTATTCAACTTGTAAGAGAGTTAATTTTTCATAATGAAATTTATTGGATAAATTGAAACAAAAGTTTAGAGAAGTTTTTATAAATATTTAATTACTTAAATTTTCATTAAAAAAAATTATATATATAATTTTGACAACTACATGAGGATTTATTGAGATTAAATAAAATGGGAGAAGATGGCTACTCTCACTTTCTAAAACAAAACACAAATAGTATAGGCCATCCACAAGAATAGGAATCTAAGATTTTATTTATTTTAATTTAAAGTTATGTGGATTGTATGTTTTTTTATGAGTAAGTGCTATGACAATTAGTATAGTAATTATGTAGATAGGGATTTTTTATATAGTAATTGTTTTGTTAATTATCGAATGTTGATTGATGGTTTAAAATAAGAGATTTTGGTATATTCTCTTCTATGTGAATGGATTTATTACTAATATTTTTACTTCTTTAAATTTAGATTATAAATTTATTGCTCAATTTAGTAATGGCAAAGTAATTTTTTCATAATGAAAACTATTAGATAAATTAAGACAGTTTAGACATATTAATAATATTTTTATTTTATTTTAATTTATTTTTAAATTATTTTATGTAGAGAGAGATTTAATCCGTACCTTTCCTGCATAAAATAAAGGAGGCGATATTAAAATCCAGTTTATATAAAACCAACGGAAATTTCTTTAGGTAACAAGATAATTTGCAAACTCAAGATTACCTAACGGAGAGGGAGTCGAAGTAAACTCTGCGTTAAACGATGGTATCTACGCAGAGACGCGCTTAGAGCTATGATTTATTAGCCAAGTAAATATTAAAACTATGAATTAAAAACGATGGCGGAAGAATTTAATCATTACCACAAAATATCAAAAAACCATGTCTTGTATCAAGGCCAAGCCCTATGAGGCTAATGGTTAACATTATATCATGAACAAAAATAAAAAGGAAGTGCATTAAGAAATTTCTCTTAGAGACAGAGCGTGCGGAAAATTGAAAAAAAAAATTGGGGCAAATTGAAATACCAGTGAAATAAATTTACTAACCCCGTCCACTACACATATTGCAACAGAGAATGGAAACGTAGCTTAACGTAACGAAAACGGGTTGAATCCTTCACTCACAGTAAATCGATCATGCTTACTTCTCCTTTCGGCTTTGAGAGGAGACGCACTGATGCCATGGATGAGCAAATCAAATGAATGTTAATGCGTGGAAAGTTAAACAAGATATACCCCGCGATAGGTGCAACCCTAGGAAAATCGTAACCCTACAGGTGGCTTCATCTGGTGAATAAGTACGTTGAATAGTAAGGATCGATGGAGAGTAAGTGATGTTTCCTCATGTCAAAATAAACAATGAATTCGCCGACCATTACATAAATGTGGAGAACCGAAACGTACTCATCAAATCTCGAGAAGAGCACAGTAAATCAATTACGGAGGATAACCAGTGAGATTTGTATAAAGGTTCATAAATAACCCTAATGTGATTCCCAATGTTTTGAAGAGTTGTAAGTATAAATCATCAAACGAGTTACACTGCGTCCTTATTCCAGATCCATAAATATTATAAGTGAATTAAGGTGCCAAGGAATCGATCCATAGGCCAGATTCGAATGATAAACAATGAGTATCATGAATTAAACCATTTTATAAAACATACAATTAACCTTTGTAAGATATTAACATAGGAATCCATTTAATATATCGATTTATTCATAAGCAAGTTAAGAATCTTGGCAATCATATGTTACCACTAGGGAATTGGTATGAGGTTATCCCAAAGTAATTATGGATGCATAAAAAGGCCCAAAAATGTAAATATGAAGTGTTACTCTATCATTGAAATAATGATAGTGTAAGAATAATTAGATTCAAGATAGAATTGACTAAGCAGTTTTAGGCTATAGATATATATATATATATATCCATTTTTCTGAACGATAAATCATATATATATATGAGAATAGAGTGGGTAGCTAGTACTATGAGTTGTTATATATCTTATATCAAAAACCTCTGTAGGGGAATTATATTGGAAATAGAAAGAAGTAACTAAGTTTAAAGTCTGCATTATATTTAATAGAGGTATATTAAATATAAATATAGTATGAAGCTTTTATGAATGTCTATTAAGTAGCTAATTGAATAGCATTAATTTTCATAGACAATGAAAATAATTACTTGAAGACAATAAGATAGTCTCGTTGGAAAGCAACGGAAAAAAAATAAAAAATAAATAAAAATAAATAAAAAATAAAAAAAATTGAGGAAAGTGAGGGACATTACAACTTCACCTAAAGTAGAATCCTCCTTCCTCTAGTTTCCTGCTATATGAGTCTCCATGGGTTTGTTTCCCTCCATGTGGAACTTCCTTAGAATCTCATTGGCATACTTTTCCTGAGATACAAATATCTCCCTATCTCTTTGCCAAATTTCCAATCCAATGAAACAGTGCAAGAACCCCATGTCCTTCATCTCAAATTCTCTTTCAAGATCCTCATTGCAAGACTTGATGAGTTTCTCATCACCTGTATGCATAAAATCATCAACATAAAGTAAAACGATCAAAATTTTACCTTCTACCACAATATGGTAAAGGTTCACATTTGATTCACTCTTGGTCAAGCCCAACCCGTGAACTATTTTTCGATCCTGGTGTACCAAGCACACACCTACCTTGCTCTCTTGAGTCTACACTCATGTGAATCTCTGTATAAGGTCTAAAAACCTTCCAGTTTCTCAAATTACACCTCTTCCTCAATCAATCCATTGAGGAATTTTGTCTTTACATCCATCTATTGTATCTATTAGCAACCGGAAGTTTTCTTCTCTGATTCATCCCTCATTAACTCCTCATAGCCGAAGGCATTGGGGCCACTTGTTTTTCTTTTAACGAAAGAAATTGTAGGTAAGGTATGTGTTTCAAGGGTGTTAAATTTTATTTATTTTCACCTTTGTTTCAGGTTGGTTTTATTTTTATTTACCATGCTCGCATATTTTGGGGAATTTTACAGGGTACCATTCGAAATCCATATTACGAATCCCATTTTCCAACAGAAAATTTTGTGAGTCTTCATTATTGGTCAGTTAAAGAATCCACCGTCACCATACTTTGGACTGTATATTTTTTTTTATTTTTTTTTTCCAGAATGGCCTTATTCATTATCAGTTATTTGATTGATCACTGCATGTGAATTAAATCTGATTTAACTCATTGGACCTATCACTATCCCGTCCATCAGTTAGAACTAGTTAAACTAATTTTAACTCAAATAATTAATTTAAACAATTATAGCTCAAAATAAACTGCAATTTCACCCCCTAAAACTTAGAGTGAACTCTACATGCCTCCAGTTTGACCCTCAACTTGATTTGACTGAGTTCACTAAGTCTTCCCAACTCATTTAACTCGTATAGGTGTGATATGGAATTACAATTTCCTTCTAATTTAATTAATGGAAAATTACATTAGGGGAATTTTAAGGTCTAAAATGGGCCTCCTAAGGAAATTATAAAATAATAGTGGAAATAATAAAATAAGATTTGATTACATCATCAAATTTTGAAGGGAAAAAAGAAAAAATTACCTTTTCAACTCGTATTTTAACCTTATCTACCAAATTTTTTACTTAAATTTTGAGCGGGAGTACTCATTGGATGAAAAATTTAATTCCTCATCCAAGGAGTACCCATGTTGCATACTTTCGATGGATCATACCACATGAAAAATAAGAAATGCATGAAAAACATGATTGCAATCACGTTTTTTCATGTATTTCTCATTTTTCGTATATCAAGGTCCATCAAAAGTATGAAACATGGGTACTCCTTGGATGAGGAATTAAATTTTTCATCCAACGAGTAATTCCGCTCGAAATTTGAGTAAAAACTTTGGGATATAAGTTGAAAAAATAGTTTTATTACTTTCTTAATTTTTAATATTTTTACCCTTTTACTTAAAAAATGGTGAATCATCCCCCATGGTTGACATCATCATCTTGAATCCTATTGGTCCTTATAAAGTTTATTTTGGTTGTACATTTTTCTTAGGAGGCCCATTTTAGACCTCAAAATTCCCCTAATGAATTAGTATCTTATTCTTGTTTCCAATTTCAACACTCTCGAAAATATGAATCTAGTCCCGTGGTTGGAATTTTTCACTAAGCTGCCAAATTAACACAGCCGGAAACCCTCTAGAAAATATACAGGTAAAATATTTTAGAGAAATTTTCCCCCTTCTACAAATCCACTACAAATTTCAGTAATCACAAA